>VWZK01018381.1:93428-484651 GCA_013396935.1 Baryphthengus martii | reverse complement strand
CCCATTAGACATCAGTTGACAGTCTTTCTTCTGACTTGAGTAGCAGCCTGAGAAGGGAAGGGAGATTTCTGAAGTGAAAAGTGCCCTGTGATGAGATACTGGAGCCAAAGAAACACAGACTGCTCCTGGACTCCCAGCCCGTGGATAAGAAACTGTAACTGACACTTATGAGTGAGTGGGGAAAAAAATGCCTTAAACACATGTGACACATATAACTTGAGGCCTGGGATGTTTTTCTTGCAAAGGAAGGACAGATATTGCCAGGGGCAGCTTTCATGATAAGAACAAGCCAAGAACCTCTGAAAATGGAGGGTTACTGGAAAAAAAAAAAAACAAACCTGCAGGAGAAGCCAGGATGTTCTACGTCAGACTGTTGCCCATCTTGGCTGTAGCAGGGCAGGGAGCTTGGGCTGCTGCTGGTGGCTCTCAAAATTGATGTAAGTCAAAGATCTGAGATGGACAGGGGGGTTGAGTGGTGCAGGCAGGATGTTTGGTGGGGTGGATGCTGAAAAGCAGGTAGGACAGTGCTATGTTGGGAATGGGGGCTGACACTTCGGAGTGAAGGAGACCTGGCTTTGCTTGGTGAGGGGGGCCCAAGGCAGTAACTTTTTTTTTTTTGAAACTTCTTGAAACCAGCAGGTCCTCCTTACTCCTTGAAAGCCTTTAATTCCCCTCCAAGAAAGCGAGTGAGAGAGCACAGAAAGACTGGAGCAGATGTCTTCATGGGGTCCCTTCCAACCTGAGTTTTCCTCTGAATGTACTGAAATGGTGTAAAGAAGGTACTTCAGAACCACCATTAATACTGCACCTGCACCTTTGTAGATAAAGCATGCAGGAAAAGACAGGGAAAGGGGATGGGGAAGATGATCACCATGAGCTACCTTTGAGTGCGACCTGTACGCAAGTCTTTTGCCAAGTGATCCTTAAGAAGCTTCTGTTTGGTAGCCCATTAGCTGATGCTCGTGAAGTAAGCCTGGCATGGTGCGCTCAGAAGGCAACTGCCAGGCTGTGTTCAACCTTGTCCAACCAAATCTAAGCAATTTGGGATAGATACTGAAAATGGAGATGATTCAGACCAGCCACCTACTTTAGATGTTTGCTCCTTTCCTAGTTTTGGGACAGAAGTAGATGCCTCCTGAAGAGTGGCTTGGCACATCTTACCCAGGTACAGGTGGATTTCTGCTCTAGAGATTGTCTCTCCTCAGAGCTCTGCCTTTCCCTTCTATCAAACCACAAATATCAGCACCACATTTGGCTAATCATAGAATGGTTTAGCTTGGAAGGGACCTCCAAAGGTCATCTAGTCCAACCTCCCTGCAGTGATTAGAGACATCCTCAACTAGATCAGGTTGCTCAGAGCCTTGTCAAGCCTCACTTTGAATATCTCCAGGGATGGGGCCTCAACCACCTCTCTGGGCAACCTGTTCCAGTGTTTCACTACCCTCATGATAAAGAACTTATTCCTAAGATCCAATCTAAATCTGCCCTTCTCTAATTTAAAGCCTTTTCCCATTGTCCTGTCACTACAGGCCTTTGTAAAGAGTCCCTCTCCAGCCTTCCTGTAGGCCCCCTTCAGGTACTGGTAGGTGGTTTTTAGGTCTCCCCAGAGACTTCTTTTCTTCAGGCTGAACAACCCCAGCTCCCTCAGCCTGTCCTCGTAAGAGAGGTGTTCCAACCCGCTGATCATTTTTGTGGCTCTCCTCTGGACTCGTTCTATCAGGTCCATACATTGTACTGAGGGCTCTGAAGCTGGACATCAGTACTCCAGGTGAGGTCTTACCAGAGCAAAGGGGCAGAATCACCTCTCTCGATCTGCTGGCCACACTTCTTTTGATGCAGCCCAGGATGCCTGCTGTTGGCTCTCCGGGCTGCAAGCGCGCATTGTCTGCTCATGTTCAGCTTATCATCCACCAGCACTCCCAAGTCCTTTTCCTCAGGGCTGCTTTCTATCACCTAACCCTCCAACCTGTATGGATGGTGTGGATTGCTCCAGCCCAGGTGCAGGACCCTGCACTTGGTCTTGTTGAACTTCATGAGGCTCACCTGGGCCCACCTTTCCAGGTGTTCCTCATGAAACCTGTGCTGCAGCCCCTTGTGCTTCCCTCAGAGCAGTGGGCCCACAGTCCTTTTACAAGCAACATGAACAGGAAACAGTTTTCAAACTCTACTGCCCAACTGCTGAGTGATTGCTAAATCACTACTTACATGCACTGAAGAGCTGTCTGGAGACAAAACATGTCGCTGCAGAAGCTAATAGACAGGCTGAAAAGGGATGGGCCTTTATGCTTTCAGAAAAGCAAGTGTATGCCTCACAAATGCTTCTCCAGGGTCTCATCCACTGATACTTAATACTAGTGAGTCCCAGCTTGCTCCAGGCAAAAAAAAAAAAAGTATAGCCCAGCACAAAGAGACTATACAAGAGTTGCATGACTCTTGTACAACTCGTAGGTCTTTCCTCACAGATACACTTTAACCTCAGCATTAGGGTCCATGTGCATGTCTTTTGCTGTCTTGCCATTGTTTTCCTGCCCTACCTCTATGCTTGCTGTCATTTTTGCAAACCGGTACAAAGCGGCAGGGAAGCGTGTATTGGGAGTGTCTCCTGTGCAGTGACAGCTCCCGTCCTTTGTGAGCTACACCCTGAAAAGCTGAAGCTGCCTGACCCTGGCCATCTGCATTTGAATCACTCTCCTGTTCCTCCTCTAAATCCCCACCTGAGGTCAGGCTTTGAAAGAAAGGTCAGTTCTATTTGAAGGCTGTTCAGAGAGAGACAGAATCACTTAATGATGAGTCATGTGAAAATTAAATTGATGTAAATGTTAATTTGACAGCCTGGAAGTCTGGAGAGCTCCAACCAGACCATAGGTTTTGTGCTAATGCAGCTGTGCTTCCACTGGCCTGGAGGAGGTTTTGCAGCAGGTAAACACAGGATGGGAGAGAGGTCGCTATGCCAGAATTATCTTTTCTTCCCAGAGTCTGACTTATCGCAGGTATCTCACAGGAGGGGAATCTCTGCAAAAAGACTGTATCATCACTGTGTCAACATCTGGCAGCACTCCTGATTAGTGGCCCTGATTCTGGGCTGTTGAATTTTTTGTTATCAGCATCAAAGGCGCTGGACACAGCGCTGCTGGCTGATTTGCAGAGCGGCTGAACACTTCCAGTTCTCCTAATAAATCATTAGCTACTCCAGAACGATCACTGAAGTGTGCAAGGAAATAAGCAATTACCTCCTGCCCTAGAGGAGCAGATCCTGTCGAAAACAAGAAAGTGTCTGGGGATAACAATATAACTAGAATAATTAAATGCTCTTTTATGTTTGTTGAATTCAGGATTACATTAATAATTTTACCCTCCTCCTCCTCAAAGTAGAGGGTAATTGACTTTGGAGCATCATTATTGGCATTGACGGACCTTCTCATTGTTTGCGTGGGCACGGTCATGATGTTTTGCACCTGCTTTGCATGGACGTGAATGACTAGAGCAAATATAAACAAAAGGAGAAATCGGACCTGTATTTGCTGCTTGCAGGCAAAGGTCTTCAGGTTACACAGCCAAGCTCACACAAGTGTGGAAATGCTAGAATTAAGGTTGTCTCTGTGATGCTTGCAACAGAACGTTAAATGGTTGCTGAGTCCTGTGCAAACTTTCAAGAGAAGTCTAGCTAAAGATAGGCTTCTTACCAGAACATAGCCATGTCAGAGCGCTACATCAAGTGACATTTGAAATGCCCTTTATTTTCAGATGATGATTTAGTGCAGAAATAGGATGACTTGCTTTGTCAAAAGTAGAGTCCCCTCAGAAAGCCTGAATCCTTTCTATCTTTAGAAGTGACCGCTAAACCTTGGGAGCTTTGTTTGCCCTTTGTCAAAAGGAAAGTTCTGACCTGCTACATTTTGGGTGGATTTTTTCATTCTATATATTTTTTTTTTTATGTCTCAGCTCAGGAAGCAGTCAGAATATACTTTCAAGTAGGATTTATTATATTGCTTGTATACCGCATTAGTCAATTGCTATACTTTCCTTAATCATGTATATTACTTTATTTATTTCAACATTGCTTCACTTTGAATACTATTTCTGAGCATTATGATAGGCCTCCAATTAGTAAACAAGACTTGAAGAACTTTAATGTATTTAAATATTGAATTAAATTTGTAATTTAATATTCAATATTTAATTTGTAATTAAATATTGAATGAAACACCTCAGCTTTTTTAAAGATGATAAACCCTTCTTTATATATGTAAAGTTTGTCTTTATACATATAAAGAGCAATAGGGTGCTGCTTCAAAGCTCCATAGATTTCTTACCTCCTCATTTTCTACCTTTTCTGACTGATCTGGACTACATGAACTGTGTTATTATTTCATTTGGGAATTGATAAACTGGCACAGTTTAAACACAAACAGTTCTAAACTTTGGCCTGGGAAGTGAACACTATCTCTGGGATCTCTCCTGCCTGTTTTCCTTCTGGAAGCTGATTTGTTTGCTCCAGAGCAGGCTGTTTTCACAGTATTTTCTGGCTGGAGTAGAAGTCCTGAGATTCCCATGGGGGACACAGAACTCTACATACTTTCATGTTAATAAATGCTCAAGACAAATAATTTGGACAAAGCTGGAAGGAAGTACTAAGACAGAACTGAAATCTTTGATAATCAGCCAAGGGTAGGGGAAGTGTAAAACACCGAGGGATGAGTTCACTCTTTTATTCAGCATCATCTCTCTGCAAATAGCACCAGTAACATTCCTGCAGGGCAGACATGCTGAAGCTGAATAAAATTTAAAATGTTTAATTTGCTTAAGCAGGAAAACAGGAAGGAACAAAGTTTCTCAGTGTAAACAGAGATTTCATGTCTGTCAGGCTGATTTTGTCCTAGAGAAAAAAAAAAAAATCAGAGAAGAAGAACCTATAGGATAGACTATCAAAACCAGAGAAGCAAAGTTTTCCAGGCTCAAGCAGTATATTTGCTTTCAGTAACATGTAGCTCATTTGCCACATTGCCAGCTACCACAGATATACTAGATGTTGATGTTTGACTTGGTGCTTCCAGTACCAGTGACAAGACAGAGCAGAGTCATTTCATTTCAGGGTCTCAGCCCTGATAAATTTAGCACAGCTGCTGTGGCTGAGGTGAAAATATGGAAAGTCCAGCTCTCCTGAAACCTAAGTTCTCATTGGCTAAGGAATAACGAATGAATAGAAAAAAAAGAAAAAATGAAGTGCATAGTCTCAGCAATGAGATTGTGGTTCTTCAGGGTTATGCTTGGTGCAGTTTGGAGGGGTGGGATGGGGAGGCTGGTGGTAGTGGTGGGTTTGGGAGCATCAGCTCTGGGAAGAACATTGGAGGAATGCACGAGTACAAGGTGCAGAATGCAACATGTCAGATTTATCTGGCAGCAGGTGTACCTCCCCACCAGGAATCAGATTTATTTAAATAGCTGAAGGCTTAGGTGGCTTGTGCAGGCTGAGGTAAAGGTCCTCACCACACCCACGTGGCTTGATATATGTTGTTGTTGTTGCCACTTTATTCTTTTTAACTGAAGGGAGTTTTATTTATGTATTTTATTTTATTGGATCTCGCTGAGCCTTTGTAAGAGCAGGGAATTTTATGTGGGAGGAGCGAGGGGGAGGTTATGGCATGGCTGTTGTTAGAGACGGGGCTAATGGCCCAGAGATTTGATAAATAATTCTCTTTAATTTAAACCTCGGGAGCTTCTAATTGAATTGCATCACCTGCAGTTCTGCTTCTTTCTTTGAGGCCAGAGAAAGGAAAGAAAAAAGCCTGACAGAAAACCCCAACCTTTGTTACAACCAGCTGTGAGTGGAGGCTGTCCAAGCCTGAGTGAGCTGGGTGAAGTTGAAGACAGATGTGTTCTCTCTAATGGCCCTTTCCCCTGAAGAGCTGAGGGGATGGATGCCACAGCCAAGGCACTGTTTGAAGAAGCCTGGGTAGCTGGCAAGGCTATCATAGGCACCAAGTCAGCTGTCATGGGTATTAAGTCAACTAAATACACTGGAGGGCTTGTAGAGTGGCAGCTTTTCCTTGTTCAGTGGCAAAGCAGACACCACATGGTCCCTCAAAAAGCTCACCCCAGAGTCAAACACCAGCTTCTGCACTTCCTTCCGTTGGCTCATGAGTAAAACAAGCCTGAGGGTGAGAGGGAGAGAATAGGCCTTGACACTGCTGACATCGATATGCTGTAAAATGAATAGGGCAAAAATAGTCTATCCTAGAACGATGAGGGCTACAGAGTATGTGATTTTAATAGTTGCTGCTCCTTTAAAAGGAAAAGCAGAGTTTTCAACCAAAACAGTGACTTTTTAAAGGTTTTCTCCTTTATGTAGGTTAAAACTGGGATCTGTGTCCCAGAAGTTAGTGTCTGCCTTACTGCAATATTTTGAAAATACCTGGGGTCTCAGGCTTGGAAAGTGATGCTTGGAGAAGGCTGCTAATGACCTGGAAGATGACCCATACTTATCCTCACTGAATTGGCAGTAAATCTGAAAGCGATAACTGCATCTTGATTTTTAGTACAAATTATTTAGATTTCCAGGTCTATAAGCGCAGGGTTAGATTCTTGCTGTGCAGACTGTTCTGGGCACACATCTTTTTTAGCTTTCAGTCATCCATACACAGCTCTGCTCAGGTGAGAAGGGGCAAGAGACATGGGGTGGTCCCAGAAGCAGATGCTGCTGCACAGCAACCTTTGTCTCTTCTGCACATGCTGTTCAACATACTTTCTCTTTGTTACTACTGAGAAGTGGCTCAGATATAGCTGGGAGCAAAGTAGGCTGCAAAGCAGTATAAGCTAAACCAGAAAAAGTCATCCTTATTTTGGGTTAAAAAAAAAAAAAAAGAACAAAATGTCTGGAGAGGGATTTAACTCTAGAGGGACCATACAGCTAAAGTGTTCATGTTTGAGCCAGAGCTTCAAAATCTGGTAGAACCAGATACAATGAAGGAATTGATGTGGGAAAAGCAGAAGCGACAGATTTGTAGTGATGACTGTTGCATTGCGGGGTCAAGGAAACCCAGTGAAGAGCTGAGAGCATGCATGGCAAAGCAGATTCAGGGCTGGCTGGGGGAACAACACATGATGTGTACGCCTTTTGGGGCGCAGGAAGGAAAAGCAGCAGAAATTGCAGCACACAGCATAGTTTCCTGAGCTCAGCTTTTGGTGAGCATCAATGGGCTCAGAATCAGCCCCATAGCCTGAGGCAGAGCCTAGGGAATTACTGAGGAGGGATGGGTGGAGGGACACAGGTCATGAGCATGAGAAGGGACAGAAAGATGCAGCAGCAGAGACTGGTGGCTGTAGATGCCTGCTCTAAAGCACCTGCAGAAGCTGAGCTGGAAATACCTGTCCTATCCATGGAGATAAGATGGAGCAGAAGTGCTTCTGGTGGGTCATCTGATTTACCCTGGGAGCACAGCATCCTAGAACTACTGTTCACGTCACCATAACTAATGCTCTTCTGTTAGGGGCGGGCTGTCACAGGGAGACAAAGGGTGCCTGAAGCCAAGACTAAGGCACAGGGTATGTCCATGAGTGAAGCTTGCACTGAATCAGCCAAGGGCTCACATTGAGTCCTGTCCCTTCAGACTCATTTTGAGGGAGGGCTTTTCTCTATTTAGACCAAAGACCAGCCTAGCCCTTAAAAATACCCCTATCCCATGCAGCTCCATGAATGACTGTCTCCTGCAATGAGATCAGGACAGATCAGCCCTCACCCTGTCTGAGATATATGGGCTTTTTAAGATGCCGTATGAGAGCAGGCACTTGCCTTTGGGAACCAATCGCAGGGTGAGGAACAGGGTGG
Source organism: Baryphthengus martii (assembly GCA_013396935.1). NCBI lineage: Eukaryota > Metazoa > Chordata > Aves > Coraciiformes > Momotidae > Baryphthengus > Baryphthengus martii. The sequence continues at coordinate 476,826 of VWZK01018381.1, read as the reverse complement.
CTTATATTTTAGCAAGGACAGGAACAAGAAGAGACCACAGCCATCATCTCATTCTCCTTTCTGCACGGTGAAGGAAGGTCATGAGAATGTGCCCAGCGACTCCTGCAGCCATCCCGGGCTTTTTGGGCGAGGTGATAGACACCAGCTACAACATTCCAAATTATGTGCTTTGTCCCCAAGTGTGCACCTACCTACAGCCCAAGGAAACAAGAGCTAAATGAAGATTTCAGAAGAATACTGCAATAATGATAATCACACTAGAGCTACGTGGATGTGTTTGAGGTATGTGTGTCATCATTTGGGGGAATTGAGCACGTGCTCATGCAATACTGACCCCGTCATTTTCCTGCCATTGACTTTTTTAAAGAAAACATTCAATTAAAATCTCATTTAGTCTGGTTAAGCAGGAGCCTGTATTATTCAACCGATAAAGGTGAATCTTCTGAAGTTTCATACATGTTACGAGACTAACCGATGAAGTTTTTCTAAGACATAAATCCTCCTGGAAATCTCACTTACTTGGATCACACAGCCTGACTCTTTATTTCCCTGACATTTCACAGACCCTTCAGCCTTGAGCTGGGAGCTAGGGAACTGCATGCAGAAATTGGAGAAGTTTGGTGCCTTAGTGTGGGATCAAGAAAGCTGATGGGCAGAAAACTGCCTAAGCTGGCTTGGAGGGAATGAGTTAAAAAGCACTGTCTTCAGTCCTGCCCTTTGCCAAGAATTACAGGTCTTCCAGCAAGTGTTCCTACACACCCAGGCTTTGTAAATTGTAATTAAGGAGCTGCCGAATAGCAATTTTAAATAGTCACATTTTTAAAGTAACTCTGAAGTTGGAATTAGCAGTAATTCTTGTGTATATTTAACCATTTACAAAAACAAAATCACAGAGTATCTTTGGTTGAAAGAGACCTTCAGGATCATCTAGTCCAGCCTTCATGCCCTCTGTATAAGGAAGCCCTGGATTAGGCTTTTTGCGAGTGTTTGGATCTGCGCTATCAGAGGATCTCCAGCCTGGACTTATCATAAACACTGATCCTTTATTTTGGTGCCTGTATAGTGTCTCTTTTAAAAATTGCAGTGCTAGTCATACCTGCTGAAGTTCCCCGAGAATAATCTGCTTCTAAATGTCCCCTGAAGACAAATTAGGCAACCAAACGTAGCTTTCAATTTGAGGCTAAATTTGCTTTCCTTTCTTTTACATCAGACTATTTGAATTACTGAAGCAATCATGGAGCTGTGTGACTGTCGCAGCACGTATGCCCATATTTTGGTTGCAGTTAAGGTAGTTTCATAAAGAAAGTCACTTTTTTTGAAGCGAAGTCCCCTAGTATATTTAATGAAACAAACACTTCATTTCAAAAAAAAAAAAAAAAGGAAAAATCCTGTGCAAATACAATCATTTTAATCCAATTCCAGAAGAACTAAGACAAAGATCAATCCAGGAATTCATTAAATGCCTTATGTGTCAAGATGACCTTTAAGGTTTGCTAGCAATCTACATTTTCAAATTTTTAGGTCTTTTTTTACAGACACTCAGAGTGAACAAAGAAGCACTGATCATATTTGTTGCTTAGCAAACGGGGAATTTTCTGACTATTTTATGTCTACATATTTTGTTGTGAGTCAAGTAACAGTCACGGGCTGCAGATTACAAGAGAAATAAGGTGCACTGGCATTGCAAGTATTGTGAGATTTTCTTGCCCAAAGGACTAAGAGCTTTTTCAAGCAAGGCATCAGGGATTGCATCTGCCAACCAAACTCCTCAAAAAAAGCATGTACCACATCTTCTCACCCTTCCACACCAAGAGAGAGAATTTTTCGAACCGGAGAACTAATTTGCTTCAAATCTTGTATCATTCCCAGGGCTGTTCCTGGATGGACTCTGGCCCTACATCCTCTCCCCCAAAAGCTAAAGCATTTTGAAAATTGAGTTGTATTTTACTGAGAAGAACTGTGCACAAATCTCTATTACATTTTAGTGGCATCCAGGAGAGTTAGTTATATTTTAGGTATCTGGATTCTAGGTTCAATACAAGAGCAAATCAAGAAGATTTGCAGAAACAAGGCTGTTGCACAAGGCAGCCACCCACCAGGAGAGAGGAAATCCCCATGCTCCTGCTCACTTTGAGTAAAAGCTCTGAAATCTGCTGGTACTAGTGACCAAAATGCTGGCTTATGGTGTGGTATTTTCTGTGATGTGGGACACTCAGCCCAAAATAGGAGTTGTGGCTGGATTTTATGCCTGCTGGAGACAGCACAATTCCAGTTCTTCAGGGCAGACCAACTCTATTGCACGGCAGGTCCCATCACTACATGTTTTGAAGTAAGAAAATCGGATTTTGCCCACAGAGCTGAGAAGTGATGAGGCAGTCCAGTAAGTGTGACCCAGTGCTCCTGGTGTCCCTGATAACCATCTCAGCTTGGGATTCTCACATGTCTCCGCTGGTCAACACTTGGAGGAGAGAAAATAGAGAAGAAGAGACAATTATTATTTGCTTATGAGGGGTGGGAAATGGGATGGTGTGGGGTGACTTTGCCTATGATCACACAGAAAGACTGAGGCAGAGAAGGAAACCCATCCAACCTATTGCTCTTACCCACTCTGTATTTTTCCTGCGACAGAGACTTTTGCTGTTGGAGAGAAAAAGTCTGACAGCACCAAGGGGCAAGAGTTCACCTTCCCCTACAAAATAGGTACATCCCTCTTATGAAAGGACCACCTGCTAAATCCTCAGCCTCTCTCTATGGCTATTAATATTCACTTCCCGTGATTTTCATAGCTTTCTGATGCAGACACTTGACCTCTTGTAATTGCGTTTGGATTCCCCACTCATGTTACACAGGATATCCAACGGCCATGGTGCTGGCCATGGGCTGAACCTCTCCTGCCTACTGCTCATCCCTGGAGCCCGCGTGCCGGTATCCCTGCTTTCATCTCAATAGGCATCCGACACACCGCTTTTCTCGCTGCTGCTCTGGCAGCTCTCCATTGTCCATGTTCGAATTTAAACACCAGGTTGCACCTGTTAGTTTAGCTGAGGAACCGGTGTGGAAAGTGAGCCTGCGTGTCCAGCTAAGCAATTCTCCCTCTGCTAATGGAAAAGAGCTGGCTGCAGTAAAGCCACCAGCGTGTTCCTCCAGGCTACTTGTGTTGCCAGTATTTCTGCCTTATTGACTGCATCTTTGGAAAATAATTGCATTACTTAATTGATTGTAACACTTCCTTCTTTCTTTTTTAATTTTTTTTTTTTCCTCTGCTAGCCCGTCAGCCTTGGGACTTTATTTCTCACTTTTATTCGCTTACTCTTGTGCAGCAGGAGCGGATTTTAGGATGGTAGGCAGCACATGCTTATTCTTCCAGATCATGCATTAGGGAGTTTGACCTTGTTGTGGCGCAGTGTCTTTCTTCAATGTAAAACAAGTGTGTTTTATACAGCTCTGGCTTTCCAGGCCACCACCATTCGCCTCTATCCTCTGCTTTGTGCAAGGACTTTCATTTTCCAAAGTTGTCTCCCAATTGTGTAGTTTCCTGTGTGCTTATGGCTGGGCCCCAGAAACAGGAGTTTCAGAATGAAAGGATATGAAAGAAACATTGGCTGTGGACCTTCACTCAAGCAGCACAAACCACAAGAGTCCCTCAAAATGCCATATCAACACAGCAAGCTGGGCCCTCCCTGTTGAGAATAACCACCAACCAGGAGAACTATCAACATGAACCCTTGTGGTTACGTAGGACACACTCTGGGGGGAGTAGGAACAATTCCTTTTTTTTCTACTGTTAAAAACTCTGAAAGCCACATATTAAGCTAGCCCTTAGATGATCCTGTGTCAGCCCTTATCTAGATACCTCACAACAGGCCATAAGGAGCTTTCAGAGGTCCCTCAAGCAAGCCTCTTCCTATCTCCCATCAGCCAGCACCTTCTCAGGGTAGCTCAGCTCAGATAAGACACGTTCTTATTTTCTTCAAGTTTGCAGTGTGACATATGTATTCCTCCCAGTCCTGCTGAAGAGGGATGATATCATGTGTATTAAACAAAAAGGAGAGTGGAGAGGGAGAGCAAAACAGATTGACAGCTGCTTCTCAAGTAGACCATCATCAACTGTCCACTAGCAAATTTAAAATAAATCAGGGAAGAGTTCTCATTTACAACTTTTCCTCATTTTCCACTGTCTAGTAGGCAGGGTTTTGCATCCGACAAAATAACAGGCATTTCCATGAGCTGTTTATTTTACAGGGCATTGGAGGAAGGTGAATGATTAGGTCTTGGGGGTGTTAATGGGGTCATTTCATGCTGTGGTTATTGGTGGACTGATAGAACAGATTATGTGCCTGTAATTATAATTTTTTTTGCTGCTGGGTGGTCACCATTTCCCATTGTAAATCTGCTTGTCAGGGCACCAAGACATTTTCCTGTGGGTGTTTCTTATTGTTATTTAAAGGTAAGGAAATAATTTCAAAAGCACAAATTAAACTTGGTTGCCAACAGGAAGGAGATAAAGTAGACTGAAGGAGAAAAAAAAACCACTGGGAATCTGAGAGTCGTTCCCACGTGCAGCCACACTCCTGCGGGATGGGGGGATGCGTGGGCTGCCGCCGGCCCCCACGTTCGGCTCTGACGTGGAGAGCTGGGAATCAATCACTTTGATGTCTTATCTTATCCCTGAAGATAGATAGCAGTGTCTTGTTTGGTGACAGCCATAGCAGTACTTTAACAGACCCTTTTGAAGTACTAGAGCAGCACTTTAGTGGCTGTTGTGAGAGAGGAAAAGCTGACACCAATGCTGCTTTGGGAAATGGCCACCAGGGACGAGGGGAGGATGGCAAGTTTGTGCTGAATGGCATCTTTCCTTGTCACCCACGGGTGTCATGGCTGTGACTGTCGGTGGGTGGCTTTGTACATACATCTGCATCCATGTGTCCTTCTGCCCTGGCCGTGTTTATGGCTCTGACAGCTTTTGCTCTAGCAGAGATGCACTTGCCAAGCATGAAGATGGCAGCAAAAGGCAGAGAAGTGTTAAAACACGTTCCTCTCTTTTGTGGGGCGTAGATATCTCATTGCCATTTTGGGTATCCAAACTAAGCTGCTGACTCCATCCCTGACAAGTCTTTAAGGGCAGCATAAATGACCTTATCGAGAATCCTCTTCTGCACCTCCAACCCCTCCCCACAGAGGTTATTTTTTGTTCTGATTTGTCCTTCCTACCATCCACAAGATACAATCTTTTCTATGCTCTCGCAGAGCTAAAAGCCAAAAGTTTGCTCCAAGTTTGCGTTACTCAAATTTGCAGCAGCCTTTTCCCCACCCTTGGCAAGCACATTTCTGCTGGGCATGTACCAATTCTCAGCATTTCCCCATCCCTTTGCTCTGCCTGGCACACCTCTCTCCTTTCATCTTTCTACTGATGTGCCTCAACTTTTGCATCAGGCACTGCAGTCTGTTCATATTTTCAGGACCTCTGTGGCCTGTCACTTGTTGCCTCTAATTCCCAGCTCTAACCTGCCCCACACCAGGCTCTGCTTCTCACTTATATGATTTTTGAACTAGTGTCTTTGTGCTTTCCTGTGGACACCTGGAAACTATCTGCCAAGTGTCCTCATTGCCCTCCTTTCAACTTGCCTTTGCTGCAGGAGAGCCCTTGGTAGTGCTTAAGTTGTTGATGGACAAGTACCACGGCCATCACGCTGACAGAGAACACTTCATCAGTTCCCAGCAATCTATAACGATTGTTATTAAATATTGTCTTGTCTTTAGGTTGGAAACTCTTAGGAGGGCTTTTTAGTTAGCATTTTTACAGTCCCCGGAACAAAAATATTCTGGATTCTCTCGAGTGCTGTAGGAATTCATACAATGAATAAAAGAATAGTAATTTAGAGCTGACCACCTCTATCAAGTTCAGTGTTGAGAAATAAAAGTCAGTTGAGTTGCTTTCAAAATTCTCTGGTTTATGAAGCAATTGAATGAAAACCAAAGACTCTGTTCTTCATCTCGACTAGTTTGTTTGCAGCGCCACTGTGAAATTTCCTTCCATTAATGAGATTTTCTTTTTTTTTCCTCTCACTTTTCTTTTAATTGCTTTTAGCAAAGAGTTAAGCCTTGACTTTTTAACCACAGATATTTCCCTGGCCACACCACAAAACACCTTTGTGGTGCATCACAGTTTTCCCTCTCCCTGTGTTACCATGCAGAATAATCACAGATCTTGAAACCCATATGTTGAGATGTGACCAAGGTACCCACTCCTGCCACCCGCCACCAGAAACCTTCTGAATGACATTGTTTTCCTTGCTTTGAATTATCAGTCCAAACAGAAAGGATATAGGGATGGAAAACAGACACTCTTTGGTTAAACAAACAAACCACACCAAAATGTTGGTTGAAATCCCAACATTCTGTTGCTAAATGGATTTCACAGAAAATACCTGATCAGCCTGACTGACAGGCAATATTCAAGCTGCTTTTTGCAGAACAGACCCAACAGTGAGCCCTGGTACTGAGAGAAACCCTTTGCCCCAGGAGGAGATCTTCCCAGGTCTCTTAACCGGTTCAACATCCTCCTTCCTTACACTGGGTTTTTTGGTTCTCCTTCCATGTCACCCACTGTGCTCTCCTCTCAGCATCTCCTTTGGCTTCCATGAGTTTTAGAAGAAAAACCCACAAACCACAGCAGTTCTCGCAGACCTTGGTGGATCACCATGCGCAATTATCCAGCCTAGACCTCCTTTACAAGCATCACCTCTGGTTATCACCAGTAGCAACTGTACTAGCGGCATACTGGGTTAAAGGTCTGCCTCTGGTACTCCTGCTTGCAGAATAAAGTCTAAAGTGTAGGCATAAAGATAGTATCTGAGTAATACCTCCACAAAGCTTTCTGCACTGGGCCAGCTACGCTTGATTGTTCTCTTTATCAGTTCAGGTCATTTTGAAGTGTCACATTTTCCTGACCTTACATGAGAGAGCTTATTACATTTTATTCCCTGATTTTTCTTTTTATCCTGTGGATTCAGAAGTGAAATTGTTTAATATGAAGGAGTCCAGTTCTACTTCAATTTATATAGCCAAATATTAAAAAATAACACTGTGAGAAAAAGTCACCCGGATCCCAATTTTCGTCTGGTAATAGTATTTGCTAGCAAATCATTGCTGAAAATGGTTGCTCTCAGTTATTTTACATTGTGGAGAAAAAGTGCCTTGGTGGCAGGATCCTTTCAGATGCCTGGGCAAAATTGATTGTATTTTTTTCTAAATTACTGTTTAGAAATCCAAAGATGTTCTCTGCTATTTGCTGGCATATGAAAAAACACACTAAATGGCACCGGGGGGTTAATTTTCATGACCCTAACTCTACCTCTCAACAAGATAGATTACATTTTCAATTCTATTCCTTGGTGTATAAGAGAGAATCATTTTGTAGAAAATGAGAATTGATCCAAATCTTCACCCTAAAGTCAAACTGCAGCTTTATTGACCAGAAAAAAAAAAAAAAAAAAAAAGGATGCATTTCTTTAGAATAGTGTTCCCCGTGATATCCTCAGCGACAAAACAGCATGAAATAGGCGCAGAGCTGCCCCCTCAGTGGGGAAACCAAAGTCCATAGAAGGGCAGGCCATGCCTGGGAGACCCAGCTCATTCCTATGGGTTCATTTGGAGCTTGTTTACAACCTTCCTGACTTTTCTTCCCTTCCCACAATTTGGCTTGTGGCTTCCCTGCCCTCTGTGCCTCTTTGAGACTGACATTGCAACCATCAGGGACCATATATGGCCCGATGTAGATAAAAAAACAAGGGGATTTTCCAAGGTGTGAACAGGAGCTAAGCGCCTCCCTTCTGCTGAAAGTCCCTGGGATCCAGCCTCTGTGCTGCCCTGTGGGTGTCATGGGACAAAGGGAAGTGCTGGCATTCGGGTGATGGATGCCCCACATGAGAGTTGTCCAGTGACATGGGCAGTTGGGCACAACTCAGGTGTGCCCCCTGTCCCAGGCTGGGCTGGGGAGACCCCACTTGCAAGGAAAACAAGCTCTGGGACATCATCCTGCTGTCGTGGCTGGGCAGAGGTGCTTCTGGCTGTGTCCCAGGCTGGCTGTCTCTTTAGGAAAGGTCATTTCTTTGCTCCTATGCTTCCTTGCTCACCTTTGGCTTTATTCTGCCTGTTTGCGTGGCCAGTCCTCTGGGGATGTGCTGGGAATCAGCCCTGCTGAAGCAGCCTTGCCAAGTGTCTCAGGCTGGGCATAAAGTCTGAAGCCATGTTACCATTTTACCTTCCCCTTCCCTTGAGAGATTCAACATAGATAAAAACAACAAAAAGTGTTCTTTACCCTGGGAGAAAAACGCTCGAATATATGTGTCCACAAGGTGAAACAAGCCCGAATTCCTCCCTTCCATAAAACATAAGAATATTCCCAAATTTTACTTATTGTAAGACTTTTACAGCCCACTCCATGGCTCTGAATATTTGAGCTGGCACTAGCAGAGCTGAGCCAGATGTGCCAGCATTTCTCCCTCAGTGCCCTGTGTGCCAGTGTGCGGCCAGGCTGGAGAATGCTATTTTATCATTCTGCTTCATAAGAGAGGAAAAAAAAACAAGCAACAACGGCTCTCCAACTCAACAACAAAGCCTTTCTGCAGGAGGCAGAGGGCAGTGTTTGCACATACATAATAATAAGGAGTGTAAGTGGGTAAAGTTCATCTCTGATCTTCTCCCTGCTGCCCTCTTTGGGGAGATGGTGGTGGCCCACTGGGTTTTGACATGATGAGAGACGGATTTGTGCCCAGCTTGGATGTGCTTGGAGAACCTCTTCAGTATAAATGTAGTGCTCACCTCTTCTGAAAAACTGCCACATGTCCCTATGGGATCCCCTTGAGATAGAGGGAGTACTGCTCCCCCCTGGGTGGAGGACCTGCATCAAGGAGCCTCAATGGGGTTTTTCTCCAGCTGGGGGAACTGCCTTACACCAAGCAAGGTCAGAAGCCAAGTCAGAAATGTTATAGGCTTCACAGGAGGCAGCTGCTCACAAGTTCAGCTCCTTGGTCCTATCCCTGGAGCACTCGTGGATCCGGAGGAAGGGAAAAATTGCCCACTATGGTTTCCTGCTTGTTGCATTTAGTATGACTCTTTTAATATTTGCTTTATGGGAGCAGCTGGTTTTACACCCCTCTGGAATGGGCAGGAGGGGGCAATGTGCCCGTGTGCAACTTCTCCCTCTGTACATGCCTAGGAGGCTAATTTGATCTCCTCCCTGCCTCTCCCCTGTGCTCCCTCAAAACAAACCTACAGTGTGGCAACGTGCCTCGCGGATTAGCAAGTGGAGACTACGGGAGAGTCTCGCTTCTGGGAAATGACACCGGCTCATAGCAGGACGCAGGGCACTCGCAGCCTTGGAGCCGACCCTTTGGCAGGAGTCTGTAGGTCTGAAATCAATACCCGCTCCACTTCCCGTGCTCCCCCACTCCTGCTCAGCCCCTCCAGGAATGAGCTTTCTCAGGGTCACAACCTATCTCAGAAAAGATCTGCCTCATCCGGATGTTCCCCGTGGCAAAACGGCCTCTAAAGGTAAACACATTGAGAAATGGAATGAAAACTTTTTCCAGGCTAACCTCAGTTTACATTTACAAATGGAGCTGCTTTAGAAAACGAATACATTTCACACTTTCCTGGTGATACCATCAGGGGGAAGATATCACAGCTCTGAAGCCCTCTTCCTACAGAAAGAGTTGCTGTGTGCCTATAGAGACGGTTGTAGTTCGTATTCGTTTGAACAAGGAGTACATGAAATTTTCCTTCGTGGCCCTTTGATGTCATCTACAGCCTGCATTGTAAGAGGTGGGTTCCCTTCTGCAGCAGCAGCTGCACTTCACGTCATGGTAAAGATGGCACAGGGAGATTCTTCTGCCCCTCGATAGCATCCATCCCGTGATTAAATTAATCCTCACTTTAGCTTCATTGCACCACTGGAGCTGAGTCAAGGTTCCATTTATCTCACATAGTTCGTGAGGTCCTCATGAGGTTATGGCAGAAGATAAATACAGTACATGCCAGCAGTTCACCCAAACAGCCGTTTGAAACTCCCGGCTCTGACCTGAGCAGGCTTTAGAAGGAGAGGGCTGCGGTAGGTGCTATTTAAAGAGATATCTAACAGAGCCGTGTCTAACTAGTTGTTAAACTGTATGCCTGAGAAATGGAAGGTTAGCTCTGAGATAACATTTCATACCCATCAGAGACACGGCACTGCTCTCACTGAAGTGTGGGAATTACGGTACCCCCTTTTAGCCAAGCAGACATTGAATTCTGGGGGATCCCCAGGCTGTTTTCTGTAGGGTTGGGAACTGGCTATAATCAGGTGTTTCTTTGATGCTGTCTCTGATACATGTTTAGGCCCTCAGTGCTGCAGGAACCAAACAAGAGCGTGTATCTCCTCCTCCAGGCTCTCTCCTTCAGTTAACACCTCAACCATTCTTAATTATGTTTTTCTAATGGACACCCTTTAAATAGCTTCTCTCTCTGCTTTGCAATCCCTTGTGCCTTTTCTGCCAGCCACATCTAGCCAAACACACACACACAGAGCACTCTGCCAGCACCAGTGCGCAGTTTCTCCTCTGACATCCAGTCCCAAGGCCAGGCTCTTCTTCCATGGTTTAATTCTCATGTTCTTCTGATCAGTCATGAAAACTCAGCAAGAAGATGAAGAAGTTTTACATTGCAAAAAGCTTATTTACCATCTCCATCTATCATGAATAAAGAGGGATGAACCCAGCTATATGGCGCATAGTTGGGACCAGGTCCTGAAGCTATTAAACCCTTGAGGTTCTCCCCAGTGAAAAAACGATGCACTCTCATGTTCATCCCAAATGGGATTTATTTTGTTAAAGATTTAAAATATTATAGAAAACCGATTATTTTTATGGTGTGTTTCTGTTGGGACATTTTGAAAACACAGTCTGATTTTACCCAGAACTTCTCAGAGCTCCTGTGCTACTCCTTGTCCACCTCAGCTGGCCAGGATGCCTCTGCACAAGCCCACAGTGGCCCTTGTGCAGGTTGATAGTTGCCAGAGCTCCAGCTTCCTTCCCCTGTTTGAAGGGAACCTCATCTCCCTCACACTTGCCCCAGACTTTGCTGTCCTAATTGTATTATCAGTTTTGGAAGTTTCCACTCTGAAATCATGTCAAAACCCCTGTCCTCTTCATATCTCTACGGGTGATCTGTGGGGATAACTTGGAAGACAGATCTGAGCCCAGTGACCCTCTGTACAGAAATTCCCTTTTCAGGCAGCAGTGAACAGAATCTCTCCCCCAGTTTATCCATTTTAGGATTTATAGTTTCCTTTCTTACAGGGTTGTGGAAGCAAAAGCAGCCATGAGTTTTAAACATTTTAGAATTTAAACTAGCTCCCTCCAGAAAATGAACTAAAATCTTCTAATTATAGAACTATTTACCGAAACTTCTAGCTTTTAAAATCCCTGTGGGAATTCAGAAAGTGGTGATGGCTGAGAGAGCCTTGGGGGGACCTTGATGCGGGTTGGCGAAGGCATCAGTGGTACTTTCATGGGGCAAGAGAAGCATTTGGAAAAGCACCAGACCAGAGGGAAAGTTGAGATTGATGTAGGAAGAAGGGAGGTAGGAATGGAGATCAGAGATCTTGGAGGCTTTGGAGGACTTGAGAGCAGACAGGAACTGATTGGTTCCTCTCCACTGGAATGATAGGTCTCCCGTGTGGAGAAGGAGGAGAGAAGACAACAGAAGTTGTTGTTGGTGAATAGGGCTGCCCATGCCATGTTACACCTCTTTCCTGTCCCTTGACACCACTAGAGGACTGTCCAGGCAGGAGGCAAGCAAAGACCAAGACCACTCGTGCCAGACTCCTCCTTGGTCAAAACAAGCGATTTGCCTTCCTAGAGAAGTGCTTACGTAAAGTAGATCAACATCTGTGGCCAGTGATGCTTTTCATTTTAGGTGATCTTCAAAACTTCAGCAGAGCTTCAGACAGGGTAATTCTGAGTGGCTTAAACCCTAAGATGTGTGACACAACAACTTTTTGTAGTGTCAGTGGTACTGGGACTGGCATGGTTCCTAACAGAAGCTCAACATGTTTGTAACTACTGGACATAACTGTTGGGAGGCCACCATGAATGCTTAAATCACCTGAGGCAACTATTGAGAAACACATTATTTTTAGGCAGTAAGATGTTTCTTGCTTCTGTGTGTTGGCGAAAACAAAAAAAAAAAAAAAAGGAAAAGATTCTTCAGTAGAATGAATTCACCGGATCTGATATTCAGAGCTGGAGAGAAGCCCAAGAGAGTAATGGGCCCCTCTGCTGCTGAGTGCGTGGGAGCTTTCAGGAGCTGCCTGCCTCAGCAACACTTTGGGCATCTAGCCTGGCAAGAGAGTTGGTTCGGCAATGCGTGGGGTTCAGAGAAAAGCTATTTCCCCTTTGGTTCAAGGAGGATGATGTCCTCAAAGCTCTCAAATATTTATTTTTTTTTCCAGTAGAGGCTTCTGCTCCACCGTCAGGGCTCGAATGTAAGCTCTGCATGGCTTCCCTTCATGGGACACTGCACAGAGAGAGTTCTTTGCAGCACAGCAAAGCAGCACACAGCCCCCAGTGCACACTGCTGATGTGACAACGGGTTTGGAGCTGGAGTCGCCTGGTGGCAGCGCCTCCGGGTAGGACCAGACTAACCTTCCTATGTGGCAGGAGACACCTCTGCCTACGTGCTCCAGAACTCGGGCAACATGCTGCCCTCAGGCACCAAACAGCAAACGCAGCAAGTGGGGTTATGGCATGTTACCGCTGTAGGGGTTCAAGTTTACGCAGCATTTCTTTTCTCACATCAGAATTCTCTGTATTAACACATTCAGAGCTTGAATACAACAAAGATTTTCTTCTTAGGAAAAAACTGAGGTAGGTATCCACTTGTTGCCAAAAGTCACAACGAGGGGCTATCGTTTTTGGGTAAACTATTTTTGGGCAAACTATTTGTTTAGGAGATGTCCTGCTTTCCCTCTTTTCACCTAGCAGAAGTTCTGCATAAGTTACCAAGAAAAAGCTACTGCTTCTATCTTTGTGGGAAGTCAGATAGTCAGATCTGGGAAAAATATCATTCCCTACTTATTTTTACATAAGTTTTTAACATCTGGCTCGGTGCTTAAAGCAGGACATATCCACTTTGAACAGTTCTATCTCCATAGATGGTGTTGGTGTTCCCTGGCGTGTCTGACCTCTGTGTCTCCAGGGATGCTCCATGCCGACATGTGCATTGTATATATTGGGATATGCTCAGAAAAGACAATAGACTTAATCCTCAGTGACACTGTGTAAATAAAACAAATTTTAACATCTGGTCTTCTATCTTTAAAACACAATGGCACTTCATAAATAATATAGCATTATAGCTCCCAGAAGGCATTTACAAGTACTTTATTAGGTGTCACATCAGTGCTCCATTTTGCAGCAATTGCCCAGAACTAGACGTCCTATAATTCAGTTACACTGTAAGTAGCCACTAATGAGGCATATTATTAGAAAGAGCCAATGCTCTTTGCAGCTACACTGCAGTAAATCTGGAGTAATTCCAGTGAAACCAGTGCTAAAGCACTGATTTGCCCCTGTGAAATGAAAAGCAAAGTCTCACTCAAAAAAATAGGAAAAAGTTTTGAAGAAAGCTTGTGAGACTTTGAGGACAGGTTTGTGGAAACCTCCTAAGTCGTGTTTTCTGCCCTTCCCTACTCTCTTTTCTGCTCCATTCTCATCTGTCAATCACATATTGAGCACCCTGACAAGTCTGCCTAACTAATGCTCCTATTTTATGCGTTTGCATAGTGCCTCCTGAGTACTTAACAGGTCTTAGAGAGTTCAGTTCACTAAGCTCTCAGCTTGTCTGGCAGTCCCCAATGGCTTAATAATGTAAAACCATAAAGTGGACTGCAACTGATTCCTTTTTTTTTACCCTGTCTATTCTTTTATCAGGGACTGCTCTGTGGGATCTGGAAGACAGAAACATAATTAGATGTGTGCTGAGTGGGATTTCCCTTTAGCAAGCACAATTCTGACCTCCAGCTCCAGACATAATCAGGGATTTTGGGGAGATGGATTTTGTGAAAATAATAACGCTTCCTTTGCTATAGGATGGAGAAGTTCATAAAGCAGCTTTCTGTGCATAGAATGGTTTCTAGCCTCTTTCCTGAGACCGCTTACGCAAATATACTCTTGTGGCAAAGCTGAAATTGTTACGTGCTCTTGTAGTATATAAATTGGGATGCAACAAGGCTGCGTGATGTAATCTAAGAATGACCTCCTCCTCCTCCTTAAAATCAGTCCTATTCCTCCAGTTTCTAGCTGATAGATTTGTTCTTAGCCCAGAATGACGTTATCTCACATAGCAGACTGAGGTTTGTTTCTGTTCTCTGCTAATTAATAGAAAGTGTGTTTCCAGAGGCAAATCCTGGTGTGTATGTCAGGATAGGTGACTCTGTGGACATGTGCATGTATGTGTGCGTGTGCTTGCTGACAGCACTCCAAGCCTGAGAGTAAGTCACAATTGAATTTACTGTTTCCTTTCAATCTGAACAATGTCATTAACTCCCACTAATGTGGTTAGGAGGGAGCAGGAGATGCTCTGGGATGTTGACTGGTAGTAGTGAAGCCAGTGCCAGAGCACGTGTGCAAACTGCGGGCTTTGGAGGCAATTGCTACTTGCAAGGCAGAGGGGTGCTATATCCCAATCATAAAATTGGAACAATGTTTAGATTGGATCACTGAGGCATAAAATGTCCCAAGTTGGGGTTCATTTGAGCAGCAGCAGTCAGCAACATGACACCCATCTAAACTCACCTTTGTGTTGTAGTCTCTGCAGTATAAGACAAGTCAACCTTGATTCAGCAAAATACAGGTGAAACTTGAACTGGGCTTCTCTGGGGCTGCCCGTGGGCTCGTGATGGGCAGATGCTTCCATGAACCCCCCAGAGACGGGAATGGTCAGCACTGTGCAAGTCAGCACCCAGCTGGGCTCCAACACTTCTGCTCTTCTGCACTGAAACACCAAACTGACAGCAAAGATGGACAAAAGGATTGAGGTGTAAGATCTGTGTATCTCTGGAGGAACTCATGGAATAGCACAGAGCAAATATTATATCTTTAATATTAAGCAGTAAAATACTAAGTGGATTAGAAGCCAGCTTCCTATCCTCTGAGGGGAGAAGTCTACTCACTAAGCTGTAGAATCACACTTCTCCCTTCTTCCCAGCCCAGCCCAATTATCACTTAATTATTTCAGGAGACCAGCATAGCCTCAACATTAGGGAATGAAGGCACATCACTGCTTCAGCATCCCCTATGATTTTGTGGCCACAGCACTCAGAAAATGGGTTCAACTCCCATTGTTGGAGAGAGAACCATATTTTAGTCTTCCATAAATGAGCCATCTTTCTCAGCTGTGGACCTATAGGAGAAGAATGGAGAACTGTTTAATATTTGAGTGGGCAAAGCCTGGTCTTGCAAGCATGCTTGGAGCGTGTCTGCAACCTGGTAGCTCCTAATAGTGCAATATGATAAGCCTGAGGAGTGAGCTTGGTGCTAGGATACTTGGCCCTCTGAAGACTGGGGCATGTTGGGGGATGCTGTCGGCAGACCTTTAACTACCTGGAAATGTTAATGTAAAAAGACATTAGCAGCTCTGAACTTCAAGAGCCTCTTGAGCTGTGCATTTGCAGAACAAGAGTTTTTCACCTTGGAGCCTCAAGCAGTGTTTAGGCAACCAGGACTTGTGTGTGAAGGTTGGGTTGTGCACTTCCATCTGCAAAACGGGGGTGATGAGGTGAAAAATGCTGCAAGGGTGAAGTGCTTGGTCGTTGTGGCAGGACGAGCAACCAAATAACCTAGACAAGCAGAAAGAGAAAAGAAAAAGTGTTTGTGCTGTGTTTTAGTGATAGAGAAAAATAGAAACCCCGGTGTTTGATGTCCCGGTTCTGTACTCTGGATATAAAGTCAGACTCCTTTACTTTAGTGCAATGATGTACTCGATTTCTATGTATTCTACAGAAGGATTTGCTACATTCGTGTTTTAAAAGCACCACCATGTTTCCTCACACGTCTTTTTTATGCAGCTGATTTTTACTCTTTCTAGAAAATATCATTTTTTTCTCAGTTACTTGGTATAAGATCTGTTTGCTACCCATCTCCTCTTTCTTGGCATAATGAATCATTGTTCACATAATGCTGAATGAAGCTGCTAATTAAATGTGTGATTTTTATTAGGCTCTAGACAGGGTATACTTACAAGACTGTGTGGTAAATGACTTGTTTGTACTATTCTTTAACTTATCTCCTTTCCATATTCAACTCCTTCGAGTGCAAACAAGTCTACACTTGCAAGGTGTCACGATCCACTGTTGGGTTGAATATTTTGGCAGAAGTTAAACCCTCTTGCTTTCCAACTGACCTCAGATAATTCTGGGTGGCTAAGGGTCGCTAGGCTTAACTCCTAAGTGATGTCCAATTACATTTTTTATTGTGTCCAGGTTTCATGTATTCTCGGGAACAGAATTAAGACTCAAAATGGCGTCAAGTGCCAAGTCACTTTATTTGGCCCACAATGAGTACATGAAGAAAAGAGAGAGAAAAGAATGAGAAAGAGAGAGAGTGAGAAAGTTGTGATAGCTACCACCAGGGATCTGCGGCGTCCCATCAGTCCAATGTGTCTTCAAGTCCGGTGGGAGAACGTTCCATCTGGTTTTTGTTGGTCTTCCCTTTTCAATCACTGTCCTGTTGCATAGTCAATAAGTTCTCAGAAGTGCTTTTGCATACCCACGCCTTCCACTTGGCGGTGGGGTGCATACCCAGTACCGTCACTAGAGAGTCCCCAAAGATCACAGGGGGTCTGAGCCCCCCATATCCTTCAGTTGACTCTGAGCCTGGGCGCATGAGCAGAGGACTTGGGCTATGTGGTCCGAGTCAACAAGATGCGTATGTGTTCCTGACAGGTAGATCTTTCTTAGTTGTTGTGATGGTGAAGTTTCAGTGGTTAAACTGTTCTTCCAAAAAATGTCGGGACATATCTCTGTGGTTAAACCATTCTTTCAAAAGTGTTTGGACATGTCTCTCGGTGGTTAAACTGTTCTTCCAAAATGTTGAGGCATATCTCTCTTCTTCACACTAACAATGTTGAGACATATTTCTGGTCCCTTACACAAGGTATGATGGCCAATTCTCCCAGGATTCATGCTTTTCTACACAGATCCAGATTCATAAGTAAGGAAGCCTGGAAAAGTAATTATTTGACTGCTTGTGACTCATTTGGTTACCTTGAAGTAGCTCCGAGGCTTGGAAGGGCTCTCTGTGTTCACACTGAGCCGTTTGCTGACTTTGCAAGGAGTTCATTAAAGTGAACGGTGCCTACTCGCTCCTATACTCACAAGTGTTGTGCAGAAAAAATTTTAGGGTGAAATCATGCCTAAGAGCACAGTCTTATGCAAGTCCTCATCATACAGATGAGGTGCTCAGTATGCCTTCTTTCTCTTAAGCAGGAGCAAACTGGCAGATTCATAGCAAAGTTCTAGTTACTAACGAATCACATTCCTCTGCCAGACCTACTCGTGTGCAAGAAACATCCCAGGTGGATTCAGCCACCTCTCCTGAATGCTCTGCACTGCCGACATGCCATGTCGGACAGAGAGCTGAGCAGTAGCCGGGGGCACCCAAAGTCTTATCTCCTTATAGAGCAAATTGGTTATTGTGATATCTCAAGGGAGTCTGTGCAGCAGATGAAAAATAAGGAAGCAGGCAAAGTAAAACATCACTTCACAGTCACTCTTTCTGTAACTGAACAGATTTAAAGCAAATACGAAAGACATAGCATCCCAAATCCCATCATAAGATTATATATTTTATTTACAAAGATAAGACACATGGCATGTATTGAAAAAAAGGAAGATCACCTTCTGTTTCTCAGACGAATTCTCTTTTACAGTGCAGATGTATGCTCTTTTCTTACGGCTTTTAAATTTCTTCCTTGATTTGTTTCTTTATCTGCTCCCTGAGACTTTCCTGATTAGTTGAGATTTTTGCACTTGCTAGTTGATTAAATAATGAATACATTTGTTTGATTTGCAGTTGCTTACTTAATTAAAATTTCTTTTCAGTGCCCCAATTTTCATTATGATTTCAATTTTGCATTTAATCACTGTGTTGTTCTTTGCTGCCACCTCTCTTAATAGAGGTCTACTCTCCTGTCAGCCTTATTGCAAAACTTGCCTCCAAGCTACACATGGGCACACAGTAGAGAGAAATCTCCATTTGTGCATTTGATTTAGACAGAAACTAGAAACTTGGTGAGGAGGTTGGGAGGAGATTGAATTTGTAGAAATATCCAAAGATTATAGATGCATTTTAGGCTAGAAAATTAACATTTCTGACATTGTCTGGTCAAGGAGCATCACATTTGCCTGTGAAGAAAGGTCAGAATTTTTATTTAACAGCCTGTAGGCCAAGTATAAAGGCAGGTCTCTTCATCTCAGAGTGCAGAGAAAATGATCACCAGTACAAGTAGGTGATTTGTAGAAGTGAGGCAATATTTCCTTCAGCAGAAGTTGTGCGATGAGATATGTGTTCAACGCTTTACTGCTGCTTCATTTTAGGATACCACAATTTCTTCCTGTTTTTGTTCTCCCGTCTCTTCCTTTCACTTTTTTTTTTTTTTAACTTTATCAGATCCTGCTCTTTTGTCTCTACTTACTTTCCTGCAGCAGATCCCAGATTTCTATGCCCTGGACTTCTTTTTTTAGTCTGAACCTTTTTCTGTTTCACCAGTGGGTTTGCACATGAGATGGCTGATGTTGTCCCATCACCAGATTTTAATGCCAGTATCACAACCTGATTAGTAAGAGTGAGGGAAATCCCACTTTTGATGCTAGTGCAGGCTGCGGACACGGGCATATGTCCCTGTGTGGTTCACAGTTGAAGGGGATCCTGAGTCAGAAGTGTAGTATTCGTGTTTCAAAAGAAAAAGGCGTCTGTCATCATATGTGTGCCAAGCTCAGCAAGTTTGGTTTTTTTTATTGCCAGGCAAGGCAGAAACAGTGCATGACAAACCCATCCCCAGGCACATGATAATAGTCTTATGAGGGTTTTTTTTTTGAGAATAAATTATTCATGATATATTTTGTCATTTGCACAAGTATTGCAGTAAGAGTCATCAAAATATCTAGCTGGAAAAACTGATCACCAGATCAGAGGTGGAGGGGACACAGCACAAAGAGGTTAAGGTGTAGAAGGAGACAGTCATTGAGGACAAGTTATACTTTGGGAAGCTGGGAGGAGAGAATGACTGGGGTTGATGGCTTAAATTCTTATCCATCCAGGAAATCCCTTTAACTCTGCTGAAGTGAATATATGTCAGCTTAGAAATCACAAGAACATCTGGTTTATGTATTTGCAGAAGTAAATTTTTTTAAAGACTCAAATTTTGCTGTGCTTCCATGTTTGCAGCTTTTAATTCAGGAAGAAACACAAAAGCATCCTTTAAAGCTGTCCACAAATAACAATGACTCCTCTGGAGTTACAAATTATTTTTGCTAACACCAAAAGCAGTAGGAACAGATCTTGCAATCTTGACAACTGTGCACGATAAGTCTGTGACAAATGTGCCTTTTCATAGAAATTAGAAATCAGCTATTCATAAAAAAAAAAGAGCTGAAAGAAACTTTGAAAATTCATCTTTCCCAAGCACAAAGCTTCTGGGAGGCAGAATCAGAACAAAAGCCTCCCTTCCCCTGGAAGCTGTCTTGTTTTTAGAGTAAGAGACACAGAAAAAAATGAGTGAAAGAAAGCATCTCATCCATCACCTGTTTGAGAGGGGACTAAAGTGTACTGACTCTGAAGCAATCTCATGAGGGTGTATTGAGAAGGTATGTACTATAATGTGGGCTTTTAAAATAAGTGTGTGACATCAAGTGCATTAATCTAATGCAAACAGCCATGCTTTCTCCTGGATATTTCAATAACTCTCTTGCTCAAGGAGCAGCACCCCAAATCTTTCCCACTCTGGGCTGTGATTTGGGTCCATCCTAGTTACCAGTTGTGATGACTGTAAAAGCAGGTTATGCCTGACAAAACATCTTACACCGCTGAAAACACCTGTTTCTGAATTATTCATCTGCTTTTCTTATAGCCTGTGGAGTTCGACAGTTGGAAGAGTCTATGGTTTTGGAGGCAAAATTCATCTTGTCTAAAGCTGGTCAGATGAATCATGTCCTCAAAATCCATATTTCTTTGCACTGACTATAATGAGAGCTATGCCGGCTGAGATGCAGGAGCCTGCATGGGAAAAGTCTGAACTCGGAAGGATATTAATCTTACACATCACATGTCTCTGTAGTTTTTCTGCTATCTGTATTGACGAAGTAGACAATATGCACCCGGGTCTTATCGCTAGGAGAAAGATGTATGTATGCAGCGTGCAAGATAGGAGCAATGTCCAGTCACACAAACAGAACAAGAGGTTATCTCTTGTCTCAGTTAGTCTTTGCAGTTGGGATTTCCTTTAATATTTTTTCTCACAAAGTTAGGTGCTAAGAGGTCCATTTGCAGTCTGTGATGAGAGACAGGTGCCTCACAAAGGACAATTTGTCTGCTCTTAAATTAGATATCTCAGATAAGTGAGATGAACCAGACTCTAGAGGAATTTATCCCTTTCCACCAACTATTTATTAGGTTCAATTAATAATGTAGTTTGAAAGTTTAGCCTTTACTGAGCAGTAACAATGGCAGCAAACTTGTTACAAAAGAGCACTTGGAATCTAAGGCTTTGGGTTAAGTTGCTGGGAGACACTTTGTTAAAAATGCCTCCATAAATCCAAGAGCTGAAATCTAAGGAGAGATAATCAATCTGATGCAGGATTTTATTGTTTCTTTAATTCTCTAACCATTCAGCAACCTTCCTATAGTAATGTATAGAAGCTCTTACTGGTTTAACTTGTGGAATAACTATTCCTAAATGAATGAATTCCACTTTGCCAGTAAAAGTCTTGTCCCACTATAAAACATAAGCCTATGAAGCAGTTGAGCATCTCTTGATGCTAGTGTCCCCAGGGAAGACTCTTTTGACTTCGTATTTACCACAACCCAAAGCATCGCCAGCCCTTACGTCTCAAATGCAATTACCTCTTCTTCACACAGTTCATAATTCAGGTGGTTTTGTTGTTAATCAACCACAACATAATCACCTAAGTCATTTATAAGCACTCACTGGACAAGTGTATGTTGTGTGCTTCAGTAAGTATTGATAGCAGTTTCAAGTTATAGAACAAAGATTCGATTACATCTAGGACCAGCAACGTCTCAAGTATTTCTGATCAGCGCATTCATTACAGAGCGACTGCTAGAGAAATTAGTTAAATAAATTATTTAAATGAACAGAGGATGCAGTCATCCTCTAGTCTGATGAGTGAAAGCAAAATGCAAAAATCATAATCCTTGTTGGAGAAGTCTCATTTAGAAGGCAGCTGGAGATTTTGGTAGGGCAGCAACTCTCTCCCGTATGGAAAAAACATAGTCCATACCTCATTGAATATCTAGATATACAACCCATCATAGAGCTGTTTAAGTCAACTTGGAATTAGTGGAAGTATTGTAGAATATGGTGATCTCCAATAAATGCATGACTGACAAAATTTGGACCTTCAGTAATATCAACTACCCTGAAACCTGCTCAGTAAAGCCTGGGCTGTTCCTTCCATCAGCAGCGCAGGGTCTGGCTGCACGATGGTGAAGACCAGCTCTGGGATGACGCTGATGGCTTTTGGTGGTGGTTTCTGAGGAGGGGAACTGAGAAACTGAAGTATGAAAGACAGAGACATTACAGAGATTCGCAGGCTGAGATGTGGACAAATACAGAGGGAAAGCCCAAATACTATGAAGGAAAGAAAGAACAGCTCTTGGCAAGAGCAGACATCTAGAAAGTGCTTGAAAATTCTGTGTGACTGAGCATTGCAATCCTTTAAATAGACATTTTGGCTTATGTTTACCCATGATGGTTAACAATAAAGGAAACGGAGACTAGTGCTCTAATGAGCTTTTGTTCCCTGAGGCACGTGCTGCCTTTTTTCAGGTAACAGCACCGTTTGCAGTGCTAATGATTTTCTTCTGTGTACCAAGCAGATTTCTTTTTTTTTTTTTTTTTTTTTCTATTTACACTCCACCTATGCACAACAGATGGTGCGATGTGCTGTTTGGGGAGCTAGTCTAGGGTGCATGAACTGATATGCATTAGGCTCACAAACTCAATTGTGTCTTACCTGTCTGCCCGAGGAATCCATCTACTAGAAGAAATGAAGAGCTAGAGAAAAGCAGCAGCTTATGTTTATTTGTTGTGTTTTTCTTTGGGGAAAAAAAAATAGTTTTACTTTCCTGCCAGAACTTTAAATCACATTTCAACAGAATATGTCGAGGGCTTAAGGTCATCCTCTTATGAAAGCATAGGCAGAAGTTCTGGGAAGCTTCAAGCTGAAATAAGGGTTTCTAATCTAGATAAATTCAGGGCACACAACAAGATGCTTTGCTCTTACGGATTTAGGCCCAAAGCCTGCGAGCTCTGAAGTACTTTACTCACATGAGTAGATCACCTGAAGCCTGTGCGTCCCTTTCCAGGAGACAGGCTAGGCATGTGCATAAATAACAATAAATCAGGTAAAAATCAATGCTTTCCAGACTCGTCAGAGGACTGTGCCTGCTCATTCAGTTACGATAATGACAATTCCAGTTGGTGCCCATCATCTCCCATATTTACCTCTGATGGAGGATGCATGGCTGAGGCTCGAGGCAATCTCTATTGACCCACACATGACCCTCAACTGAACTGGAGGCTGTTTAAAGCAGCATTGTGGGACTTAGCACAATATGATCACCGAAAAGGGCAAATATGGTAAAATAAGGGCACTAATTGCAGGATCAGGGCTGGTGTGCATCCCTTCGCTTGCCAGGTGCAATCATTTTTTTTTTGCCTCATGTTGACGACAAAATCACACTGTCTGTGCCCTAGACAAATCACTGCTCCTGAGGGATTACTTTTTTCCCCTTGCTGAATTAGAAGAAGACTGGGTGGAGGGAGTGTCAAGATGTAGCGGGTCCCTAAAGAACAGACTGGAATAACTTGATCCATCACCCATGCTTGGCACAGGGCTGAGCGAGACTTTTTTGCCAAAGCAAGGATCTGGCTGAGGACAGTTTGATCTCCTCTTGCACCAACACAATATTGCACTATTTATTGCAGTATACCCCTGCAATAATACTGCAACCAAGTTATGGGAGGTCAGACCTAGAGCATCTTGTTGACCAGCTCATGAATTACCTTGCAGAACAAACTTCCCCTCTAAGCAAAAGTTTTAAAAACATCTCTGCCATAGCGGTCTGGGTAGAGGAAGGCTCATAAATTAACACATATATAATAAATACTTAACCTTACTGACTGTTTTCAATGAACAATGAGATCTGGCAAGGGAAAACAGATCAGCAATGTTTTTATTTATTTGTCTATTTAAGCTATAACTCACACTGGTTTTTTGACCCCACTTACCCCTTCCTAGCTGTCCAAACTTATGGCCAGTGGTGAGACATGAGGCAGCTCTAACTCAGATACTCATATTCTCCCTCCTTCCATCTCCCTTCAGCTGGATCCTTACAATGTGTCATCAAGATCATGATTGGCAGCTTTTGTTTTGTAAGTGTTTGAAACCAGCAAATACTGTTCTGAAAGCATACATGAAAAGCCCACCTGCAGAAGGAAGAGTGTTAAAAGGGAGTGCAATAGAAACATAAAAGGTAAAAAGCCCTGAATCAAAGCCTTGCAATCTCAAGTTGCACCATTTCTAAGGTCACATTTTCATTTGGACCCAATGGGAAGGTCATGATCAAAGGCTGGGATGTTTTTAGCTACAGTGTAAAATATAGAGCAAAAAAAGTAAGCTTGTTCCTTGTGCTGCCTTTCCCCTCCACCTTGCAATGGGTTTCTCAACATGTCCCACCCGGAGACTCGTTCCTCTATGGAATGCAGGGTTGTAAGCATGAGGACAGTGAAGGAAAAATTCTGGTAAACATTTTCTAAGGAAAAAAGTTACAGAAGTTGTTTAAATACCATTATTTTAGATTGAATTTGCAAATTAAACTGCCTAGTTAACTTTCATTCACAGCTACACAAATGAGTAGTTTCCTACTCCCAACCTCCTCCAGGCCTGGGAAACACAGGCACCATTTTAGAGGCACTATTTTTTCCAGTTTTCAAAACCCATGTTTCCAGCATTTGGTAAAAACAGAAATGTCAACTAAATGAAAATTTCCTATGGAGACTTTCGGCCAAAAGCCAGAGGAGAATGACCAGTTCATCCATTCAAATGGTACTATGCCAGAGTAACCAGCATAGGGGATTTGGACAAAGCCTTGGCTTTTGAGGATGTTAAATAGAGCTGAAGATACAGAAGTGTGGCCTCATTTAAAGCAGGCCGCTGTGCCATCAATTCCACTCATGATTAATGGGTTTCCTGCTGATGCAGACCCACGGTGATATCAAGCTCTGCTCACTTCCAACCCAGTTGTCAAAAATGTAACACAAGTGCAGAATTTAGCCCAGGATTTCATGGGAAAGGGCTGAGTACAAGGTTTAATGTGCTAGTCACTGTAGTGTAAAGAACTGAGATTGTATGGAATAGAATTTTATCATAAGATAGAGAAGCACAACAGTGATATTCAGATGATTTCTTTCTCCTTGACCTTCTGAGAGAGCCTCGTGCCTGGTTGTAGAGGCCAGACCACACACGTTAATTCTCTTTTTGATAGTACTTATCTTGGGGTCATTCTGCATATAGCATTTCTTAAATTTCCTTCTCAATCCTGTGCCAAAAGGAATGGAAACATTTGGTACACCCTGAACCTTTGAACAGGAGTGAACTTGCATTTGGACCATTCCTTTCTCAGTGCTGGTGCAGAACACAGCATTCCCCCAAATCCTGACCCATTCATCTAATCACAGTGAAGAAGGTGACACTACCAAAAGTTCACCGGAGGAGATGCACTATTGCAATAATAAATATGCTGACCTTTTCTGCCTTCCCTGATCTGATGTGACAGCAGATGTCTAAGACAGAAAACCTTTTTGTTTTCCCTCCTCCTTTGCTATTTTGATGTTCTTACTCTCTTCCTTGCTTTGCAAGCGTGAAGCTCTTTACTTGCTTTCTCCCAGCAGCACCCACAGAAAGAAAACCACTTTGAAATTACGTGCTGTAATTTGGGCTGGGCTCCAAACTGCAGGGTGATGGCAATGAGGAACTGAACGTAGATACAGTCCGTTGTACCCACTTTGCATGGAGTGGTGTGACAAGGCTGGAGAGACTCTGTCTCACAGGGACTGAAGTGAGCACAAGGAAGGCGGGAGTAATGCCAGTTTTGAGAAGGTGGCTTCTCTACAGCATCTACTTGAGATTCCACCTAGAGTGCTGTGCCCAGCTCTGGAGTCTTCAGCATAAGAAAGACATGGACCTGTTGGAGTGGGTCCAGAAGAGGCCACAAAAATGATCAGGGGGATGGAGCACCTCTCCTATGAAGAATGGCTGAGAGTTGGAGTGTTCAGCCTGGAGAAGAGAAGGCTACAGGGAGACCTTATTGTGGCCTATAAGAAAGATACGAAGAAATAAATCTTTCTAGCACGGCCCGTTGCGATAGGACAAGAAGTAATAGTTTTAAATTAAAAGAGAAGAGATTTAGACTAGATACAGGGAAGAAATTTTTTACACAAAGAATGGTAAAACACAGGCCCAGGTTGCCCAGAGAGAGAGGTGGTCGATGACCCATCCCTGGAAACATTCCAGGCCATGTTGTATGTGGCTCTGAGCAACGTGCTCTCGTGGAAGGTGTCCTTGGTCATCGCAGGGTGGTTGGACTAGATGACCTTTAAAGGCCCCTTCCAACCCAAAACATTCTGTGATTCTGTGCTTCTATGATTCTACTTTGCCTTATAGCACATCTTAACCCATTTACTTATCACATGGTCTTGTGGGAACAGGCCTGTAATTCAAGCCATATTTGTTTTAATTGCCTCTGACTTTTCTCACCATTTGGCATATGTACAAAAGCAGGATAGAAGAGCTTTTATGGGAGTAAAATTCTATAATGAATCCCTTATATACAGACCAGACCACATACTAATGGGGAGAATGAGAACGTTGCTTTGACCATGAGTTGCTTTTTGCCATTAACTTATTATTATGCATCCCAGAAATAAGTGAAAAACTCTTTTGCTTTGCGATTTCTCCTTTGCTGCAGTAGAGCAATCTTACCTGTAGCTACTAATTGTAGAATGTATGAAGAAGATTAGACAGTGCATTTGCCACATATGAAAATTATTTGTAGCATTTCCACAACAACAAAACTGACCATGCTATTGCATGGATGCTGACATGAGGTTTGAGTGTTGACTTCCAGTTATAACATACTCCAGAGCTGATTTCATATCCTGCATCCATCCAGCCTTTTGCCATCATCTACCTGGCACTAAAGACCATTATCTGACCAAACTCTCCATTTTCTGAAGAACTTTCATGGGGAAGGACTGAAGGATGGGAAATCACAGAGCGAATGAGCTTCCATGCCAACTGCTTCAGCCATCTCGGCATGGGGATGTTTTGGGGCTGCAGCCAACTCCTTGCAGGCACACAGTCCTTTTGCCACTCCAAGGCACGAGCAGATTGAGCAGCACAGCCCTCTCCCAGCCCCTTATATGGAACAGATTTCAGTAACGGAGATAATCCAGCTCGAAGGGGTTATACAGATAATACCCAACAGGCATGATGGAGGCATGCTCTGCTGAAATCCCCTTATATGGTGTAGCTGTATAGACTCAGATCTCCCAAATATCTGACGCCTAAGACAGCTCTGCATGAGGTCATACAACAGATGAAAAGCCACGATGCAGTGACAGAGTGCATCTTCCAACCACTCTCCTTAGAGCCAGACCCCAGAGCAGTGCAGCCTCTCTTCCCCACCAGTTCCTCACACACCAAAGTTACCCCCTGTACCCCACACAGGTGGTTGGATGACCACTGTGGTATTGCAGAGTGGTAAATGCATCTCATACATTTCCTAAAACAAAGTGAGATGAACCCCCTCCAAAACACAACAGTATTCATTTCACTTCACTTCACTGTCTACCGTACAGGCATCTGCAGAAGAGCTACTCACCCTAAACTTCTTTTGAAGTCACTGGAGAGAGGACAGCACTTCTAGTACTGCTTTTCTGCCCTAGTTTAGGCATTGGGATGGAGCCAGACTGTGGCCACCATAAAGTGCTTCGCTCCTCCCTGGTCGTGCCAGTTGGTGCCCCAACCAGACACAAACATTTTCACTTAAACAAACCCATCATTTACCTGCGAAACCTGGCACACCTTTAATATTTTTCTCCCATCTCCACTTCCAAAAAACATTATTCAACTTCTTTTTTTTTTTTTTTAAAGTATGTTCTTTTGTCTTTAAATAAACTGATGAAAAGGACTTAATGTAGGTAATACCAGAACAAAATGGCATGTTGTTAAGGCATTTCCAGAATGTTGTTCATATCTACAAAACTCCATTTCTGAAGAGATTTTTCAGTTATTTTTTTTTTTAATAAATATGAAGTATTCCTTCCAAGTCCAGAACTTGTAAATTTATGATAAAATTCCAGTCCTGTCAGACTCAACTCAACACAGCTATTTTACATTTCAAACCAAAAAAAAAAAACAACAAAGTGACTGCTTGCTGTATTTTCTGACATATATCTCTTTTTGAACTTCATTATAATCACTGTGCAGCTGAAGAACAACTCTGAATATATCTAACTTTGTAAAGCGCATTGTGCTCCATCACAGGATGCTGTTCACAAGACAGGTCTAGAAAACTTAGTGCCAAATCACCTTCCAGCAGGGAAATTCTCCTCTTCCCAGGAGAGCAATGAACGTTTTTCCATGATCCCCATTCCTTCATCAACAAAACCTCTTCCTTGGTTCTCACACATCAATACAAAGTATGTCAGAGTAAGCTGTGGAGGGGTAGCTTAGTAACTGGTAATTTTGGAGTGGGATCATGACTTGTATGGGCAGCCTTATGGTTTGCCAAAGAAAGTTTCAGAAATAATATCACCCTGGCATATTGCTAAACTCAACTCTCCTCTGACAGTGGAGACGGCCTCGTCTTGAGCCTTTGCAAAACTTGTGCCAGTAGTACTAAATATTTTAACTTTTTTTCCCCATTCAATTAATAATTACCGGTATAGAGTACTTTGTAAGATGAAGAACCTGAGCTTTTCTGAAGCTTCTAAAATTCCCAGATTGACATTTTCCTTCTAGAGAGTGTTGTGTAATAGGAAAGGAGCTGATCTCTTGTGGCTCTGCTCCGTAGGGGAGAGTGGGAGGGAACTGGGTAGAACTTGTTTCCATCTGACATTTCTGAAATGGGAAAAAAAGTGCTGAAAAGTTTCGGAACAGCATAGTAACTGGTGTATTTTATTGCTCGCTAATTGCATCATTTACTGCTTAGAAACTGTGTGGCTTCTATAAGTAGGGTCTACTCGGCCACAACTCCTGTTCCTTGAAATGTTTATTTGTTACTGCATCAAGTAGCTAGTAGACTAAACTTGAATTAATCTGAGGAGCACAGTGGCCCATTTTGCAAAGAAAGGGTGGATTGCTCTTCAGCCTCCTCCTTCCTACCAGTTTCAGTGCCTAAACTTGCCTAAATCTTATTTAGGTGCTTAATCTTTTATTGGGATTGTTCGTAAGTAACATCCCAGGAGATGCCTTGCATATCAGCGTGGGAGATCCACTGTGCCACAACTTCCTGCATTCCTCCATTAATTTAAAAAAAGTTTAAGTGGTATATGTGCTTGCAACTGATTAAACATGCATGGAGATCACAGGCACAGATGATACTCTCGTGTCCATATGATGGGCTGCAAGGTCCCTTGCGTGTACAATTACGTGTTTGAAGTACCCGTGGTTGCCTATTTACACAGCTACGAAAGCGCACGTGCTAAGCAAGTGTTTGACTTAAACATGTATCTACTCGGTTTTGTTCTTTTTATTTACATTTTCTTCAATAATTTCACCCGCTAACAGACGTATCAGAAACGCACGATGCTCTGTGATGGCTGCCTAGCAACTCAGTGGATGGACAAACTCCGTTTCATTTAGGTGTTAAATATTCTGAAGTGTAATGAGTTTATCTTATGTGAGCATTGGAGGGCTTAATAACAGCAGCCACAAAGCACAGCATTGGCGTAATTGTGGTGGTGGCCTAAGGTAATGGAACAAACTGGTATTTGGTATTCTTGAAACTGCAGTTTGAGAAATTTCTTTAAAGTACGTGTCTACTAAAATGAGTGAATTGGTTTAGGAGCTTTGTCTTGGTAAAGATGGATAAAGTAATAATTAGGTCACTGCACACACTCTAGGTGTGCTCAGATCTGAAGTTGTTGTTTACCAAAACAGCATTTCTTATTGCAAAATATTTGGCTTCAACTTGTTAAACAGTTGATTTCAGATTGGATTTTACCCTGTAAGCAGAATAAAAATTGATTTTTGGGGAAAAAAGGGTTAAAAACGTAACATATTTTCTGCACAGGAGGTGTTTGTGTTGCAAAGTCCTACCTGGGATGGACAGAATCTGTCAGGTAGAGACAGAGGATAGGAATGTATGAAAATAGTGTAGAAAAACTAAACTCACTGCAGTCCATGAGCATTTCTTGCTCCTGAATAGTTTAGGAATGCTGGTTAAAATGACAGTTCAGATAGTACAGGAAAGGAGTCAAGACTGAGCTTTTCTATAATATGTATCTGATGAAGATAGAAAGTTCACAGCTTGTGAGGTTCATGGGTGGTTGCTTCTTCTCCCACTGAGAAAAGCAATAATTTGCTTGCAGGACACAGTTCTGCCAGGCACTGGGGAATGCAAACTTAGGTGGCTGCTATCCTGGGACACAATCAACTCCATTCAGCTTGAACTTAATGAATTTGCTATATCAACCTGAGATGGTTGCTCTGTGATCCCTGTATCAGCCAAGTTGCTTCTGAGATGTGGAGAACCTGGAGTGGTGCTGGGGAAATGCCATTTCCCAGTGTTGTGGTTTAACCCCAGCCAGCAGCTCAGCCTCATGCAGCCGCACACTCACTTCTACCCAGTGGGATGGGGGAGAGATTTGAACAGGTAAAAGTCAGAAAGTTTGGGAGTTGAAACAAAGGCTGTATTAGATAAAGTAAGAGCAAAACAAGGAATTTATTCACTGCTTTCTACCAGCACACAGATGTTCAACCATCTCCTGGAGAGCAGGGCTCCATCACACATAACAATGACTTGGAAAGACAAATGTTGTAACTCTCAAAGTCCCCCTGTTTCCTCCTTCTTCCTTAGCTTTTACTGCTGATCCAGACATTATATGGTGTGGACCCCAACTTTGGTCAGTTGGGGTCAGCTATTCCATCTCTGTCCCCTCCCATCTCCTTGTGCGCTCCCAGGCTACTCACTGATGGGGCAGTGGGAGAAGTAGAAAATGCCATGATGCTGTGTAAACCCTGCTCAGCAATAATTAAAACATCTCTGAGTTATCAGTATTGTTTTGGTCACAAATCCAAAATGTGCACCGTAAGAGTGACCATTGAGAAAATTAACTCTATCCCAGCCAAAACCTACATCCAGGCACTGGTGATACTGTCTGGAGGGGAACTGGATGTAGTGTGTCAAAGTAACTGCCCCAAAAGCAACGTGCAATTATTAATACAGATAGTCACTTTTCCAATGGATTTGCAGTGAACTTACGCTGACAGTAAAAACAAAAACCAAAACAAAGGCTTTGAGTTGGAAAAAAACCTGAAAATTAATTTTTATTTAATCTTCTGCTTTGCCCTCTGAGTTTTCTCTTTGGTCAATAACGGAGCAAAATCAGTTATTCACATCTGTCTACTGGAAAACAGTAGTAAAGGCACATCCATATCATCCACAGCAGCTGCACTTAAACAGTCCTTACAGAGGCAGAATCTACTTCAAAGCACAGAGGAAGATCTCAGTCTATGCTTACTGTGGAAAGCAAAAAATCAAATATTTTGCAAGTCCACATGTGTGCAACAGGTAGACTTTCAACAATAGTTTTCAGATTACCCACATAAATGTTTTTCTCAAAGAGCAAGTCCTCCTAATTGCAGAATATCTGCCCTGTAGATTGAGGTCTTCGTGTCGAACTGCTCACTAATCCTTTTCCCTTGTAAAGATATTGGCAGAGAAAACAAGCCCATTAAGACTCACATTTAATATTTACAAATCTCTGTTTTCTATAAATGCCGTTCTCTCACTTTCTCTGTTACTCTGTCATTGTCTAACTGTTTGCTCCCTCCATAATATGTCGTGGTGGAATATGATTTGATCTGGGAGAATCTGCTGCTTTGGCTTTTTACAAAGCCTCTATACCAGTTTTCATTACTTTAAAAGTGTGGTAAACCACTGTATCCTCTCACTTAAGTTTCTGTTTTTAAAGGAAATTCAATTAACTTTCACGTATTTCCAACCAAATGGAAACCTGGACTGTGTAATCTGTAGACATTTCCTCTGAGAATAGTCCTTGTCTTTCCTTTCCTCTTGCTACTGAAATGACAGCAAAATCTCCTGGCCAGACCTCCTCTTTTATCAGAGGCAAAATTAACTCATCCCTCATGTGTTTTGGATTCCAGTCTAAATCTGGACACTGGGAGTTTTCTAGTTGGTTTTAACCTTGAGACAGGACATGTGGGTGTAGCTGAGCACACCTGGGTGTAGGATCTGAGCAGCTGAAAGACCGTCAGGAAGAAAAGTGCTAACCAAGTCCACCCCCAACCTCTTTTGCTTTATCTCACCCAGTAAGTCCCTGTTCCTTTTGTCTAGAAGATCTTCCTTTTCTGGTTTGTATCCTGATAAAACCCAGCTCAGAGATTTGAGACTCTTTTAGGATTTTTTTCAGAATTTATTCAGTTTAATGACAAGATGCAGGCATTTTGACTTCACCTCCATCTTAGGCTCCCATCACAAGTACAGATACTCAGTTGAACATTTTGCAGGATGTATTTAAAAGGTTTTTTTAGAGTGCATCTCACTATCAGGTAGCCTTCTTGCAAAATAGGGACTGACACTCAGGTGACATGTTTTTCTGAATAACACATTGCTCAGAAGCCAGGAGATGGGCAGTGAAGACCATGTAGGCTGCAAGTGAGAAGTGGGGTACATGTCTGAGTACAGTCATGAACTCTGGTTGGCAATGTCCTTGCTGCCTGGCTGCCCACTTGTAGCTGCAACCTGATGCTCTTGTCCCCTTCATCCTAACTCCTTTACTGCACTCTCCAATGGCCCATAATTTGTCTGAAAAAAAAAAGAGATGCTTTTGTCCTCCAGTCCTTTGTCTCCTCCTTCTCAAATTCCTGCCGCAGTTTGGGACTTGGACCCTTTCTGTAGCAAGAGCTGGTGATATCAGAGGCAGAGGACTGTGACCTTTAACTGTGAACAAGTCAGAGGAGGAGATAAGTTATAAGAAAGTTCCTGCATGAAATAATTCAGTGACAAGGTGTTTTGAGGGACAAAATAGCTGCAAATATATAGGCTGTAATTTCAAAGCTGAGGGGCAACCCTAAATGATCTCCAGATAAAATAATAAATGAAAAAGTGCCTTCAGGACTCAAGGATTTATTTTGTTATCCATGCCCTGTTCTATCCCGGTGTATACGGAGATAAATAGGACTGAAATAATACTGGATTAGAAGCAATGCTGACACTGTAATGTTTGAAAGGCCTAAGCTATTAAAGAGTGAAAATACAGCCAGTGAAGGACACAGGACAGAGTATATATAATAATTTTTATATATATATTTGAGATTAAATGAATTTGTTTTCTTGTTGCATTTTGCCTACACTGAAAGCACTAGTGTAAAATTACTAGTCTAATTTGGAGCATTAGATTTCTCCAAATTTTACTAACACTGAAGATACATGTGTACCTGTGTATGATCAGGTTTCTAGTGAGCCAGAAGACTAAGACAGGCCTGCAAATAACTCTCAGTTTAGCTTTTCATTTTTTGGCTATAACACCTGCCTGTGCTTCAGAGCCAGGTTCTTCACTCTGGCAACCTGGATCAAAGGCAGAGCTGAAGTTTAAAATGTATATAGACTTACCTGAGAGCAAGATGAGAGTCATTTTGTGACTACACTTTAGAAGTACCCCAAAACCGAAGTGTAGCTGAAAGAAGAGAGAAGGAAATGGTAGTTGGTCACCATGACGTGGAATGGTGACCACTTGTTGACCTCAAATTTTGGAAATTATTTTAGAGGGAATAGAGTCAGGCAGCAGTTCAGTAAAGATTTTTTTAATGTCCTCATATCAGGGATGAAGGTTAAACCTTGATTTAATAATAAAATCAAGCGCAGAAAGATGTTCTTGTGTTTAGGTAAAGAAATAGGCTGCAGGAAATCAGTGTTCAGTTCCTGTCTTTGGCCAGGTCTCAATGGGTGCTCTTGAGGTTTTGAATTACAAATGTATTTTAAGTTTGTCCTTGTGGTTAAATTGTGTAGTTATCTACAAAGTCTGGGTGGGAGAAACCTTCACATGGGCTGGCTCTGAATTTGAGGCTCTCCTTGGAACCAGAAGAGGTCTTGTTTCTGCACCCATGCCTATAATACGGAGGAAATAGCATCTCCCAGGGCTGCAGAACTGAAGCCATGCTGTCTGAAAAATGCTTAAATGATATTTTATGGCTAAACCCCTTTGCAGAAAGCCTTACAGAGAAAATATGAAACACTAGAAACGTTGCTGGAGTTATGCTTCTTGCCCCTGTGAAGGAGGCTTATTACGTGGCTGGATGAGCACCATCACAGAGGAGGTTTACCTCAAGCAGGCAGAGATCACTCCCAATGTTGTGTCTTGGGCTCACTCCTGGTTTGTAAAAACAGAGCTGCCATCTTAAGATACTAACAGGAAACTGCTCACTTTGGCAAATAAATTTTACGGAACAGAAACATAAAAATATCTTTACTGCACCAAGCCAGTGATCTGTCTTGTCCAATGTCTACCTTCACCCATGAGCAAGAGCAAGTAGATAGGAGCGGTGTCCTGCGGCATCCCAGCAAACTCTTCTGTGCTTAGCAGTCCCTGGAGAACTTTTCATCCATTGATTTTCATTGTCACATTTTGAACCCACGTAAAAAAATGTAGTACCTACAGCATCCCACGGTCCAACCTTCAGAGCTGCGGTCCACAGAGGGTGCAAAATATCCCATTTTATTTCTTTCCCACCTGCTGCTTGTTAGTTTATTTGACACCTTCCTAGTCCTTGGATCAGAGAAGTCAGTCTCCTTCTCTATTCATTTTTTCCACACCGGTCATGATTTTATACCTCTCTATCACATTCTCCTTCAGTTTATCTGCCGTGCAGGCAGAAGAGTCCCAGTCTATTAAATCCTTCACCACATGGGAACTGTTCCATATCTTTGATCCAGCCTGTCACACTTTTCTACACCAACTCAGCAGCATCTTTGGGGCAAGAGGGTGGTGGGAAATCGGCACAATGGAGACTCACCCCACATTTATGGAGCAACACATTTGTATCTCTCCCAGTAAATGCCTAAGAGATTGTTTTTCTGCCCACGGCCACTCTTTGAGATGACATTTTCTTAGAATACCTGCTTCAGCTCCAGGATTTCTGTCCTGAATGGCAGCTATTTCTCTGAAATAAAGGCTTTTTGCCCACTTCTGTCTGAAATTGGCTGTGTGGTGGTGGCACAAGCCAGATTTCCAGCTCAGCTGGGAAGAAGATGAGAGACTTCGAAACTGATGAACAAAGCTACACTCATGAAAGGAAATCAATGTCTTTGCGTTTGCTGTGGATCCAAAAAAACATATAAATTGCTGATTAAAACTGCTGCTAATATACACCAGAGGTAGAAATTAAAAGAAAGCAAATACCTCCATGTAGACCTTTCCTCTAGAGCTGGATCTTTGTAGGTGGGAACTAGATCTGATGAGCTCTGGTTGCTATCCCTTTAGCAAAGGACCTGGGGTATTTATTGCTATTTTTAGCTTATTTATTGTGGAGGACTTCCAGAAATAGAGTCTAGCTCCAGAGTCTCCACATGGTTTCTCTAGTACTACTAGTGTCTGGAATTCAAACTGCAGGGCAGCCCTGGTGCCAAGCACGTTTCACCACTCTGCAGACTGCCCAGGACTGAAAAACACCGTTTTCCTTTCCTGTAGGACACGGGTTACCAGAAACCTCCAGGAATGTCAACAGTTGGTAGCTGGAGCAGCAGCCAGTTTGATTTCTTCTCTGAGTTTTCACATGCTCTGGAAGGGTTATAGAATGCTTAAGTTATGTAAATAAATCTCTTTCCTATAGGTTGGTGGTGAAAATATTGTAAGTTTGTGCTTCTACAGAATCTTTCACGCAAAGCTATCAGAAGTGCTTTGCAAATATTAACTAATTGAGCCATTAAACCACACAGCATCCCACTGAGTATGTAAGGATTTATAGGGACGTGTACAGTAAAAAGATTAAGTTCAGTCTTAGTAGTTTGCTGAAAAATAACAAAATAAATCCAGAAATTATTTTTCTATATAAAGGACTTAGACATCTAATTAATCAGGATAATGTCAGCAAATCAGAGGCAGGTAGACTGTGAGTGGGTGGTCTTCGAAGCACAGCAGTGAACACCGCACTGGGAGGTTGCTCAGCGTTTTCCCTGGACTATACATTGATGGAAAGTAGGCACAGCTCAACGTCAATCCCCTCAGCTTTAAAATAGCCTCTACCCACTGGCATTTCAAAGTGCCTATGCTTTGAAGAACACAGATGCCCACACTGAAGGCCTCTGGCGTCTTTCCCACGTCCACCACATTAAACACATCTGTGTTGGAGCAATATATATGCTCGTAAGCTGATGCTGAATATATTCACATATAAGTTGCACCTAACAGCCCAGAAGAGGGGAGAAGGAAGGATGGAGTTGTAACCTCCTGACTACAGGCCACAGGAGGATGAGGAGCGTCCCAGGTCTCAGGAGGGAACAAGTCCCACGCTTTTCACAGGATGCCACAACAGCAGCCGTGGTGAGTATCAGCAGCCACCACCATGTCAGCAGACCCGACTCAACAGCTTGCTTGAAGCTTTTCAGTTCTCAGCCACTTTGGTATCAGCCCCAGGCACGAAAGCTGTTTGGTATCGCGTCTGCCTGTCATCTGGTCTGAATCAGGGTGTCAGGGCTGATGGCCGGGAAACTTTAGAAAGTTTTTCAGCTCACAGATAAACAGCAGCAAGCGTTCTCAGGACAACACATTCTGGAGCCCCTATCTTATCAGGGCACTTAGGACGCAGTCTGTATACACGTTTCAGGCCAGACAGCCAGAGCGCACAAACAGCTATGAAGACCATGTTGATGGCTGCAGGTTTTGCTTACCTCTTTCTTTCTTTTTTTTGCCATCCTGATATAATAGGGAATGCTCTGAAGAGCTGGCAGGAGAGTGCTGATTAAAGCCAGCTTTGCACAGATTGATGCAAAACCTAATAGCCTTGAGTGCCTTTACAGCTAACAGGCTCATCACGTTGCCTCGTGGGGATAGTGGTAGAGAAAAGCAGCCTGGGTCATCCGTTCAGATGTGAGGAGGGAATGTGAGAGCATTTTGAGTCCTGTGTTCCCTGCACACGGCTAAGAGAGAGCATAGCACAGCATTTGAAGCAGCAGTTTGCTGCATTGGTGGTGTGCAGCCCCTATTCACCCTGCATTGCCCAGGTGAGGGTAAGCCAGGCTGGCAGTGAGAGAGTGGCCATGGGGCTTCTGCTATTGTTTGGCTCAGCTTTGTCAAAGAAAGCTGAAATCTGCCTTCACTGTGTGTTGAAAACTTAGTCTCAGTCCTCACTTTGCATTCACAAGTGGTTGATTGTGTGGTTTGTAAAAACTCATCCCACTGCTGTGACTCTGAGAGCTCAAGAACACAAGAAATAGAAATAAACTCTTATTTAAAAAAAAAAATATTCCAACAAGAACAAGTCTCTTTTCATGGCTTTTGTTTAAGCGAGGTCAGGGAGTTATAACTGAAATATGTGCATTACAGTTTGGGGTTGGAAAAATCAATGTGTTTCACACCTACGTGTATGTTGTTACCTAGAACACCTCCTCCTCCTCCTTCCTGTCTCTGCCTGGAGATTTCCCTGCTGCTCAGTTCCTGCTAGCAGATCTCTGTGATCTTCCTCCATCAAAACAAGCTCCCCCGCTAAATTCATTACAGCTAAAGGACGTGATGGATCTGAGCCCACACATCAGCTCCATCATGTTGAAGTCAGATGTGAACTTCAGGTGAACTCCCACATACGGTATGAGAAATTATGCCTGATCTCAAACTCCTGTTTTCTACACTGTCTTCTGCAGTTTGGACAGGATGCTGTCACAGCCAGGTCTCTTGTTAAAGAGTTATATGCCCCCACCTCCTCTTTCCTGCTGCTTTGGGATGGAGTTGTGGCCAAGATCTGATTGAGAAGGAACATGATGGGCTTTAGATTGCCAGCAACCAACCTTGGGGCAAATATACAGTCAAAGCTCACTTGTTTTTCAAGCAGAAGGTGCAAGATCACAAGGGTAAAGCTGCATCTTCCCATTTCTCCTCACACCTTCTTCCCCACGGTGTTCCCCCTGGAGATAAGTACAATTTTTGGTGCGTGTTTGTAACCTTGGTGCTGCAAACACTTTGCCTGGTTTGCAACTGTAGGTAATCAGTGCTTGCCAAGCTCTTCTTGGGTCATCTGTGTGGTTTTGGAATGGGTCAGCTGCTGAATCAAAGCTGACAGTCAAATGAAGAGTCATCAGAGCTAAAACATTTCATTTTAAGGTGATGTTTGTGTAGTTCTATTTTGAGTTGGATGTAGACATGACAGCACAGTCCCTGTAGCACTACTGTACTGTTTCTGTGTATTAAAGGTGCTGCTGGGGATGCATCTTTGTAACCAGGAAACTGAACATAAAACCTCATGAGCTTTTATTGGCAGTTCTTTATTTAGCCATGATTTTCTTTTATTACTTACGCTAAGACATTCTAATATTTCCAGGTCGTTTTATCCTAACTAAAGCAATCTCCTTCCCTACCAGCCTTTACAAGTTAAGAATCAGATTCTACCAAAATCTGCTCTTCAGTATCTAACATAAAGACAGCTATGGGTAGAAAAGTACAAAATGTAGCTCACTTTTTCCTGTATTTGCCCGTTCTCTTCACATCTCACCTCTATGAGCCGAGCCTGTAAGTCTATATTGTTATCTTATATAAATCAGTCTAATTCTGATTTATTTTTAACCCTTCTGTATCCTACTTTTTCACACTTCTCTCTCCATCATCTACCCTCTTTGCTCCCCTCCCTATTAACTTTACAGAAATCAATACGTGCCAGGAAGTCTCCAAAGTAACAAGAACTCACTCTTGCTATGGCCAAGGCCGCCTCCAGGAGTCTTGTGGTCCTCAGCCTCCTCTGGCTGGTGGTGGCAGAGCTATGGGATGTTGCTGTCAGACCTTGGATGGCTCAAAAGTTCCCAGTTTCCTTTCACATGCACTGAGATGGGTGTGCTCTCACAGTGGGCTCTTCGCAACATTTTGCGTTGCTTATTTTTCGTCTTTATTACACCAAAGAGCAGAGAGCTGAGCACCCACACCAAAGCATCTTTTATAAGGTCACTTGGCATCTTCATCCCAAGTTTCCAGTATTATCTGCTATGAGAACACTCTTAAGATAAACATCTGTCTGAGGCTTATCTGGGGTCAGATTATACTCACAGAGAGCAAGTGAAGAATACAGGGATTTAAAACTTTTCCTTCTGTTAAAAATTAGTTTAAACTTTACATAATCTGAAAAAGCAGAATGACAAACTTAATTCAACATTCAATGAAGTTGTTTAAAAATCTTCTTCCTGGGGTATGAGCCGACCTTTTCCCAAATAACAAAATGCCAGTGGCTTCTGTCAGAGGCACTCTCAAAATTGGCAGTTAGGTGTTTTTTATGCCATCTCCCCTCACAGCTCCTATAGGAACTGGTTTTCTCAAGGCCTGAGTGTATTTATCCTTATGAAAACCCTAGAGGCAGAAGAGATGCAATCATTCCTGCTTTACCTGTTGGTAAAGAGACCTAGAAGAATAAATTTTGATGATTCTGTGGAGTAGTTTAGCTGGGCAGATAAACTTGGGCATGAATCCAGGCATGGAGTATACAGGTGTAGGCCCTCATGTCTTTGGACATGAACATATGGACAAGCTGTCTATAGGGTGGATATGGTGAATTATGGCATGTCAAGGACACAGTACAGCTGTACAGATGTTGAGTCTGTGACTGTATCTGTGGCTGCTCTAAGAGCACAGCAGGGTGGATAGAGGCAGGATAAGACTCTTCAGCCAAGGATCCTCATCTGAGCTATTGCTCTAGGCTCTCTTTAAGTTAATGGAGAGAAATAGATACTTCTACAGTGTGATTCATCTTCTCCTAATATGTCTGTCTGCGGGGAATTGCTCTCTGAAATTGCCTGTTTCTGTTGACTCCCACTGGAGCCAAGGGTCTCTATCTCAGACTGAGGCATCAGTTTTAGGTGAGAAGCACAAAGCAAGGAACCTAACTGGATTCTACTCAGTGCCACCTTACTCCTGGAGCAACCTTTCCTATGGCTTTGTATTACTCAGGGCACGTCACCCTCGTATCTCAAAGCAGCTGGTAAACTTTAAGTGCTCTAAACCCCACATTTGTGGCTAAACCAAATTACACTCCGCGGGGGAGACACCAAGCAGGTCCGCAAAAGGTTTACCAGCCTTCCAGAATCTTTGCTCCAATCATTAGACCTTGTTGCTGAGTAAGCTGGCAGAGTTAGAGGGAAAGTGCCCCGTATCAAATATTTTACAAGCATGTAAAAGGTTTTACAAGGTTTACACTTAAAACAATCTCAGTCATGAATAAATCACAGAAGAGACTACATTGCAGTGACATAATCCATGGGTAGAATAACAGTGAGCATCCCTGATGGCGAGCACTCAGCTATTTAGCCTTAAAAACAGTAAAAGCAGTAAAGAGAAACATGATCCATGTCTGAATTTTCTAATTCACTTAAAGTTTAGATTCTCCATAATTTGATTTCATGAAGACAGTTAAAACGCTTTCCAGCAGGAGTTGTGGCGAGGAGGCAAAAACTTCCAGTTTACAGACACTGGCACAAACTTTCACTGCAGGATTAAATGAAAAAAAAGTCCCAGGCTTCATCAGTACTCCCTGTCCTGCATCCAAGAAGAATCATTACATGTTTGCAGAACTTATTTTACCCCTCTCCCTGTTTAGCAGTCCTGTATATCACAAACATAGACAAAGTGAGATATGGCCTCACTTGGCATGGCTTTAACTTGCATATTTGGCCCTTTTCTCAATAAATAACAGCAGGCCGTATTTCTTGGGTAGACAGCTGTGTACAGCTGCTGCAGAGAGCACCAGCTCTTGGTTGCCTGCATCTGCAAGAGAGATGTCAAAGGGGCAACAAAAGATGAGCTGCTGGGTCAGACCGTGGCACCCACACCCTGCAGAGAGCAGACTGGCCAGGCACTGAGAGCATTTTTGGGATTGGAAGAGCTCATTCTCCCCCACTCATGAGTGTGCAGTGCAGTGCAGCCAGGAGCTGAGGGCCACATCCCTGAGGCTGGAGGAGGGACAACGGGAGGAGCTACCAACCTGCACAGGGAGGAACCCTCCATTGACTCCATCAGGCAAAAGGACACCAAGAAGTCCCACGTCCCCGTTGTCTTGGTAGCCAACAGAAGCTCGTGATGCTTGCTTGCACTAAGTTGGATCTCAATCACTCTTCCCATAATTATGGATTCTACAAGGGGCAAATCTTGTGAGGTTATTCAGATTCTGGACACCCTATCTAACACACAAGCATTTAAATGGTGCTCTGGAGACAAGATATGCAGAGAGGGGCCCAAGAGGTTACTGCCTGTATCTGTTTTACTATTACCAACACGAAAAAGGCTGTTACAGTATTCCCAAACAGCAGCTCCTTCGAGTACACATTACTGTCCAAGTAATATTATTCTATAGTACCTCTTTTTTCTGTGTTATCACTTCTGTTCTCTTAACAATTATTTTATTTGTAGCAGGAAAATACACAGTTGAAATGAAACAGCCAGAACACTCTCTCTGAAGTAATAGTCCAATACTAGAATAAAAAGCCACTGGCCCTGAGAGGAAGGACATGAATGGGATAGGAAGTCCTTCATCTTTTTTTTTTATATGGGGTAGATGGCAGGTTTCTAGACGAAGAGAGCCTGACTTCAATCTTGCATGCACACAGTGAATTTTCTCACAGAGTGACAACCAACTTCTTCACGTCTGTAGGCAGGACACCTTTCCTAAATCTGTGATTTTTGATTCTGCTAAACACAACAAATATAGGTCAATGACTTTTGGAGAGGTAAAACTCCAGAGCAATCCTGTACTGAGGCTGAAATAATTCCAGTGTGTGAAAAGTGAGAGCAGCTGTGGCTGCTTCCACATTCACAAGCAATGCAGCTTGCTCATTGCCAGTGATCTTTAATCCTCTTTGAACTCCTGACTTTACATATCAAATTGTTGCTCCATGGAGTAATAATCTGTGTGTTATTACCCATTCACTGTAAGTATTTTACAAGATGATACGAAGTCAGGAAATGTATTCTCAGGAGCCACAGGCGCAAAGGTTACTGAATGCAAATCATATTTGCGTTAGCAGCGGTATCTGATGTGTTTGTAAAACTGGGAACAGGGTATCAAGTGTTGAAATGGGAAAAATTCCCTCAGCATCCCGTGAAAATGCTGGCAGCCCAAGGGCAGAGAGTGCCCGCTGGTGTGGTAATTCAGTATGGGCACCGCTTACTAAACAAAGTAATCATTTCAGCTGCCAAATAAAGGGATAAAACTATTTCAGCGGGCAAAGTGGAGTCTCTCCTAATCTGAGGAGAAGTAATAGAAGCATTTAGGTCTCCATGGGAGCCACGGATGAAGGAGCACACTCCGTTAGTGCTTGCTCTTCAAATTACCTATTTTGCAGTAGCCTGTATTTTCCTTAAAGCTCTAGCTGTGGGAGTCTAGTGATTAGGGGTTTTAAA
The DNA here is from genome assembly GCA_013396935.1 of Baryphthengus martii. Classification (NCBI taxonomy): domain Eukaryota; kingdom Metazoa; phylum Chordata; class Aves; order Coraciiformes; family Momotidae; genus Baryphthengus; species Baryphthengus martii. The sequence goes on along the minus strand of VWZK01018381.1, from coordinate 434,655 downwards.
CATTTTTTTAGGAAGGATTTTTAAAAGCAAGTTTTGTCTTATAGTGGGGGGAAATGCCTATCATGTTGCAGCCTGAAAATACGACCAGCAAGTCATAAGCAAAAAGAAAAAAGAGAGAGACCTTTTTCTTGATTTTTTAAAAATACTCTTTCCCTCTCCCACCCTGCTGTTGGGGGCAGAACGAGAGAAAAAAGGGGTAACCAGTCACAATTTTGGACCATTTATGTTAGTGAACCTAGCAGCTGATGGGATCCTGTTCCCACAGAGGTGGGAGCTCCCTCAGAATGGAGTTACTCACTGGTGGGCTGAAGGGTATTCCTGTATGTAGAGATTACACAAAGGTTAAGTATAATATTTTTTCAGAAGATATTTACTTCTTTTATTTCTCTTTCAAAAAAGTTTGTTTTGTTTTGAGTTTTGGTTTTATTTATTTTTTTCACAATTAAAAAAAAATTATTTTAATTTTTATTTTAGTTTTTAAATTAAAAGATTTGGTTTTCTTACAAGATTGAGAACTGCTAATCACAAGCAAACATTTCTCACAACAGATGGCTTCACCATGGAGCCAATTTCTTGGTGAAAAGGGATTTTGACAGAAGAAAAGTGCTCAGCTCTCCTTTCCCCGTGTCTCCCTCTTTTGCACAAGGGCACTGGCACTAGGGCTACATGGTCAGAAAACTGTCGGCTCTGTGAGCCTCATCCCAAGGCAAACCTGCCTTGGAGTGGATGTTAGTTTTGGGTACAAGCTGATTTTAGTCCGGTAAAAGTACATACTGCAAAATCGATCCCTATACTTTAGGATGCCAGTGTTTTTAGGGGAGCTGTGCTGTACAGCACCCACCAGGACCTGTAACCAGCCAGGCAATTTTTCCATGAGCCTTCCTGCAAGTCTACTTGGAGTTGCCTACATCTTTATTGTAGAAGGAATGTCACTGATAAACAGCTTTCTCATCGAAAGACATTTGTCTTATTTAGTGCCTGAAGCACAGTGTCAAGATTGAGTCTTCCACAGAGAGATTGAGAGCTCCAACCCCTTCTTGGGGAGTCTAACCCAGGGAAAAGGCTGAAAAGAAAGAAGAAAGTCTGTTCTCCCCTAGCCCCAAATCTACTACAGAAAGCAAACCCTGCCCTAAATGCAAAGAAGGGTTAGGAGAGCCGAGATCCTTTCTGGAAGCCACTTGTCCTGTCAGCTGAGCAATACATCACTGTCAAAATCTTTCCATAACCCTATTGCTAATGGCTCTTGAATTAGGTGCATGCAACGTTAGCATCCAAACATACCCTTTGGTCTGACCCCATACTTGGGCAGCCTGGTGATAGATCACACCGAGGACTGGCTCCACATCCACATCTCACAGAAGGCATTTGCTTTAACAAGGCTAGTGGAGCATGTGGGGTCAAATCCCTGTCCTGAAGTTCTCTCGTTGCAGCTGACTTTTGGCTGGAATGGAGATGACCCCTGGCGTCAGAGGCAGAATAAGCTCTGCCCTCACTTCCATGTGTAGAAATCCAAGTGCAGGACATTTCCCTGAGTTTATATCCATGAATGCGAGCCCTTTACAAAAAAAAAACCAACAAGCTAGCAGGGCCTTGGGAGAAGCAACCTGAAGGACTTTGTCAAATTTTATTGAGGTACGAGAAAGAGCAAGGATTTCACTAGCTAGGTACTAGCTAGGTACCAAGCATATGCCAGAAGAATATAATTGCCATACTTCAACACAGATTTAGAAATATGCCTTGTCCTGAAATCTACTTCCTTGCATTTTCCCCAAATAATAGAAAAATAAGAAGTTTCTGAAGGAACAAGGCAGTTTCCTGGAATACATCAGTTCCTGTTCTCATTTTTATGCAGTAATGGTGTCAGTCACGGTGTCAGTCACTGAGCATCGTTTGAAGGCAGGTATGAACCTAACAGCAAGAAAAATTATGATTTTCTTTGAAAGACCATTTCTGAAATTCTCCATCCATGCTGGGCCAAGAGACAAAATTAAAATATGAACTTACTATTCAGTTACCCGGGATGTTCATTTAGCTCAATGCAAGTTAAATGTCAAGGAGATGTAATAAAGGGGTACAAAGCCAGAAGCAGTGAAACTGTAACATGTTAACATCATTATTCACCGACAGAGTATCCCACTGATGTCCTTGCAGAGCAGGTCACGGATAGAGTGGAAGAGATTTATTTAATTAATGAAGGAGATACTAAAAAAAAAGGAAAAGCTCCTGGAAGTGCCAGGTCACGGGTAACTCAAGGCTGCCTCAGGTTGTGATACTGTAGCTACTACTACTCTTAGGAGTACACGTGTTTGCGAAACAGGCAAGCTGCTTTCTATCCTCACAAGTACATGTGTATGTCTTACTAGATATATAGAAGGAAAAAGCATTTATGGATAACATACATGGAGGAGGAACTCACTTAAAAGCCATAGGTGTGGGCTCCTTGCTAGGGAGTAAGTAAAACAGACGCATTGCAACCTGTCTGAACTATGATTTGCATCTGTGCCAGGGCGTAGATCAGCATCACCCACCATCTTCCCTGAGACAGCTCTCCCACTATTGTTAGGTTGGGTTTTTTTCCAAAAAGGAAAACTACCTATTGCAGATCTTTAAAACTGCATTTGGACACGTCCTGCCAAACAGGTTCTCTGACAGGGCTGGTATTGTAATGATGGCATGTGTTGTGTGGTAGCTCTTCCCAGTCATTCCTAATCTGCTGGGCTGGAGGGGTAGGGAGAAGCTGTCAGTGGTGGTGTGCAGTGGCATAACCCAGCTCCTTGGCTGCCAGCCAGTGTGGATATAAGACATTTATTCATTAGGTGTTCCTTTGACAGGCCCCAGAGAAACTTCCCAGAGCATTTGTGGCACTGGAGCAGCAGTTTGCCCCACCTCGGCCGTATACAGGTACTGCCAACCCCTCCTGCAACACCCTGCTGCCACCTCACTTTGGAGGTGTTGTGGTTTAAGAGTTAACAAATGGGGGGGGGGGGCACACGAACACCTGGTATTCCCTGCTCTTCCCTTCCAAACTCTATAAAAGGACAGGAAGTTTGGGTTTTGGCCCTTCCTTTCTCTCTCCCTCGGACTGTGCTGCTGTGGCACCGCAGTCTAGCTCGGCTAGGCCTGGCTCCACGTGCTCTGCACAATCTATCGGCATCCCAGGACTGGTTTTGTATATTTTTGTATATCCCTCTTCCCTTAATATTTCCTTCTCTCTGTTTATCTGTTACCTATTAAATTTTGTTCATAGTCTTAACTTCCAATTTGGTGTGAGGTGCTTCCTTCCTCTTTTCCCTTTGTATCCTCCCTTGGGAGGGAAGGAGGAGGGAGAGAGGGGGCGCACAGCAATTCTGCTCTGTGAAGTTTGCCCTGAACCCTAAACGGAGACAGGAGGACAGACCTCTAGGTCACTCACACTGTGGAGTGAGGCTCTCCTATCCTCCAACAAGGGCAGTCCTTCTTGCATCTGCTTAAGGGGTCCTTGCTCGAAGATGTTGACTCCAGTCGGCATAGTGAAGTTTCCCAGCACTGTAGGTTTATTGCTTGAATTGATTGTGCATCAAAACCCATTCTTGTTGCAATTAACAGGCTTTGGTATAAAAGGACTAAAATTTGGCACTGCTCGCTCTTTGGTGAGTTTCAGGAAATTTCAGCTGGTAGTGGGTTATAGCATATCTTCCTTGCAAGGATTGCTCTCCAGGGAGCACCAAATCATACCAAGCTCTCAGACCTGATCTCCACAGTGCCAGAAGATCTCTCCTCTCAGAAGTTCAAGTATCCTGTGTTGATAGTTGTGGTCTCAAGGTATTGCAGAGCTGTCTGTGATAAGGGTAGTGTTCACGTGTACATGATGAAAAGCTGCAGTGGAGACCAAGCCCAAGTTCAGCAAGGGTATAACCCGGGAGTTGATGGCTACCTCAAACCTCAATGCCTTGTGCTCAGAGCGGGGCCTGCATCCTTCACCTTGCCTTTTCCATAGCAGCAGGTACCCAAGCGCCACATTTGGTGTCCTCAAAACACCCTTGAGAAAACCCAATGCCAGTGTTGTTGGGCAGGCTCTGTGTGAATGAGAGCTGCTGTGCTGATAACAGCTCATGGGGTTCCAGAGTATCTCCAGCACGAAAGCTGCAGCCAACCCCAGAGACATTCCTCAGTCACAGAGTGAGTCAGTAGAATTGTTAATCCTGGGGCATTAATGATCTGAGGAGGAAACTACGGAAGAGACACAGGCTGCTGCTTGGCCAGAATAATGGGGGGTGTCTCCCATTCCCACCCTCCATATAAAACCCAAATGCAAGGGCTGTAGAGGCTCTGCATGTGGAAAGATTCAGAAGAGTGACTGCAAACACTACATTACAGCTTTGTCTTGTTTTATCAAGCTTCTGGAAGATTTAAGAGAGGATTGTGTGAGGCAAAGGACTGACCCAGGGAGTTGGTTTGCCCAGGGAGTGCCCAGATATGCCCAAAGTCTAGGGAAGGTGGATATGGATGTTGATCATGGTTGGGATCTTGGCCATTGGTCGTGTGGTACCTTCTGTTGTTCCAATAATTCTTCTGGAGTTTCAAAAGCAACTAAAATACCAGCTTCACAATTTCTCTAACATCCAGGTCTCTGTTTCTGCATATCAGTGACTGCCAGTGACATCACCATAACTTTTGAATTCATCTTCTTTAAACATGTGTTCCCTTCAGGGAGCTGATGCATGTGGAAATGTCAGAACAGGCACTCTTTTTCCCACAGGTCATGCTGATTAGCATCACTGAAACATCCTCATCCCTAAGCCATCCCAGTAGGTGACTTGCCATGTTAAGTAATATCATGTTCGTCAGCAGAGACAGATGAGGGCCAGGCCAGCACGCAACATTCAAGTCAATGGATTTGATCATCGGCTGATCTTCAGGACACCCCAAACAGCCCATGGAACAATACTCCGTGTTGCATGCTGTAATCCAAAATATTCCCAGGATAATTCTTAGGCAAATCTTAACACTTTAGGGGATGCCTGCATGGTGTGGGTCTACCACATCTTCCACTTTCACCAGGTGTGAGATCTATATGACAATTTTTTTTCTGAAAAGCTTCCATCATTTGAAATCCTAGGGTGCTGCAAAAAATAACTGAGAAGGGGGTTGTGGTTTGTTTTCTTTTCGTGGTTTGTTTTTTTTCTTTTCTATGGATAATTAAACTTTGCTTTATTCAAAGCCTTTCAAAGAACAGCTGGCAGAAAATAAACCCTCAAACTCCAAGAAATGAAGGAAGGCTTGGTTTTACAGAGCCATCTAAATTACGCACACTTGAAATCCAGAGCACTAGAACCAGCAAAAAGGAGGCATTTAAATAAGGGTCCCTTCTTCTGTGGTTGCCCACAAAGACATTACGGTTATTGGACAGTATTGGAAAGTCATTTTTTAGCTCACTATACATAGCCTTTTAAAATCTAAAGAAGTCTTTAAAAGGCCATCAAATTAGAGCAAGAGAAAAATCTTAGCTACATTACATTGAAAGCTTCTCTACAAGCCAAGGGGAATGTCTTACGGTTTTGGCTGTATTTGCCTCTATGGTCCTTACTCTTCGTTTCTGGCTTATAGTCACGATGGGATGAAGTTCCTACCAGAGCCTTCCTCAGCTTCTTCTGCTGGGAGGAAACAAATGAGATGGCTCTGCAGCACAGTGCCCTAAAGATACATCATCATCTCGCTGTGTAAAAGACAACATCACCATTTTTGAACAATTCCTGCAGTTTTTAAACTCTGATGGTGTTCACATCAAGCTGACGGAAGAGGAAGTGGAAGAGACAGGCTTTTGTTTGTAGAAAGGATCCTTCAAGCTCATGGGCTTCTGACCCTTGTCGTAGTTCTGTCCCACAACTGATTCATTACCATGAATAAGGAGCATGAAATAGATGTTCAGTCATACAGCCCAACTTCATTTAATTAGTGGCATTTTTAATTAAACTTTACCATTTAAGTTGTAGCAGGAGCACACATATAAAAAAAACATTTAATGAAGATTTCCTTGCCATCAAGAAGACTTCAGCTTAATTACTTAGACCAACAGAGGCAGAACTTGGATGTATCAGAGAACTGTTTGCAAGCAGTGTTCGTAATTCAACCACCAAATTAAGACTGTAAACAAAGGCGTTTTCTGTACACCCCATGGCTGTCCTGAAGCATTTTCTAGCATGATGGATGTACAATTTGATGACAGCTGAGATACAGCTCTTGGGAGATTTTTACTGTTTACATTAAACAACCAGTTAGACCCATAATTACACTGTGATAATTGTTAGCCAGGAAGAGAGACTTCTGCTTTAAGTGGGCAGATAATAGGATGCACTGTAACATTAAGTTCCCTTGAAATTCTCAAACTAAGAGCCATATTCAGGAGTTACCCAAATCTTACTCAAACGGAGCTAGGAAATTTGAACCTCATGGATCCTACCGTGACCAAGGTCCATTATCTATGTTGGAGGGCCCTGTTGCAGAAAAGGAGGAGCGGGTGAAGTTTTTCTTTCCTGGTTTTCCTGCCAGAAATGAGACACTTGTCTGAACAGACTGCCAGGGAGGTAGTGGAATCACCATTCCTGGGGGTGTTCAAAAACTGTATAGATGTGGCACTTCAGGACATGGTTTAATGGTCATGACAGTGTTAGGTAGATGGTTGGGCTTGATGATCTTGGAGGTCTTTTCTAACCTTGATGAGTCTGTGATTCTATGATTTGTTAGTCACTGCATGCTTGTAAGAAATGTCTGATTTGCCTGCTAATTGCCAAATACATCTCAAGCTCATCATTTTCTACAAAGAGGCAGAGATGACTGCCATTAAACCTAGCAGTGAAAGAAGAAAATCACATGCACGATTTGCTGCCTGTGCCTCTCCCTTGGGACTCCAGGGTTTAATGCAATTTGGTGCATCCCAGCCGGTGGTGCTTGGCTGCTTTTAATTAAAAAAAAAATTAAAGGATTTATGTTGGGATTAAATGGGATAATTATTGATTGATCTCTGCCTTCTAAATTGAAAAGCATTCGAATTAATCAGCTTTTAAGTAGGAAATCACTCAGCTCTGGACAGGAAACCAGCCTCAGGCCCTGCACTTTGCCTCTAACAAGGCATCATTTTGTCCTCTTCCCCCAAACCCAATGGGAAATATTTTGCTTTCGTCTCTTCTTGATTCACACTCAGAGTTCAGAAGAAAATGGCTTTCATTGAGACAGGTTCTAGGTCACAAGAGTGAAGATCACCCTACCTTTGCAGGTTACTTTGTCCTACTCACAGAGAACATCTGCCACTCTCTGTAGCATCCAGCTGCATCTGGCCAGGAGATCTGTCATCCTTCAAAACGCTTGTGCACAGAACCAGGAAACCCACCTCCCAGGCAGGTCAAGTCAGCACTGAAATATTCCATGGATGGAAAAAGTAGGTTTGTACCAACAGCTATACTGGTATATATGTCTTGTAGGACAACCATAGTAGAGGATCAAGTTGTCAGCTCAACAATCATAAGGAACTTGTAAATAAAATGGTGTGAAAGTTGCTCTTGGTTTAGTTCTGGGACTGTATATATCACCCCATCTATACAAGCAGTTGGAAATGACGTTAAGCAGGTAAGGAAGGTGTTAGGGCAGTATGAACTAAATATAATAATGACACACTCAAAATAATAATATTCTTCATCCCCAGCTGCAGAAGTAGGCTGCTGACCTAAACACCTTGTGTTCAGGTCTGTGCATTTATTCTGGAGCAGAAATAATGTAATCGTATGACCCTCATCTTTACCTGGATTATTCCACCTGCATGAAAACAAAAGTCTTGTTAATTCCCATGAAATCCCAAATGGAGAATTTGGAAGAAAATATTTTCTATTTCAGGAGAAATAATTGTTTTAAAAACCAGGAAGCTTCAGTGGGGTTTTTCGGCCTCTGAATAAAACAAAATTCTCAGTTCCAATGAGTCATGTTTCCAGTGCTAGAACTTAGAAGCAAGATTTAACTTTACCCTTTGTGAGGGGGGAAAGTAATGTCCACATCACAGTCTTTGTCTTCTAGTTTATCTAACGTTGGCACTTTTTCCTATTTCATTTTAAAAGTTCCTTCTTCTTCTAAAAAAAAAGATCTCCTTTTGAAACATATTTTTTAAGATTCCCCATAAGAAGAAAGGAGGATACCCATCCAGAGAGACTACATTTTTCTAGGAAGCATTTCTGTTGCAGTACTCCAGTCACTGTGATGCTGATCCAGCACTGACTCTCACACAAACCTACCTCACAGTTAATCTGCTGAAGGTGGGTGACCTTGCATCATGGTGGTAGATTTCATCCTTCTGCAGATGTAAGGTAATTCATACTTGAAAGGATAATTTGAGTTCCTTAGATAGTAGTCTGCTCTATATTAATAAGAGGAAAATACCTTTCCTGAGCTCAGTGAAAGTGTCCTTCACAGACAGGCAAATTTGGAGAGTAAAGCATTCGCCTTGTTTTGGTCCCACTCTCTGAGCACCCTGAAATTATAACCACCCTGACCATAAATCCTGAGCGATCTCTTCTGCACAGCTTCGTTAGGAAGAACATACTCAAAGCTTATCAGCCTGAGCATCAAGGTCTACTGATGAGTTTAGGTACTGATGATATAAAAGTGGGTGAACCGTTATTTGAACTCTGAAGTTACTTGTCTCATCTCAGTTAGAGGAAACAGCTAAGGCATTTTCTAAAGTGACCTGGTCTTCAGACTGACTTCACACATCTTGGGTACAGGGCTCCCATAGGATGTCTTCTAATGGACATCAAGAAATGAATGAGCTCCAGAAAATGTTGACCAACTCCAGTGGGGTCTTTCAAGTCTCTCTGCACCATACTCCTGGCACGTGTACTGGTCTGCGTTTGGAGAGGAACACAAGGGAGAGCAGTTTTGTCTACATGTACATACAGCATATGTATACAAGTCTGTGCACAGAAGTCTATGGAACTACATGAGTGGCATGAGAAAGGGTCCGTCCGTGCATCCCTGTGTGTGGACAGCACATCTCTTCACCATGTCCTTTAGCTATTTCCAGAGCTGATTTAATCAGGTGTGGTGTTCAAATATAAAGCTACACATGCCTCTGTCTCCAAAGTGCTGGTCTCCCTCGGGCCTGGTGTTAAAAAGCATGTGGCATGGGATACAGACTCAGGGGTGTCTTCAGAAGTCACTCCAGACCTAGAAGGACTAGTCAGGTCTTGTCATACTCCTGTTCCTTCTGTACAAAGCAGATGAGGTATTTTCAATACTTTCTTTTTCTCCAAGGCCCACACAATGGTGGAAAACAAAGGGAGTTTGGCTGCCTTTTTAAGAAGAGATTAAGCAAAACAAAGAGGTACAATAAAATAAATTGGTTAGAGAAGATAACTGAACATGTTTTTCTGTGTAAGAGTCGCTACATTAACAATATGCTAGAGTCAGGGACATAAAACAGATTAGAAGGCTAGACGTGCTATTTTGAATGCAAGCAAGAAATTATAAAATTGATTCTTGTCCTTTTCCCAAAGTAAACAAGTGGACCAAGACTAAGGAGTGGAGATTAGAAGAGTGCAGAACCAACATGACCAGCTGCTCAATGGAAATAATCTGGCTCAAGATCTCTTCGGACTATTGCATTGTGCCATTTTTCCATGAAACTTAACCTCTCTCTCAAATCTGTCAGTCGAAAGTAACTGTCCTTACCTAACATCTGATAATACTTGTCTTAAGGCCTGCCAAGTTGACCAGCGAGAAGCAGCACGTTGAAGCCTTAGTCCCAGATCAACTCCTGGACCTACGAATAAGTCTCCTGCTCCTTTAGGGGAGATAAAAGTCACCTGGATCACCAGAGCAGCTGTTCTTCATCTCCTAGACCACACATAGCAAGGAGAGTCTGGAGTGCTCCACAGAATCTTGGTTGGACCTGCACTGAGATATAGGAGACTGGAATTGGGTTTTACTTTACCAGACAATATGTAGCAGAGTGTTTTCCTTAGTAGTGTCTTAAGACATATTTTGTCCTCGTCCTTCAGTTATTTTGCTTACTGGGAGTCTGGTGTTGTCACCTCAAATAGAAGTAGCACAATCCTACCAGTCAATTAATGACCTTTTTGAATTTCCTGCTTTCTGGTCTCACAAGCCATACATACCAGGCAGCAAGTGCCAATTAAAAGCCTGTTCATGTGCCAGCTATCACTTTCTCTGGAAACTGAGGGGAGAAGACAGTATGATGGATGTATTTTTTTTTCCAAGGATCATAGCAAAACAACGAGAAGCGATGGCACAATTTGAGGCGCAGGAAATTTCAGTTAGATCTAAGGGAAAATCCCCAGAAGAGTGATGTAGCCTGGAACAGGGACCCAGGGAGCCTGTGCCATCCCTGTCCTTGCTGATATTCTAAACCCGAGTAGGCACGGCTCTGAACAGCACGATTTAACATCAAACACTTGAAGTGAACCCTGCTTTGAGCAGGGCATTGGACCTCCAGAGGTCCTTTCTAGACTAAATTATCCTATCATTTTATGTCACATTACTGACTTCCACTGCAGAAATCAAAGCTTTGAAGCATGGATTTTATTCTAAGAGCTCCAGGCAATCTTTCAGATACCTTCAGTCCATGCTTTCAAATGCTTGCAAGGCAGGGACTAGAGACTGTGAATTTGATCTGATATTTCCTGGACAGCACGGGAAGCAGAGGAGACCTAATGTGCGTGCAGGAGCCAGTATCACCAGGGAGACACGCAGCACACTGCGGTTGGGGATTTCCCATGCGCTGGAGCCCGTATGCCAGGCATATTGCACTGTGATAGCTGAGAGGTCACAAGAAGCATTAGCAGACAAACTGGATCACTGGCCAGTAGAAAAGGTTATTTGGACAGGAGACAACAGAAAGACTAAATTTCTGGCTGATGCTCGTTGTGCATTCAGCAGGTGTTGCTTGTGGTAGAAGGACACCATGTCTCATGCCTGAGGAGCCTTTCAGGCAGCAACTGAACTGCTCCTACAAGAAGCTGTAGTGTCAATAACCTCTTCCCACCTCCTTACAGGCAGAAATTGGGGCAGGCAGCAGCTACTAGCAGCTCTCCTGACCACATCACCTTAACCTGCTTAAGCAACCGCCTCTGCATTTAGAGTCAGCCCCACTACAGACTGACTGCACAAAGGTGACCATCACCCACCTCCTAGGAGCCTTGCAATGCGTTTCTTTCTTCTCCTCCCCCATCACTTTTCCATGACCTCAAACTCCCCCTGGGGACTGTCAGAGTTTTGAATGATTTATTCCGGTAATGGCAAGAGCCCTGCAGAGCCCAACCCTTTCTTCTCAGTAACTGCTGACTGTTTGGGACAGCTCAGGTCACCAGAGGGTGCTGCTGGGGCCCTCCAAGAGCCAGCCTGGCAGATTGAAAGCAAAATAAAGGTGATCTTCTGCCCCTGCTCCTGGTTTTCTGTGCAGTGACCCGTGTATTTTCAGGCAGATTGGCCTTTTCTCCTGTGCACGCCCCATTTCTGTGAAGGTAAGCTGTGTAAAACTGCCTTTCTTTGCAATCTCAGGGTTGCAGCATCCGAGAGAGATAATATGTGCTCTCCTGAGATTTTCCTCATGGTTGTTCAAAAAGTCATCTGGCTGCCCCTCAGTGAAGGAGGAGCAGGGGAGACTGTAAGGCTGAGTGGCCAACCACATTTACACATTAAGAGGGTCTTCCACCACCCCAGAGAGGAAAGGAGAGGATGTATGTGTATCTGTGCAGATGTGCTACGCACAAGCACACATAAAACCACTTAAAACCAGTAAAAGCCAACGTGTTAGTGTTATGGAGCGGCAAGGAAGCCTGTCTGGACTTTTTGGCTTCTTGTGCCTAAAGCTGCTGTTGCAACAGATTATCCCAGCGGTTTCCGAGACACCCTTGACTTCAGACTTACATGTTTCTATACTGTTTGTTTCAGCAAGTTAATCCTGGCTGTCACTTGAGTACAGTTAATGATGTTCTACTTAGAGATTTGCAGTTGTGCATAATGGGGCTAAAGTCCCTCCCTGCGTTCTTCAGGCTTCTTTTAGAGAGCTTCTGTCGGGCATGCAGGAGTCACCGAGCATTTTGAAAAGGAGTGCCTCAAAATGAATTCTGCAGCCCTAAATGAGCTGCTTTATAATCCTTCTATCTGCTTCAGTCTGTCTCAGATTAATAGTATTTGCCAGTCATTTCCCCCTCTCTCTAAAAAAGGCACATATTTTTAGCCTCTCGACAAATCTGACACATTGGAGTTTCCCTTGCATGTAATCCCACTGTCACCATTTCTAAGTTGCTTTTTTTTTAGACTTCTTAGTTTCACGTAGTCCAGGATTGAGAATTTAAGATCAGTAGTTCAAGCAGCTAGTGCCTATGGATACATGCACATTTATAATGCTTGCAAGAGACAGAGCCCTCAAATTGCACCAGGGAAAAAACCCAACGTTGGTTTGTAGAGTCACAGAAAGGCTCTTACTAAACACAAGCTCTGCAGTGGAGTCAATATCTCTCTCCTGCCCATGGTTTTTACATCCCCTGTGCAGGCCAATTGTGGTTATATAATACTGGCTCCAGAGCAGATGCTGCCGGGTTCGGGCTGGGAGATTATAGCTGGCAGGCACGACTAATGGAAGCTTTCTGACAAATTCAGCCATCCCTGTCAGGCAGGGGATGACAGCAAAGCAGCCATTCTTCAGCCTCTTGCTTCAGCCTCTGCTCCACGATCCCATGCAGTGGGGATGGAGATGGGGACCTCACACTCCACTGGGAGCAGACAGCTCTCCAAACAACAAGAAAACTCCAATAAATTCAGCAAATACTCTCCTGCTCAACCCATGTGTGGCTGGAGATGTACTACAGGCTGTCACTGATGGACTGTAACAGTTGTCACATGCGGGTGTTGTGTTTGGAGGAAGATGATATACTGTGTCCAGGATGGTTAGTGTGTTCCTGTGGTTGGGTATCTGATTGAATATTTATTTGTGTTCCTTTGTGATTCACCACGTTTGGTGTATTGAGTGTCTCATTACATTTTCCAGTGCCGTGATCTGGCGCTGTGGCATGTGCAGCACAATGCCACCATGAAAACGGAACAGACCCTTATCACAGTGTGCTGGGAACAACTCTGACATAGGCTTTAACACTTAGGTATCAAAAAGCTGTCTTAACAATCCCAAGTCTGCTCCAGTTCCGCTTCAGAAAATCTCACGCATCATCTTTTGGTGGCACAGGCTTTTTCCAGGCAGGCAGGAGACTGAAGGGAAGCAGAAGAAAAATCTCCAGTTGCTTCCCACAATAGGACAGCTTCCATCCCCACCCTTGAGAGACTTTCTATGTCTGACTGATCAACGCCAATCCCTGCTATCCCTGAGGGGCTGCAAACACAGTCTCCCAAGTGTCCTGCAGTTTGACAGACACAGTCATCACAGCCTGCTAACTCCCAGCACATCTCTCTTAACCCTGGGCTGCTATATCATGTTAAAGTGATGGACGAGGAAGAGCTGTACCTAGTGGATTCGAAACACTTCTTGTTAGTGCTTAAAGTTTGCTTCACATCTAGATCCCATTAAAAAAAGCTATCTAGTTTGGTTGCCAAATGAAACTCATCCAGGCATAAGACTAAATGAGCAATCATTTCTAGTAAGACTGGTACTGTCTGCTTTGAGAAATGTTCTGCTACTGATGCTCTTATGCTGCCTTTACAAAAAAAGCTAAGCTGTACCAGGGATAGGATCCAACCAGATCCTTTTCCTCACAAAATAAAATAATGAACAGGATACCTTTTATTTATCTCCATTTGACCATTTCCAGCTCCATCTCTTCTGTTGTTTTCTGATGTCTGGCAAAAAAGCCTTTTGCGATTGCTACCTGCATCCCAGTCAAGCAGGGAAATGAGAGAAGGCGGTACAGTCCCTTGGCCTAAACAACGGGACACCCTGTCTGTCCATGTGGAGCTATGGGAGAATTCCCAGCTCACTTTGACCATTTCCTAAATCTCCACTGAGAAGGGGTATTTCTAAGAAGAAAAGCAAAAGGAGATCTACAAGATGTGCAAGTGCCTTAAATTTGCCTAATGATGTTCCTTGGGAAGGCCTACCTGGGAGATTCTTCCTACCTTCCAGTCTCAGCTTCGTAGCCACCTCTCCATTTATGGTCCTGAACAGTAACAGGTCAGATGTGTAAGAGCCTCAACCAAGGAAGGATTGAACCTTTTCGGGCTTGAGGCACATGTATTAACTTCTAATTAACACTCCATTTTTTTCCTTTTTTACTTCCCCTTCCACCACTTCTCCATCCATCCATTTCACAGAGGGCAGAGGAAGCAGAGAAGTTCCTCGAGGGATTAATCTGCAGTGTAACCCTTTGCTTGCACTTCGGGATCTTGCAGGGCTAGGTAACAGCAGTACTACCTGAGTTTGTTTTAAGCCTGGTGGCTTGCAACAATCTAGTTAAAACAGCACAGGGGTCAGAACAGGCTGCCTAATTTACCCAGGACAACAGATTAATCAGTTGGTAGAGCGCTCTGTGCTCATGTCTGTGGCTACATTGCCACCAGCACCCGAGCTATGAAATGCTCATCTTGCAAAGGCATGTCTACATGATGCTGCAGCTCCCAGCAGTCGTGTTACCAGAATAAAATCTTGGGCTCCAGCCACTGTCCAAACCACAAAGCCTCCCTTCCCTCAGTAAACAGCAGCTGCTTCTCTTCCCAGAAGTGACCACATTTCAGCAATGGCTGTTGCAATGTAAATATCTTCTAACCCACCAGAAACGTGTGGACAAACTGTACTTAAGGGTTTGCATTCTTAAAGTGAGAGGTGTAAGTGTGGAGCTGGATGGTCTTAAATGGGTTTATTTGTTCACTGGGAATGCAAACGCAAATATCACTTATTTGCTGTTTAAGAGCAGTGCTGTCAGCTGAATCCAACTAAAAATGGTTCAATCAGCTACTTACACAAGAATATTAGAAGCATTGAACCACAAGAGGAAGAGCAGTGATCCTTTCACGTACCTAATTGTAGCAGAAGAGTGGCAGCTCGCTGGTGCCATATGTGTCCAGCAGCGCTGACACTGGGGAGCCTGTGCTCCATATCTGTACCCCAGTTCCTGTGCTTCATTGGGAAAGCAGCAAGAGATGGGATTGCAAGTTATTGTGGCTGCACAGGTCCTGACAGTCCCACAGACCCCGCAATATCCAGAGAGTTAGTATTTCACGATGTAGCTGGAAGGAAGATATGGAAGGGATTATTAACATGACAACTATCACCAAAATCCTCTAGGACTGCGGTAATTTTCTTAGGCTGTTCTGGGGAAAGAAAACATGACAGAGGGGCCAAAAACTGTTATGGTAAATCAAGGAAGCTTCAAGTAACAGCTTTCAGTTGCTGTTTCACAGCAGGATATTTCTTAACCTCCTCTTCCAAATTTGCATGAAGTCAGATGCAGTTCAGTTGTTAATAGTATATGGAAAGTATCTACAGTCACTTGAAGAGATATTAGATGACCTTGGCTCTTTTCAGCATCAGCCACCTAGGTCAAAGGCTGTCTTTACTCATGGCCAAGGTTGGGCTAGATATATAGAGTCCAGGAATGTATTTTCAGAGGATCTGCTGGATCTGGGGAGAGCTGAGGCAGCTCTCCTGAGTCTACAACCAAGTCTGCACAGCAGCTCACAGCTCTCTGCTCACTGCTGCATTAACAATGTCAGGATGCTCTCAGGTGCTGCAAAAACCTCAATGGGCAATGGAGACTTTGACCTCCAGGACAGGGTACAGTTTTGGGCTGGAGTGCTACTAGAGAGGAATTAAATTCTTTGGCCTGTTGCACACTGACAGCAGTGCCAGGGACATGTGACGTGAGCTGGATGCCTAAGCTTGACCTAGGGTTGAAATTCTTTTAGCCTGAATCTTAATGAAACAAAAAGCAGATATGGAAACAGTGTATTCAGAGATAAAACTGTAGAGTTCAAATATTTGAGTGTGATATTTCATTATGATGTCTTCAGCCAAAGCTGCCCTTAAGAAATATACATGCAGTTTTGGTTCAGTCAAAACATTTACTATAAAGGTGACCAAATTATTTAAATTTAGGACTGTGTTCAGCTACTGATAGAAAAACATCTACTGGCTGCTCTTCCCTCACCGGAAGTCAGGGAAAGTCCTGGCAGAGAATCCGTATTAAGGAGCAACAAGCTGGGGACTTCCAATGTGTTTCTGGAGAGCACATCAGCATGGTTGGACTGCCACGTGGCCTCCTGTGAAGTTTCCCACAGCCTGCTAAGCCTTGAACACTGTCCATGAGCAATACCGACAGACTGCATCTACCCCATGGCTAGAGGACATCAATTGCAAGTGCTTTTTGGGGAAACATCTCACAAAAAAAAGGGGAATTCTTGTCTTGTTTCCCTCTCTCAGAGACCTGCCTGAGTCTTGCCGAGCATGCAATCTTTATAGAGACTCTCAGCATCAGCAGAAAGCTAACTCCTGGAGCTTACCCACTGCTTCTCACACTGATTTGTGGCAGATTACATTTGCTGTACGTAAAAGCCTTGCTTGTGCACAGCTGAGTGATTATCCATTTTTAACGTGCTATGACAAGGACGGCTAGGTCTTGAACCTTTTGGCCCTTCTGCAAGATCACTTTTAGCTTGCAGTGCAGTTTGAGTTTTCCTGCTGAGTGTGGCAGGAGACATACCAAGATTTCTTAGATGTTGCTCTGAACAGAGGGACAGCTGCTGTTATGGGAGATGCCCAGAGCATCCTTTATGGCTCAGCAGTAGTCATGCTGCACGCAGGGAGAGGAGGAAAGATGATTTACTTCTGAGTCAGATGCATTTGTCTCACTCTGGCTTTGGGTCCCGTGATGATGTTGCTGCCACTAGCAAGATAAGTTGTCTTGAGCACAAGGAGCCTCCTGCCTCCCTCCGTGATCCCCTATAAACCGAAAGGAGGGAAATTCAGCAAGCAAGAAGTAACAATAACAGTAAACTGCACCTACACCTTGTGTCGCCAGCTGCTTGGGGCAGGTTTCTAGCCCAGCAGGTTTTCTCCCCAGGAGTGGTGATAGCAGCAGCCAGATCGTGCTTTGCATTCCTTGTGGTCATCTTCTTGCAAGCCAGCAGACTTTTGAACTCTACCAGTATTATATGTTATGGTCACTTCGTAATACAAGTGTAATTGAGCCCTTTTGTGGTTTTGGCTTCGTTAATGCTGCACTAGTTGTTAGAGTATAAAATAGACTGCCTTATCCATCCTCTAAAACTGAAGAGCATGCTTTGGCTCAGACATATGTCCTCAGAAGCCCAGGATTGAGATGTAGAGTCCTCTCCAGGTAAATCACTCTCTGTTATGTCTGTTATGATGAGATTGGTTAGACTTTTGAGAATAAAGAAAAAAAAAAAGTCATCAGACTTTCATTCCCTGAAGTCCTCAGTTCCTAGGAGTCTGCGAAGGAGAATTCTCAAACCAGAATATACCACACTTTTAGGTGACTTGACAAATCAGCCAGATTTCTCATCAGGACTGAACAGATGGAGAATCAGCCTGTCTGGGGAACTTCCTGGGTTGTTCCCCAGGTGTGTGAGCCCTTTGTCAAAGCGATTATTCCAATACTACTAAATCAGACACAGCCAGCTGCAGATCTGTGCTGGCAAACTATCATCTGAACTACAAAGGTGCTCTGAGCAGTGCATCACTTGCTCCTTGTTGTGCTTTCTGTTAGTGGTAGCAGGTTGGCAGTGTCCCCAGGTCATCCCATGCCACACTATTTAATCCCTCTGTATCCTCATATCCCTTCCCATCTCTCATTGTCTCATAGGCTGCCTATTCTACCTACATTTCTTTTCCCAGCAGTCATATCCCCCTCTTGGAAGGTCTTGAAGCTTTGGTGGAGGCTGGTCTATCAGCAAGCCCTGATAGGTGAACCGTGAAAGATCCCTGGGGATTGTTATGATCTAGGTTAATCTGCATCTCTCAAACATGTTTTTCAGGGTTTAGGCTGGCTAAGGACTGCTCTAGCTAAGCAAGTTGCAAGGTGAGACCCTGATCAGGGAGGTCAGAGATTAGTCTTGCCATCCTATTTAGCCTCTGGGCAAAAAGACCACCTGTGACTCTTTTTGATTACCAGCATGGGTGTAACCTGTATGAGTCAGAAACACAGCCCAGAGTGGGATCCATGTGGGTAAACAGACCTGCCTGGCTCACTGCTCCAAAACTACTGATGTCTGAGGTTAGCAGAGAGCACGTTTTCATTGTGCTTACCTAAATCCTACAGCCAAAGTAAAGAAACTCTGAATAGTCAGAAGTTAATATATATCCTTACAAACAGGGATATCAGCAGAAAACTAGCTCTTGGGACTGACGTAGGGAATCTCAACCATTTTGGAGGAGTGGGGGAATGAAGCATGTCTCCTGCTGGATGTGAGGCATAGCCTTGTGCACAGTTTTATGGCAAGTGCTATAAACCAAGAAATGCTTGATTCGTATTGAAGGGACCACCTTCTCAGAGCTTTTGTCAGTGACATGACGTCCTTAAGAAAATCCGCGTCTTGCAGGCAGACCTGTCTGACCCCATTAGCCTGGGAAGGAGATGAGTGTTTGGAATGGAAACTCTCATCTTGACTCTTTCACAGACCAATAAGACAGCGCACTAAGGTGCAAACATCAGTGACTCACAGCAAGCTGAGCTGAAACAGAGATGATACCAAAGCATTAATAACTGCCTCCATGCACTGCGGCGTTTAGAAAACCAGCTTTTGCGATGGCAACACAGAGCAGAAAGCAGACTTAGAGGATAAAGAAGCTGTTTGTGGGCCTGACTGGAGAACATGGAGTCTCCTTCCTTCAATAAAGGGATTTATTTGCTGAGTAGGTGATAACTTCAAATGACACTCTGGAGAGAGACCATCCCAATTTAGGATAGCATCACGAGTATGTTTTGCCAGTCGCTATGTAGGTATTTACATGTATTTAATCCATGCAGTCAGCTGGTGTGAGAGTCAAAGCTCTCAAATTAGAGCTGGGTTAGGACCTTGAGCTTCAGGCTTCAGGGATTTGGACACAGCTCTGAGACTAGAATCATAATACTTAAAACCACCAACTACCTACACCAAGAACGGAGAGGATTACAGAAACTCAGACTAATTGCAAACATCAGCAGGTAAAAAGATTCCTACAGGATCATGTTTTATGTCATTCTTTGCCCTGTTTAACTTTATTTAACTTCGGTTGCCCTGGTTGCCTTCATTGGGGTGATAAAATGGTTTTACTGAAAATCCCCCCCACCAGTTCTGCACACGTGAACTAAAATCCTGTCAGGGGAAACTGAGGAGGATGACCCACTTCAAGCATGACAGGGTGTGCATTGTCCACCCTCCCCAGCAGATGTTGCAACACTGAGCTAATGTGAGAGGTCTAACTCAGCAAGTCACCGCCCACTCCCTATGTTACATACAACCTTATAAAGCAACAGCCTTACTGCCCCTGTTAGATTTGGACAGGGGCCACATTTACCACTTTCTGGATCCTGAGTAGCTCTTCACCTTCCCCCTGTCAGTGTCCAGGAGTGTTTCTATGCCAAACACTCCAAGAATGTGGAGGCTGACTAATCTTCCGGCTGATCTTCCCACCCTTCCCAGGGAGACTAAGGTGTGAGGAGATCGCAGCTGCTAGGTAGCAGGTTCACGCTCTGGCCCTTGAAGCTGTTAAGTCCTTGAGACTCTACCCAAAAATAAGTTCTGCAACCTTTGTGGATTATGGTTCCCAGTGTACACATATCATATGTGAAATTCAAGACCTCATGGTGCAAAAACATGAGTCAAGAGTGGCGTGACAAGCTGGGGCTTTATCCTTGGTTGTCACACCTGATCTGTGGACGCCTGACCAGCTTTACCCTTGCACCGTGCACTCCCGTTTTCACCAGGGACAACTTACCTGTGGCTGCAGTGTCAGTCCAATGTCAGGATCAGAAACCCAATTTCACTCAGTTGAGCATTTCCCTCTCTAGTTAAGCATTAAAGCTTGCAGCAAAGTGAAGATGACCTCTCTGGAGCCTAGCAGGCCTCCATCCACAAGAAGTTAGGTGGGTTTTCTGCTGGTGTCTGTTGTTTTCTCAGCAAATAAAGTGGGATCGCTCATTTAGTTCAGCTCTATTGCAAATGCTGTTGCAAGGAGCTGCTTTTTCACCAGGCACGTGCTGCTGGCAGAACAAATTTCACCATGGCTTGAATGGTAAAAATTTAGGCCTTAAAACAGGGCATTTTAATTGTGTTTTTTCTTTCTCAGCCTATATCAACACCCTGCTGTGCAGTGTGTCCTGTTATATGGAAAGGAGAGAAATACTTGTCTTCTAACTGCTAACAGGAGCAGCAGCACTGAGGTTGAATATTACAGGGTTTCAGAAGGGCTTTCCTCTGCCAGTGGAGAGAAAGAGGACTTAAATCCAAGTCCCCCTAGCACAGCCCTGAGTTTTAAAAACAAAATAATGAAAGAGGATCTTATTTTCAGTGAACATATTTTCTAGCTCATCTCATCTTCTCGTTTAATTTCCTTACTGCATCACAGTGCTTTGTGATACACTTTCAGAGAGGTGAATCCAACCCTTGGAGCCCCAAGTGCAGGCGCACATCTAGATTGCTACCCCCTGCACCACCCCACTGCCCGGAGAGAATACTCAGGGGAGCCTTTTGTGCAGTGAAACCCTGAGGCTGGAGAGCCTGCCCAGCTAAACCCTGCAATATTTCTATAGGGATAAATGAATGAGCACCAGCCACACAGATAAGCAGTTATCTGTGCTGCATGCACACAGAGGTGTCCACCGTGGCCCTGCATGTGACCCTGAGCTGCTTACAGCTCTGCATCACTGCTGACGTCATCGAGACAAGCGTTGCCTATTGCAAGTGATTTATGCCAATGTCATCACCACTGAGCTTAGACCCTCACCCATCCCACTATTCAATAACTGCTCATACTAAAGCACCTTGCTTCTGCTATATTTTCTCAACTCTTCACAATTTTGATGAGAAGCACTTCAAAGAAGTGTGGCAAGGGCAAGAGGTACAGGGTTGATTTTACTCCTAAGGTGCAGAGCCATCTACTCAGCTCCTTGTGGAAAACAAAAAGTACAATAGCTTCTGTCTCAAGCATCTTCTCATTCAATAGTGAAGGCAATCCAAACAAATGTCAAGGCACCAGAACTAACAACATCTAATTTTCTGTGCTTCATGCCATGGAACTGACGGTTTTTGGTTGTTAAGCAAGCACAAATTAATTGTTCCTCCTATAAACTGAGGTATTTATAACACTTGCCCTCTTTAGGAAAATGCTTTGACTTTTCTTAAGACCTGAGATTTTTTTTGCAACCTTTGCTGCTTACGGAAGCCTCACAGTGGATGTCTTCCCAGATGCTCATTTTCACAAAACTTGTAGGAATTCACTTGTCTCTGAGATTCCCACTTCTCCCTGAAACCAGACTGGAACAGGCCAAGGGAAGAGATATAAACAGCTGCACTTGGACCCTGTGAGCATGTAGGTTGTCTCCACAGAAAGCCTGAAAGGTCCTAAGAGGCACCTGCCCTCCTTTGAGGGCTGATATCACCACCAATCATCTCCATTTGTGTCAGGGGCTCCCTTCTCCTACTGCACAAGGAAAACAGATATTTTTACCCCATTTCAACCACAGGCTTTAGAGGAACCCCTGTACATCTGCAGCCGCTCAGCACAGCACCACCAAAGCACTTACCACAGCTACAAACCTCCTTCTGAATCATCCAGAGCAATCCACCTTCAAGCCACAGCCCTCTGCTTTGTCACAGGCTCAGGCGGACCTTATTCTCTTCTGTTTCCTTCAGTCTTTCCAGCAACTTCAGACCCCACAATGCTTCCAGTTAATCCCCAGAGCATCCCTTTGCTACCCAATCCCATAATAAGAGAGAGGAGCTTGTTTAAAGCTGCCTTGCTTGGCCTATGGGGTAAGGCAAGCACAGGTGGAAAGGGTGTCCACTCCTCTTAAAGGTTTAATGTGGCTGTGACTGCCAGCTGTGGTCTGCAGTCTTCAACTCAGTAAAAAAAAATAAAAAAAAAATAAAAAATTAATTCTTTCATGATCATCAAAACACCTTTCAGATATAGTAGGTGTGCGTCCCAAGAACTGCCATGCTCTGTTGTGAGAAATTGCAGCCCTTTGCAGAGGAAAGCAGCCCCAGAGGTGCACTTGGGTTTTATCCCTCCCCACAGACCTTGTCCCACTCAGGTCCAAACTGGGAAACAGCTCCAGAGTGGAGAGCATTTGCCAGGATATAAAGATGCAGAGTAGACATGGGTATGTGTAGGGTGGTGTGGGGCTCTTGGGAGAGTACCTGCTCTAGAGCCCAAAGTCTGAATGAAAGCTTTGCCTAATCTGGAGCTCTTTAGCTCAGCCTGCAGCGTTTCTATGCCTGCTGGGCGAGGATTCAGAGCAATACCTGCAGTCACATAGCAATTCTGCAGGTCCTGCAAAGAAAGGCTGTGAACAGAGAGATCTACAGTGGGCATGTTGGTTTTGGTTTTTTTCTAGAAAAGAGCCTGTATAAAGGAGACAGCTTTGAGCTTAATGTCAACTTTTCCTTGTGCCTTGGCTGCAATTGCACAAATACTTCTTAAAAAGCCAGCCCTACGTGATTCAGTGAGATTTTCTCCTTTTCAGATATAACCGACACAAACTATGTTCCTGGTTTCCTTCTAATAGGACCTAGCTTGCCCTCAAAAAAGCCAAAAATTCCTTTGCACTCCAGTAAGTCACCAAGGTCACTAAGGGCTGAATTTCTCCTATGTTGTATCGGGGCTCTGTGACTCCAGGTTTGTATCCTCTGTAGAAATCTCTATTACCTGCACAGCTTGTACGTGAGCTAAAAATGAAAATTATTTTATTTGTGCCTGGTTGACCAGTTTGAGAAAATTAAAAGTTAAGACGAATGTGAGTAACTGGGGCAGTCTATATGAAAAAAAAAAAAAAAAAGGGCACCCCTAAGGGCAGCTGCTCAATTCCCTTTGGGTTTAGAGTAACCGGGACTTCACAGAAAACACAGATGTGTTATAACACAGGTACATAGTTCA
The DNA here is from genome assembly GCA_013396935.1 of Baryphthengus martii. Lineage (NCBI taxonomy): Eukaryota > Metazoa > Chordata > Aves > Coraciiformes > Momotidae > Baryphthengus > Baryphthengus martii. The sequence goes on along the minus strand of VWZK01018381.1, from coordinate 411,572 downwards.
AGTCACCTTTTAGCAGAGAACAGCATTTTAACTCCTTTTAGTACCACTTTGCACGGTTTTATCATACTTGTCCCATTCTTTGACCTTTTTCTCTTAAAGCCTCATTTTTTTTTTTCCTTAACATAGCTGTTATTAAAACAGAAAGCTTGAAAATCTCACCAGGATACACACTTGAAGTTTTGGGGACATAAACATAAAATAACTCAGAATTGCAGAAAACAACAACAAAGCCAAGCGACATTATTTTTGAACTAAAAATCTCACTTTTTAAGACACTCTGGTGATGCTTGAGCACGGGATCACGGTTTCTGGGACTGTGCAGTATTTAATATAGTTATTTTCTAGGGGAAAAAGACCCCCTGAACGCCCTGGCCTGGCAGGGACTCACTACCCAACATAAAGCAATGAGACTCCAGGGCCAACAACCACAGCAGCGGTCTCAGAAACTCTGCCGCGGCAAAAGCACGTGGCTCAGGAGCTGCTCAAAGTCCTGTTTGTCAGCTGGCTAAAATAGCTCGGGCGGAGGTGCTGACAAACCCATGGCCACACTGCAGCCCAACACCTCCAGCCCTCGCGGAGCTATCGGTGACGTTTGACTCCGAAGCATTTTTTTGCTGGCTGCCAATAGCTATTCCCCTTCCACTATTCGCTTTCACATGCTTTCCCTTTGACACGGCTGCTATTTCTTTGCAATATGTAAACACTCAGAAGGATTTCCATGTTTGTTCTTTGCCCAGCGCGGCCAGTCTTTCACAGCTCGCTGGGAGAATCGACAGGAAGAAGCAGCCGTTTTGCAGGTGGCCGGTATTTTTTATTGTGCGTGCGTGCTGTGCTCCTCTCTGTTTTCCCTTGTTTTAAATCCAGTTTGGCTCGTGTCTCAGCACACCGCAGAAAAACGCAGTGCCATTGTCAAAACCACGACACTGTCATCCTACTTGGGCGTCCTTTAATACCAGAACCTATTAGAGGTTTCGTACTACAAAGCATTTATTTTTCATTCTTTCTTTTCCTACAGAAACTTTTGATGATTATAAAAATTCTCCTTAAATGTAAAGCAAGCAACTAATATGTGGCTGTTTGTTTGTAAGAAAACTGCCTGAGTTCGCCTGTGCTGCTGTAGCTGCCTAAGTGCAGACTTGTTTCCAAAATGATCCTGATATTTAGTAAGACAATTTGCATCAAGAGTAAGAAGGAACTGAAACCAGTAAAAAAAATCTCATAAAGAATCAGGAAATTGTAGATCCTGCCTCTGATCTCACAGGCTTTAGACGGGCTTGATTTAATAAAATTGAGGCTTTGTAAAATCAACATAATTTGACTGATTTAAAAGGAAAACTAAAAATTCACATTTACTGAGGCACCAGTCCTCCAGGTTCCTTGTTTCAGCTGGAAAACAAGAAATCCTTTTTGCAAAATATTTTTAAAATTTCATCCTGAAAAATGGAAAATCTGAAATCTTTTAGAAACTTCCCCAAGATCTGCATGAAAATAAGAAGAGCCCTGTAACCCAAAGCAGTCCCTAGCACACTGATAGGAATGCATGTATAGGAGTCAGGTGATTCTGGTAAAAATCTAGGCACGGAAATTTTCATAGTAGAGATTATGACCCTGCATTTCCTTCCCATGGGAATTTTGACCATTAATTCTAACCAGTAATTTCCCTGACTAACCTAGGATCTGGAGCAACTTAAGCCCATTTCTCCTAGTCCTAAAGTTTATGAGGCTAAACTTACCATCTAATCCTGAAGAAACCTAAGTTGTACCAGGGGAGGTTTAGATTGGACATTAGGAAGAAATTCTGTACCGAAAGAGTGGTGGAACATTGGAACAGGCTGCCTAGGGAAGTGATGGTGCCACCATTCCTGGAGGTGTTCAAAAAATGTGTAGACGTGGCACTTCAGGACATGTTTTAGTGGTCGTGGTAGTGTCATGTTGACAGTTGGAGTTGATGACCTTAGAGGTCTTTTCCAACCTTCATGATTCTATGATTTTATGATTCTATGTCTCTACAGAGAATTCTCATTTCAGCAAAACGCTCCTTTTAACCAAAAATACCTTGCTGAAAATTTTTCAGACAGATTTATTCTATACACACAATTACTTAGAAGTCATATTATTATATGACACTTCTTAACAAATGCTTATTAAAAGAAGTCTTTTCCACAAGTCAGATTGCCCCAGGTTAGTGAAAACATGATTATAAACAGATTTTATTAAACTAATTCACAGGACTGAGTGGACTTTTTCATTGCTGTTTAAACCATCTCAATTTTGTTGTTTTAATATGATTAGAAATCTGCCACATTTAAATAGAAATCAGAGCATTGTAACCAAATTGGTGCCAGCCTGGGTGAAGACACAGCTGATAAAGAAAATGCTGATAAGAGCTGAGGGTTGTCAGTGCCTTTTCTGAATCTCCTTCCAGGATTGAGACATGCATGCATCGGGAAGGATGTTACTCTCTGTTTTATATGAATTTTAACATATAACTAATAAAATAACAACCAAAATGCAAATCAATATAATGAAACTGGAAAGACCATATTACCACTAAGAAAATATCACATATAATACATATAATTTTTATTTTTGTTTAATCTCTAGGTGGGATCCCATGTTTCCAGCAAAACCCTTCCTCCTCCAGCCAATTCCATCAGGCAGGATGTATTGAAATATCAGACTTGGGCTCATCCTATAAATTACTGTCTTTGAAGAGAAGCTTTCGGATCTACTTCAAATTCATTTGAAGTACCCAGAAATTCTCCATGGATTACAACAAGCTTTGGTTCAAGCCTTTAATGGCCTGTAGTTAGCCTTACGATGCTGGAGGGGGTTTTCATTGACAAGCCTTCTAACAAAAGTCACCATGCATTTCCCAAATAAATGTGTTGAAAAAAGAATCAGAGAAATATAACCACAAATGGTTACAAAATAATAAAAAAAAAATAAAAAAGGCACAGGAAATATTTGTTATCCTTATTTATTTAATAAAGAAACATAATAAACTTGAATTTTTCCAAGTACAAACAGCTTAATACGTCCTATGATATTGGCTGATATTTTCCTTGCTCTTTTCGTAGCTTGAGTGATTCGTGTGGTAGCCTTTATTGAACAAATCAACAGAAAAAAAAATGGTAGCACTCACCATGCTTATAGACAGTGTGGGCCAACTACTGAGTTAGTGTCTTTAACTAAATCACTGCACTGGGAGGTTGTATCATTGCTAGATTTGGATTGGCATCTCCATTAATAAAGATCTGCAAGTGAGGTTATTTGAAGTTTTTGAGGGGAGTTCCGCACACCATACCAACATACCAGTCCCTCTCCAGCTCTAAAGAAATGTGCCACAAAATAGAAAACCCAATAGAAAACCAACCTTCCAGTTACAAAGGTCTTGAAAGTAAGTTACAATTCAGGTTTAGAAAGTTGCGCTGTAAACATCTATAGTTAAGACCCCCTTTCAGATTTTTTTTTTGCATGATGATATTTTTTTTTTACAGGTTTTGGGTAGAAGACAGAACCATTTGGTGTTGCTTCAATACTGTTGGGTCTCACAGCAATGACAAGAAAATGTTCAACGTAAGGGTGAAATGACCAGAGGAATAGCTCTCCTCTAATACAATCAGTGACCAGCTAACCATCCCTTACATCCCGTTCAGTACTGGGCCTGACACTTAATAAGAATATCAATTGAATATTTTCTAAGTTCTGAATAATTAAGATAGTTTTAAAACAGCATGACCAACACTGCACTGTGGAGTGCAGGCTGGCTTTTTCCTTGGGTTTTTGAACAGTTTATAATGCGTGTGAAGAAACCACATAAGAAATGCTGCTTTTTCTTAGTATATTTCCCTCTTTTTTTTTTTTCTAAAGCTTTGAAAGGAAAATAATTTTAGCAATTGTCAGCCAGTAAATGCTTGTTTAGCAAGTAATGAATGTACTATTTTCTAATTAAACAGTTTCATTATAGGCAGCAGCTCATTGCTAATGATCAATAAATCCCATTGAGAAGAAAACATTATAATCAGTAAGTCGTGTCCTCTGAGTGTCAGCCACTCTATAAATTCACAAGATAGATATATATGTATAGATATACTTATGTGTGTATATATATATATGTATATAAATATAAAAATCGCATACTCTTTCTGGGTGATATGTACAGTCAGAATAACATTACAGCATAAATACACAGGGAATCTGTATAAAGTTTCTCTAATTTGAGAAGCCTTAAGCAATTTTGGTTTTTGGGGTGGGTTAGGGGTGGAACGGGAAGAAAGAATAAAGAGTGTTTTCACTTTAAGGAACGAAGAGTAGTTCCCTGAAGTTAGAATCTAATTACATACAAGATTTAAAGGCAACAAAATGCCCAGAGGAACAGCCCTATGTTATACACCATAGACATGGGGTTAAAAGGGCAAGAGAGCATGATTATAATAATACTTATATAGTACGTTTCATTCCCTTATAGCACTTTGCAATCAGAAAGTCTTACAACACCCCTGTGAGGTAGGTAAGTATTATTATCCCCATTTTACAGATGGGTAAACTGAGGCACAGATAGGTTAAATTATTTGCCTAAAAATCATGTAGTAAGAATCAGGAATAGACCCCAGGAATCCTGATGGCAAATCCTCTGAATTAACTGACAGAACACTCTTGAGCGAATGCCTGAGACACCTCTCAATGAATGGAGAGAATATATTAGCCCATATTTACACTGATAACATTGTCATCCTTTTGACATGTTGTCTTTACGTATTCTGACTTGTTCAGAGGACAGATAACAATGGCCATACATAAACTTGACTGTAACATGTCGCTTTAATTCTTGTTGCCAGCCCCGTGTGGATTTTGACTCCTTTACAGCCTGGGATGTAACTAAATGGCAATGACAATACACCTTAAATACATTCTTGATATCTTTGCTTCTCCAAGGTGAAAAGCACTATTACTCATCCTTAAAGTGCAATGGCTCATTACAGAAATCTCAAGATTTTCCACAAAGTCCAACCAAACCCAAATACAATCAGTTTGTAGGTGAAAAAGAAAGAACTTGTATGTAATGATGGACTTGTCTCTATATTCCGTAAGTACCTTCTTACATTCTATCGAGGCTGAAAATTCAATAATAAATAATCTATGTTAACACAAAAAACCTCTAGTACTTTTCTACAGCCACACACCCACCTTTCACCCCATTGTCATTTCTTTGGCCTGAAGCTGATGGACACATCAACTGTAAGTATTACTTTGCCTACACAAATGAGAATATATCTATTTTCTAGTAGATTCTTTTTGCTGGTTCCTGTATTTCTTGTCTTTCCCCAGTAATCTAACTGTACTGTCTGAGAAAAATGAAAGATGGACACTGGGAAGAAAGGATTCAAAACCTCAACATTTACATACAGATCCAGAGGCAATTCCTCTCCCACCTTCTTGATCACACTGTCGCAGCCATTCTGCATGGTCCAATTGGCGTTCTTTTTAATAGCAGTAGTAGTAGCAGTATTTTTGGAATAATATTGATGCACAGAGTTTCCAGTAAGGCTGGTTAGATCATTGTTCCTGGGGAAAAAATCACCTATCCCACTACCTTAACAGAAACTTTACCAGCATAGATGGTGCTTTGGAGCACTACACACAAAGGTCATGCGCTACCTCTATGGTGAGTTGGATTGCGGTTTGATTCAAAGCAGATTCTTGAAACATACTAAAAAATTAGTGCTTTTATTAACAGTTTTACAAACAGAATCCATTACTGTCTAGTTTCCTGAAGGACAGAACAAGCCATTTCTCTCAATACTTTGACGTAATTTTCTTCTCTGTTTTTGTTTTTGTTTTTTTTTTTTATTTTTTAATTTTTTTTTTAATTTCTGCCGATGAGCAGTTGTAAGTCCCAAGAGGGAGGGCTTAGTGTAATAAACAGTTAAAATATTGTTAATTTGATAGTTTACTTCGCAACAACTTTCCTCTTCAAGCAATGGGGATCCCGTAAGTTCCTATTACCTTGACTCAGAGTTCATCATGAAGAGTGTAAGGATCATTAATCTCCATGGAAAAAGAGACCTTTTTTTTTAAGTAAAAAAATATCAAATATAATAAATTTATGAAAGACCATTCACAACATATACAGTAAGTGTTACATTTTGCTACAGCAGCTGTGATATTTTTTTTTTTTCTTTTTAGAATGCAAGGTCATACATCGCCATAAGTAAACACACTAATATGAGTAAGACCTTAAATGAATGTATACAGCCAGGCTTTATCTGTGGATAGATATACAATGTGTTTACTGGTTTACAGTCTAGCATATTCTTATTCACACCATTGATATAACAGCTATGACCCTGCAAAGATTCTTCCTGTGCATATATAAATATAAATATAGAGCCAAGTCAAAAAGAGCAGGGTCAAAGGTTATATGACTTATTAGACTCCTGTAGTTAAGGGTAAAAACTCCATTGTTTCTTTTGCAACTAATTTTTAATAAGAAGGCTGCTTCAATCGTTGTGTAGTTACAGCATTACATTCTGTAAACAATATTTTAAAGCATTCTAAACAAACATTTAAACAATTGATTCTTTATCCTTGTCTGGTGAGAGAAGACAATCTATAGCCTCATCGCTTTTGCTCGAGTCTGTGACCTTCAGCTGGAGATTATCACTCGTACCTCTGGTGACGCTGTCGTAGGATGGAGGAAAAGACGTGGAGGACAGAGATTCTGATTTGTCCATTGGCCTGCCGTAGTTTTCGTTCATCATGAACGCAATAAGACCCTCCTTCTCGGGTGCATCGTCCTCGAGGATGCTGTTGTCAAAAGTTCTGTGCCGGTACAAGTAAGATGCCTGCTTCATGGAGCGCCGAAACAAATGTCTCCTGTAGGCCCGCTGGATGACGATGGCAGAGACCTCTTCTTGTTTCCGTCTGAGAGTTGTTGTAATGGGTTCGTAAGAGATCTTAGATGGATTTGCTGCCATGAACTTTTCTTCCATCTGTATTTTAAGGGCATCCATCTCTCCCGATTCTCCTAGCACCCTTTTTGTAAAAGCAAACAAAATATCCAAGCAATGGATCCTATCTCCACTGACCATGGGCAGGTCCATTGCTATGAGTTTGATTTTGTTTGGTTTCGCTATGCGCAAAGGTTCTGACAGCGCGTCTGCAAAGTCTGAAAGTGCAGAATACTCAATAAACTGAGTGGCTTCAGGGTCAAACTTCTCCCAGATTTCATAGAACATATCAAAATCATCCTCGCTTAGAGGCTCTGTACTTTCCTCAGTGGCTACACTGAAGTTCTCTAAAATAATGGCTATATACATGTTTACAACAATGAGAAACGATATAATGATATAAGTAACAAAGAATAAAATCCCTACAGCGGGGCTTCCGCAGTCTCCCCTGGAACCATTTGCATTCAGAAGGTTTGGGTCACAATACGGTGGTCCAGTGTTTAAAATAGGGTTGAGAAGACCATCCCAGCCAGCTGACGTGGTGATTTGGAAGAGACAGAGCATGCTGTTAGCAAAGGTTTGGAAGTTGAACATGTCATCAATCCCATGCTCCTTCTTAACATAGGCAAAGTTAGCCATGCCAAAAATGGCATAAATGAACATGACCAGAAAAAGCAAGAGGCCAATGTTGAACAGAGCAGGTAGGGACATCATTAAGGCAAAAAGCAGAGTTCGAATTCCTTTGGCTCCCCGGATGAGTCTTAGGATCCGGCCAATCCGAGCCAAGCGAATGACTCTGAAGAGTGTGGGAGAGAAGAAATATTTCTGGATGATGTCAGAAAGTACAGTGCCTTGAAAAGAAGAAGACAGAAACAGCCAGTTAGAAGATGGGGAATAATCCTAGACTTCCCTTTAAAGCAATCAGTCAGGATTATGGAAAAAAACAATGAAATGTTCCCACAATAAAGTGAATAGTGATGTCATTAGTGTTTTCTTGCCCAGTTAATCCATGCAAACTTTTTTGAGACTATGAGCAAAGGTGTCAATGGTAATAGCGGTTTTATTAAGGGAAAGCTTGTCTAATGGGAACGAGAAGTCAGGATCAACCCACAGAGGGGACAGATATCTGCAGCTTTTGGCCATGACTCACCTGAGAAATTTACCCTGAGTGCAGCTGGTCAGAAGTTTTTTTGACATGACAATATTTTTGTCTGTAAACTCTTAGCGAGCCAGCACGGAAACGCTGGTGTGCTGGGTCTGTTAGATTCTGAGGCACCACCAGAATGGTGCAGGTTCTACTGAAAATCTGCTTGCTTGGTTGTTTGCTTATCAATTTTTCCAGTTTCCCTGACGGGTTGAAAGGGAACTAAGGGCTAAGAGTGTACTAGCAAGGAAATGAGCTTGCATCCCTGTAGCTGAAGTCTTCCTGTTGGAACAGAGCAGATTGTCTAATGCCAACAGTTCCCGGTTGCACTGAGACATGGTGAACTCCTGTCTCCCAGCCCAGCCTGGGAGAGAGCTCACTGGCATGGCCCAAGTCCTCTGACACCACAACTTGGTTGATCACAGGCAGCACTATGGCTAATGTGACAGCTCTGCACAACTGGCTGCTATGGGCATATCCAGAGCATCCAGCATCAAGGCTCTGATAACAGCTGCATGGTAGTTATGTTACCTGGCTGACCCAAATTCATGAAATCCAGGTGGTCCAAGGCCTGCAAAGCACAGGCTGCGCTCTGGGCACCAGAGATCTCCAGCACTAGGATCCTGCATGTTCCCTGGCCCACCAGATAGTTTAGCAACAGGAACATCAGTCAATGAGAAGATGGCTCTGTTTTCTTAATCTGATACTTTTTCACTCACCTATTCCCTACCTCAAAATGAAAACCTTTTTGGAAGAGCCCGATTTCTGAGTTCCTTCTGCTCACTGGATTAGTTGATCATCTTCCAGTTGCTATTTTATTTCCAACTTCAATGGAAACTCATCTGGCCCACATTTCTGTCATACCTAACATACTATCCCCGGTTGGGGCTGCAGAACAGCAAAAAGCACAAATACACATAACATTGTCTTTCTGTTTCATCCCTTGGTTATATGAGGGTGTGGAGCTCTAACGACAATAGGGCTGAGAACAGCCATACTCACTGCACCTGCCCAAACCTGCCCTGAAGGACGATTTCATATCATTGTAATGAAAAGTAAAGAGCAAAACAATAGCAAACCACCTGTGCTCTTTTCATCTGCCTTTTTTGCTTCTCTATCTTCGGCTGTTACACAAACCAGGGTTAAGTGTATGGTGTCAATTCTGGACCGTGTTTTATCACCACGAACCATTAAATGCACATTGAAACCAACACTGTGGTACGATAAACCTCATGATTTTGCTGATCACACAAATTGTTGTTAGGAGGTGTTATTTTATATTATGACTATGGATTAAAAAATATGCTTAGTATTCAATTTTCTGAGTTGAAAGGGTGTATTATGGCACGAAGCCTTTAACTTTATCTAATTAATGCTATGTCTGCCTTTTTAACTTTGGAGTTTGAGTGAAAATCCAGGTTCTACCTACCTACAATAGACAGAATCACGACGACAAAGTCGAATATGTTCCAGCCATTGGTGAAGTAGTAGTGTCGCAGAGCCAGCATTTTAAAGATGCACTCTCCAGTGAAGATGGCAACAAAAAGCATGTTGATTTTATGGAGGATGTTCACTTTTTCTTGACTTTGGTCATCTGTTTCCACCATCATGGTAATCATGTTAAGGCAGATGAGAATCATGATGGAGACATCAAAGGCTTGTTTTGAGACGACATCAAAAATAAAACCTTGGTATTTGTTCTGGAAGAAAGGAAAAGATTTAGTTAGCATATTTGAACCACGTCAAAATGATGACATCATTGTCTCCTGATCGATCAGAAAGTAGAGGAAAATAAACAATATACTGATTCTGATTGGAACTTCACAAGCTTGAAGATTATGATAAATGGTTGTACGATAAGAGTTTTCCTTTACTCCTAATGCTTCTTGGAACCACAAAAAAACCCCGAACAACCTGGACTAAGGCCACAAATTCATTAAACGCAGGCATGTGGCCACGGGTCTATGTAAATGACATGTGTAGATTGTCCTTTTAGGCAATATTGCAGAACAGCAGGAATTTTGTGCCATGGGTCACTGGACTTGCAAATATTATCCATAATCAAAACATGTAAATCACTAAGTGACTTTCATCTGGGAGCAATCACCTTCCCTACACTGGAAATTGAATTTTATTTATTCTGTTAAATAAATATCCAGTTATTACACAAAGTTCAACTGAATTATGCCATTCTTACCAGTGGTCTTGGGATTGGCTTTTGAGGTTTCTTAGATCCCAGCTTTTTCATTGCATTATAATACTTTTTCTGTTCTTCTGTCATAAAGATGTCCTGGCCACCTAAGTATAGGGTGAGGACAAATCTATCACTTTTGATGAAAAGAGCTCCACTGCTCCCACCCAAAGCTCAGGGCTGCATCTTCTTCTATTTTCTTATTTTCTTTTCATGTAGCTTTCATCAAAACATTTAAGAATGGCTTGATGAGATGCAGTGCTATAAGCTCCTTATCGATGGAGGCAAAGGGCAGGAGACACAGAACAGTGCAGGCAACCACAGAAGAGCAAGACTCAGATGCTGTCTGCACTCAAGGTAAGTCCAGGGGAAAATATAAGAACCTCAGTCTTTTATTTAGAGCCTACAAAGCAGTGAGAAACACATCTCTCAGGACAGGCTGCTCCTCCCTGACCCTGGCTGCACCTTGGGGCAGGGAGGTGATGGGTTGAGGAGACCAGGTTGCACTGTGCTGAGGGGCAGTGGTGTTTGCGTGTGGGGGGACACCAAGGCAGTCTGTGCCCCTGTGGCAGATTTAGTGCCTGAGATCCCATCTGCATGGAGGTGCTTCACTGCTTGCTGTGGGGAATATAATCCCTCAGCCTGTGTTTTCAGGATTCATCATTTTATAGGGACATTAGAGGCTGCTACAACTGCGCTTTTGGGGAAGTCCTGCAAGGTGACTGGTCTGTCAATGCTAATCTCGAGGCTAATATGGCAAAGCCACGGCTCAGAAATCTATGCCTTGCCCTGCTCTCTGCAGCAATCACAAGGTGAGCTGTGGCATAAGCACTACTTATCTTTTTCTTTTGTTGGTTAAAATTGTCAATGATGACACCGATGAAGAGGTTCAATGTGAAGAAAGACCCGAAGATGATGAAAATCACAAAGTACAGGTACATGTATAAATTACATTCCCATTCAGGCTGCTCCTCACACTGCAAAAGGAAAAGGGAGATTGGGAAAATGACATCATCTCTGCATGTATCAAAATATTGATGCGGTTGAAAGAAAATTGTCCATTGGCAATAAAGATTATGAAACAGGAAACATCGTGTAACGCCCACTAGCAGAGTCAGCACTGCTAGTCTCTGTTTGAAGTTTACTACTGGCATCTGCAATGCCACGGTCATTTCAGCTACGTTTCACAACACTGTCACAACAACCATACTGCTCCAGAAAGTACAACTTCAGAATAAATCCTATAAAACATTCTCAGTCTGAGCCCAGAAAGCAAAAAGAATCAATTTCCTGATTATCCCTAATCTTATATGAACTAATGGTACTTATAAAAAGCAAAAGTATGATTGCAGTATAATTAAATGCTGTTGAAGAGCACTGTATTTAGAAATACATTTTTTCTTTTACCAAGGGTGGAAATGAATAAGATCTCTTGCTGAAGAACTGAGCGACACAGCCCGATAGCCTCAAAACACATGTACCACGCTTAGCAAAAGTGCTCAGATCTGCCCCACCAGCTCCAGGTATCTAACCAAGATGCCAGAAGCTCACACTTCTCTAAATGCTGTACTTTCTCACGTGTAACCCAGGTTCTTCATTCAGCAGCAGGGAGGCTACACACATGTGTTCATGGATTGCAAAAATAAATCACCATGAGGTATGTTATTCAAAGGTTTTTCCACACCCATTTAGGACACAAATCCCTGTTACTCAATTTAGCCTGTCAAATTCCCAGTATCAGATATCTACCTCAAAAAATTATCAGTAGGTGTAATCTTGTTCCTTTAAGATTATTAAAAGAGGAAAAGGAGACAAGGGGTCCTTCAATAAAAAATAAACCACATGTGATGAAGCAAGTGAAAAAGCCTTTTTTTCTTTTGTTTGTCTGTTGCCTTTTTTTTAGGAAACCTGAAAGCTGAACAGGATGCAAGTAACAACTGGGCGATCACCAGCACATCTCAAGCCAGAGCTGGAAGCTCACAACAGCCTCTTTCCCTGCCAGAAGCTAGAAGCTCCTCTACCCAACTTAAGTGGAGCTGCTGGTTGCAGAGGAGAAACTTTCTCAAGGTGAACATATAGGAAGAGCTGTGTATATGGGTTACAGGGGGATGTAATTTAAACCCAGGCCTTTCAAAGAGGTTCTAGTATCAGAAGTTAGATAGTTGGAAAATATGGCAGTCAACAGGCAGAGAGAAAGAAAGAGAGATGACAATTCAGATTTTTGCTAGACTCAGCCTCACCCTGGAGGTGCCTCTCTCTGATGGGGTTTTAGCAGTACGAATAAATAAATCAGTTGTGTAGAATTGAGGGCTACACTTGTTTTAATCACAGGGTCATGATGCTTCAGTAACAGCTGCAAAAAAACTGAAGGTCTGCATCTGTCTCAACCAGAGTAAGACAGGGACTGGCAACCTGCATGTATCTTTTTGTTGTTGTTCCTGTTAAACACCATGAACGATGCAAAAATAAACGGAAAAGGAAATGATTCATTTCCGTGCATTGACCTACCTCTCGTGAATCCACCGCTGCATACATAATATCCATCCAACCTTTAAATGTGGCCTGAAAAAAACCCCACAAAATACATATTTAAGCATATTAAATAAGCATATTTTGAAACGATGATATAATCTCTGTGATGAATTTCCAGATTGCAATGTTGAACATGTTCTTCACAGTTAATGAATTGATTCTCCTATAAAGCAATATGTATCCATGAGTTTATGTTCATTTAGATATTTAAAATCATTCCAGAGTCGTTTTCTCCTGGGTTCTCTCATTTATGCTTTCTGATTTTCTGTACTTGTAGGTATAAAGCAGATGTTTTTCAAAGAGATTTTATAAAGGAGAGAAAACATGGCAATTAAATCTTTGGAAGTTTTGAATTTAAGAATTTCAAGTAATGAAGAGAGAGGGTGGCACAGGACAACTCAAAGGGCCGTCCTGAAAAAATCTCAGAGCAGGTGAGATGGATCCCATCCGACATAGGCAGTGACTACGCTGTAGGATCCCACGGAAGCCTGGGTTCTGCCCTCTCTTAAAACAGAGTAAATCAAGGCAATGTTAAAGCCCAGGGAGTGGCATAAATCACAGTGGACTTGAAAGGAGCACAGGCAATCAACCCCTGCTGTGAGCCTGGCCCTAGAAAACTCAAACCAATTTGCTGTTCAAATTTTATTTGTTGTTTTTTTTTTAATTTATTTATCAGGGAGTTTAATTATTAGTTTGTTTGGTCTTTTTTAAATTGTTTAAACAGGGAGGGATTCCACAAATGTGAGTGTCTTTTACTGGAGCCTGCAATGGAAAAAGGGCAATGACAACACTCCTAGAAGAAACATGCAGAAGTGATTTTTATGATTCTATAGCAAAATCATGACCCTTTTCTCTCAACATATGCCTCTCATTAGACACAGCCTGATGCCAACCATACCTGCCATTAGGGCTGACTCCGACCTAAGTCACATTGCCTTTGTATTAGTTCTCTGGGGTTGTTTCTCATTTGACTTCTGACCTATTTAGATTTACCCTGGATTTAAAATCAGTGTGAGCAGATAATGAGGGATTTTTAGATTTATTCATTTAATCAGATTTACACTAACATGCATGAAAGACCCATACCCAATTTATTTTTGTTTTTTTTTTGCATCTCACCGACGCTTAGGTTGAATTTTCTCCCGGTGCGTAGGCATGCAATTCCAGATAACAATAATGGGAATTTGGCCAGTGCTTTCCAGGTAAAAGCGAGACATTTGTGTTGAGCTAGGTACATCCACCAGTTTTAGAAATACTCCTTTACTCACTCTCTATTATTAAATTAAATCCTGGAGGTAATGCTGCCTTCCCATTTCCCTCTGAACACTACCGAGCCAAAGAAAAATGTTGTACAAGAGGTTAATGTTATTTCTCATGAAAGTATATAAAAAAAAAAAATTTTGAAAGGTTGCATTCACTTTTATCTACTGGTTGAAAAAGATTAAATCTCCCAAATCAGAACCCTTTGGAAAAATCTATTCCACAATACTATGTTAAAAAAACATTTCAGATGTAAAGTGTTTACAGGAATGATCGGCAGTTTTATTGAAACAAGCCGTTATTTGAACCTTTTATACTGATCCTCCTTAACGGTTCTAATATTTTCCTTTCTTGCTGTTCTCTCTCTAATCTGATGAAAGATTTTCTGGTGCCATTACAGCCTTTTGCAGCTCTCAGCTCAAAGTGTTGTTCAGGAATGGTGGACGGGATGAAACAAGAAATCCTTTCCCTGTGGCACAAAATGATATGATCTTAGCCTGTACTTTTCTCCCACTTGGGAGGAAATCTTTTCTCTTGAGTAGCTCTTTTGCCCCTCGATGTGTACCACAGAGACGAGAAATTGTACTGCAAGGCACAGTGGTTTGCAGTGATAACAGATGATGAAGTGATCTGACAAAAATAATATTAAGAGAATGAAGTACTGTGATTTTCTATTTTTCCCAGTTGTCCAGATGTAAGAGAATTAACAATCCACGAGGCTTCTGGAAAACCTTCCCTAGACACTTCATCTGCAGAGGGTAAAAGATACTGAGAATGAAAGAAATATAACACTAGGGAAAGAAATTATTTATCTGGAATTAGTAACCACTTACACTCTGGATAAGGAAGTGACAAAATCTTCACGGGAGTGTCTGTGATATTATCCTGCCTGGAAGCTATCCAGAGAAACACCATTTTCTACTGAAACTGTCATGTGATGAGATTATCTACTGATAAACTCATTTTGAGATGGGATTACATTTTTTTTATTTGACTGGTGGTTAGAGCTGCAATGCAGTAAATTAGTGGGGAGAAGGATAGGTGGGATCACACTAGTTGCCCTCAAACTGTTTATTATATAACCAAATGGTGCCTTAAAATAAAACAAACCTTTAAATCTATGAGGAGCTTTTTTTATTTATTTTTTTTTTTTGAGGGGGATGGTGGTGGTGGTGTTTCGTTTGTTTGTTTTTATTCTACAAAAGGACTGCAATAATGCAATAAAAATGGTAGTAGAAATAGTGTTCTTAGCATTTCTGAAATGCTTCTTTAAGCATTGTTACTGGTGAGAAAACTTCTGAAAGATAAAACAAGAGCCACCAACAATACAGCCAAACCACACATATTTAAGTTAGCTGTGCTAACTCCACTATCAGCTGTTTTTTCTGTTGAATTTTTCAGTTTGTTCCATTGGCCCCAGCAGCAATTTTATACCAAACATTTGCTTTATGTTTAGTTTGCGTTCAGATGATTTGCTGGGGAGGGCATCACTGAGCACTGGACCCACCGGAGCACCCCAGAAGTCTGCGCTCCACTGCACGGGCTCCAAGGGCACTGCCTCTGCTCCCCTTGAATTTCCACCAGTAATTCCTCACAGAAATAATGCTCACTCCTCAGCTTTGGACATGTATAGAAATCTGCTCTGGCACACCAATTTAGGGTTTGTTCAGCAGCACAGATGTCTCACACATTTTGCATCCACAGTGGAGGTAAAATCTAGCATTACAGTTTTAAGAAGTGCAAGAGATCATGTAACTCAGTAACTTCAGACACACACCACGGTCTCATGACCATTTTGTAGCTGATTTACGAGCTCAGTCATGACTAAAACTTGGCATGAGGGGGTTGATGTAACTCTCCAGCTCCTGATTCCTGTACTGGTCTAGGAGTGCTTCTGTTATCTTCTCATTCCTTATCTGGAGTCTCAGAGTGACAAAGAGTTGTAGGACATATTAGATGCAAGTCTGCTCCTGTCCAATGAGAACTTTTCCAAGCAAGCCAGATGCTGCATGAGAGACAACTTGTTTTCTCGGTGTTCTTCAAGAGACTCTTGAATTTTCAAGATACTTTGCAAAAAATATATGGAGGTGATCATAATACAAAGGGAGGAATTCTGCAAGCGAAATGCAAAACTCCTACTGGAAATTTAAGATATTTCTTTGCTCGGCTTAAATACAGATTTATAGAACACAGGTGCTGTGACCTGCAAAGCAATTCTGGGAATATAGAAAAAGCATTACTGAAGCACTGGGTTGTAGCAATAATTTTTTCCTAATAGATCAGGGTGTTAAAGGTGTTAAATGCTCAGAAGAGCGAATCATCCTTCCTGCAAATTAGAAAGTTGTGATAATAACGGTCTTTTCCTGTTCATGAATGAGGCATTTCTCTTGCTTTTAGCATGAGTAGAGACTACCTCCTATTTCAGCTGTCTGTTGTGAGGCAGCTTGTTTGTTAGTTGGAGAAGCTTGAAACTTGACTGGCCACTTCACATGAATGGTTTCTCAGACTCATTAATTCAAAGTGGGACCTTCAGAACAACATGACGGACCCTAAATAAAGTAGGAAAAGAGCGAAGGATATTTGGGAAAAGTTTCATGTAGCTCTCAACTACACTGTCACAAAGTTTTCCTCCGGATAGTAGTAAGCCTTAAAGTTTCCATAGTAGCAACTTCTCATTTCTTTCAAGAATGCTGTAGAAGCGAAGACAGAACATTAGGCAGACAGATTTGTTTTATGTATTTCCATTTGGTTTTTCAGACACATTCAGACATCCAAAGGTAACTTCAGAGTCACTTAAAGAGTGTGTTGCAGCAGCTGAAAATGTCAACAGTCAAAAGACAAGTCCCACTTTAAAGGCTCATAATTTGGATCCTGTAGGGCTCTAACTAAAATGCGTATTTCATCATAGCTACACACTGTCTCAGCGTGCACGAAGATGCATGAATGTGTCTGTCTCTTTAGAGAGCTGAGCTGTTAACCGATCCCCTGCAATTCCTATGGTAGTTTGCTCATGAAATGCAACCCCATATGGAGGATATTTGGCAAGGAGCACCTGTAACTGACACTCCTCGGCTGGAGTCTGGCAGAGGAGATCCAGATGTTTGGGCTCTTCTCTGTGGGTGTTGTCTTTACACTTTATTGCTGTTGTTAGCAGCAGATATAAGAGTTCCAGGTGCAGGATCTAAGTTAAAATCAATCCCTAATGGCACCTGGCTCCTGCCCTTCCTCCTGGAAGAAGCAGCCAGCACCTGTCATAGAAGCTGAGCAAGGTTTTAGGGCTCCCTCATTGCCTGCCATAATCAGTTTTGTCCAGCCTGCACAGATTCCACATTTATGGCACTTCTTCAGTACTTCTACAACTGGAAAATCTTCTCTGCTAGGAAATACAGGATCACAGGTTTGAAAGAAACCTGCAGGGTCATCAAGTCCATTTTCAGCTGGAAAACAGCAATACTAGACCGTGTTTTCATAAATCTTGAGATCCACCTTATGACTAATTACATTTCTTCTTCCATCACCGATCTCAACAGAAGGCAGTCCCACCTGTTGAATACAACCAGTATCACCAGTGCCAAGTGCCCAGGAACTGACAACCGCAGAACAGTACAAGTGACTGCTTCAGGATATTCCTTAGGCGATGCCAATTTAGGAAATATTGTACATTTTCAGAAAGGTGGAGTTGGAGTCTTATAAAAGAAATGGTGAAGTAATAACTACTATTCTGATGGAGTTTTTTCACCAAACTAGACATCTGTTACGCAGTCATGGAGGAGATAAGAAGCTTCAGGTAAGACACAATATTTAAAACCTGTAAATTTTTGCTCAGCTAGATTGGATGTTTAAACAAAAGACAATGAATAATATAGAATGTAAAGAATATACAGAATGTAAAACCTAATTAAAGATGTTCAAAGTGAATTAATCTACCCTGCATGGGTGAGCTGAATATCATAATTACATGCAAAAGATAAAAGCTCTTGCTCTTAGCAAGTCAGCTTTTTGTCATGAGACGAACCAAAAGTGGTTTTGCCCTTTTTAACCTTTCTGCTTTCCAGAGGGTCTGAAAGCAAAGACTCGATGGACAGTGGTTGGCTCTCAAACTCAAGTGTACATGTACCAGGAAGAGAGTACATCAGGGTAAGCATTTCTACAAGAAAGGAAAGCTGCTTCATGGAGCTATGTCATGCATCTGTGACAGAGAAAACAAGATCTTGGAGAAAGCAAACTTGCATGATGGGATGGAGAAGGACTGGCAAATCTGATGGGGACCGGTGGGACACTCATGCACTCTTGGAAGGTCAGGTGAGGCCGGGGCAGTGCTCTACTGACTGCAAAGGGTGGATGTCTATATGTGCCAACTAAATTGAGCTCCCAGCATGCAAGTTTTTACCCCAGAAGCAAGGAAATGCCATTACAGGCACTTCAAGAAAGTAACTTCACTGTCCCAGGATGCAGTGAGGGACTTGTTTAACTCTGCATACGTAAAATACTGCATACTACAAACACTCCTAGTGTGTATCCAGCCCTTGTCATCACCAGGCTTCAGACCAAACAACAGAAATAGGGATCCTTACTATTACTTTACATAAGAGCTTCATGGAAATGAAACACAAAGCACTTTGTCTAAAAATCACTCAGCAGTCCAGCAGCAGAGCCTGGACAAGGAAACGGAGTCTCCCGTGGCTCTATCCATTAGGTTGTGCTGCGTCATAACACAGTAAATCTCAGAGCATACAATACAACCTGTTTATCCATGTTTTACATTTGCTGCTGAAAAAGGTTGTAAAAATGGCCTACTCCTATCTTTATAGATCGAACATTGTCACCAGCTTTGAACCTCAACAGTCTCTAATATGCTCTTGCCACGTTTTCAGAGAGACCAGGCTGTGTGGAGATACAGCAATCTGATCACCACCATAGTTAGGTTCAATCTCACTCATTACATTTAGGAGGTGAAAATGAGGAACCAGAATGAGAGGCACCAGTGTCCTTCCTAAACACGGCCATGCAAGGTGAGCAGTCCTCACCTATTAGAAAAAAATTCTTCACTGAAAGAGTTGTCAAGCACTGGAACAAGCTGCCCAGGGAAGTGGCTGAATCATCATCCCTGGATGTGTTTGAAAGTCATGTAGATATGGTGGTTAGGGATATGGTTTAGCAGTGGACTTGGTAGAGTTATGCTAAAGTTTAGACTTGATGATATTGAAGGTCTTTTCCAAACTAAATGATTCTATGATTCTATGGCTGTAAATTAAGATTCCTGTGTGACTACAGCTTTAAGCAATAACACTGTCTGAGTAACTGAAAGCACTGCAACTTCATTTTTCCCCAGCAGGCTATAGTGGAGACCCAGACGTCCCATATTTGGGAAGGTCAGGGAATGCTGTCTGCATGAACAGTTCTTCCTGGACCATGACTTTTTATTTCTGGAACTGAACTGATTATGCTCTGGATTACAGTATTGACAAAATGGTCTTCAATTCACCTCAATAGTCCAAACACCTTTCAGAAGACTATATTAGTGATGAACCATAAAACCAGATTAAAACCAGAAGCTGCCATAAATACCCCTAGGCCAAATGAATATGCCAAGTATGACTCATTAACACTTGAGGAAAGGCATTCCTCTGATGGGTAAGGCTGAAAAAAACAGAAAAAACCCAGATGTTAACCTGAGCCTTTAAACCAACGGGAACAAACAACGGGAACAAGTAACATTTACCCATTAGTTTCTAGTGGGCACACTTACCACTTGTAGCAGAGCCAGGTACCCAGCACCAACGTTATCGAAGTTAACTTTAACTTTTGTCCAGTAAAACGTGCCTGACACATTATAGAGTATACAGTCACTCATGTTGTTAATAATTTTTGAGTCTAAAGGCATATCTCCTTCTGTCTTATTAATGCACTTCCCAAACTTCCCGGCAAACAGGTTCACTCCCATGATGCTAAAGATAAGCCAGAAGATGAGGCAGACGAGCAGAACATTCATGATGGAAGGGATGGCTCCCACGAGGGCATTGACAACCACCTTGTGAGAAACAGGAGAGGAAAACCAGAATTAATGTCAGCACTTATATAGATACTTTGCTAACAAGCTGTTGTGCACCTTTGATTAACTGGGCTGAACTCACGTGGTGACAGGTGGATAACTACTGATACTACCTAAGGAGCCAGACCACCATTAAAGACTTCACACAGGATTGTTCTCCTCTTTTTGTCATTGAAGAGCTAATCTGCTGGAATCCTACCCATGGGACGATGTTTTTTTCATGAGGAATCTTTTAACTGAGGAGCAATCTGTGAAGTCATCTTGACCTCTCAGATCCTACTGGATAATACACTTCAGTCAAACTATCTCTCATATTCCACAATTCATTGGAAATGGCTGGGGTACACTGCAGTGTCTCCAAAAACACAGAAAAAAAAAGATTTCTGAAATCTTTTACTCAGCTCGGGCCTCCATAGTCCTTGGAATGTGAACTCTAGCTGAGATAAATTTTGCTTATTTAAATAATAAGTGATTGAGACATACTGTACTAAGCCACCTTCCCCTGTCTGATCAGTACGCATGATTAAAACAGTGAAACCCTTCTAAGTTAACAAAAAATGCATTCTTTTCTCCTGTGACATGCTGGGAAGTTCCTACATGCCAGCCCAGGCAGGGCTGTAAACCCCTGTGTAAAATCATACACAAAAATGAAAAGCAAAGGGAGTTTGTAAGGCGTGGGAATGACGGTGGTGGCAATGGACACCATTCTGAAACCCTGCGAGGGAAATAAAGGTCAGATCATCTGCAGACCCTCCACAGCTGTCAGGTTTGACTGCAGCATGATAATACCAGTACATCAATGAGACAAGATGCACATCATTTACTGGTTTGAGTGTGAAGAGGTTTATGCATGCCAAATGTTATAATAAAGACATTTTCTGAGGGAAGAGCACTATCACAAAATGTAGCTTTCCCCTTCCTTATGTCGACAAGGTTTCTCCACATTCACAGCTTGTGGAGATTGCTGCCTTTGCACAGCCTGGGTAAAGCTGCCTGAGAGCGCTGCTGCAGACACCAGCCCCACGACATGGATTTGTTTCCATCTCTGTCTCATGCTTTGGAGATTAAAATCTGGTCAGCAGACACTAAGCTCTTCCTTTTCTCCATCTACATTTCTGAAACTGAGACAAGGTGATATTGATCCATAAAAATTAAATTTTATTCAATTGTGAATCTAATTATGGGAAATGTCAGCTCTTGTTTTCTCTTGTATTAGTGTCCAATTTTCTGACAAGCTAATAATGTAACATTCGTTTCCCCATCAGTTTTTGCATTGCTGAGGAAGAAAAATACCCGGAAGAGTAAAATGGGTTTCATGCCTGTATAGCAGCAGCTTCATCTACAATATACAATACAAAATTATGTAAATCTCTCAAAACCCAGATTTATATTTTGTGCATTTCTGAATGAAGCTAATTTTCACACAGGAAAAGCTGCTTGACCAATTTTGTTTGTTTGTTTTTAGTTTGTTGGTTTTTTTCTATATAGGCCTATTCCTGATGACTTTTCAATTTCTTTCTTTTTTATTTTTTTTTCCGCTAATTTTATCTTTCAGTTTTGAATGTTAATCAATTTCTAACTTGGTTCTTTGAAGACCAAATCTACTGCACTAACCAAAAATGTCAAATAATTTCCAAATCAAAGGCTTATTTGGATAGAGCCTCGGCCTTTAGGAAAGCAGCTTTCATTTGCTGCTAGGCAGGACAAATTCAAATGTCCAGTTTGAATCCCTGCCAGCACAAAGCCACTGCACTTATTTCACATAGGCTGCTGATCCCAGCTCCCACCCACAAGCCTCTGTACTGGACACAGACATCCAGGCTTCAGCAGAGCAGGCGACGGCCGTGCCTGCGTCTTGCTTTTTTTCCCTTCTGCTGAATTATGTTCAACGGCTTGTGGATAACAAAACACGACACGAGGTTGAAGCAACTGCTCTAACACCTCTCCAAATTAATTATTGACAGGGGGTTTCATTCTTCTCTCACTGCTTCTGCCCTTACACCAGCAGGATGCCATTTGGCCTGCTGGAAGCACTCCTGATTTGCACTGAAACAAGTGAGAGGACTACAAGACCTGGATACATAAAGGCAAGTTATTATTATAAATTCATGTCAAAAGTCCAGCTGCAAACCTTGCCATGGAAAGGGCTGAATTTCTGCTGCATCTAGGAATAGCAACATACAGAGCCACATATAAGAAAAGGTTTCACACCTCTTTGTTTCCATCAATACCTTTGTTTCCATCAATAGGTGTAACCACCTTCCCAGTGACTTGTTAAGGTATAGTGTAGAAACCCTCTGCTTTAATCGACTATGGTGCAAATCTACAGCCTGAGCCTGGTCCCCAGCTCTCCTGATCTCATGGTCACTTCCTCAGTGGAAGCTGATTCAGACTGTAAATCCAGAAAGAGACTTACACGGTGTGTTAATCCTCCCTTTGTTACAGCAGAGCCCACCAGACTTCCTGCAGTAATTTCAGGCGCAGGCTGTAACTCCTAGACAAGCTTGGGGACATTTTTTTCAAAGACATCTAACTTACAGTGTCATAATGTAAAATAACAGGCAAAAATTTTATTACTGATTTTTATTATAATCTACTCCTGGTGTCCTTTGTCCTCACTGTTGGAAAATGGTGCTGTATTTTCAGGTCGAATTTCTTAAACTTGAGGTACTAGTCATCTGCTGTTAGATATCTCCTCCTATCATCCTTGTCTGGGATTAGGAGAAATTTTTTCTCTGAGAGGGTTGTCAAGCATTGGAACAGGCTGCCCAGGGAGGTGGGTGAGTCACCATCCCTGGATGTGTTTAAAAGTTGTGTAGATGAGGTGCTTAGGGATTTGGTTTAGGGGTGATAAAGATAGGAGTAGTGCTAAAAGTTGGACCTGATGATCTTTAAGGTCTTTTCCAACCTAGATGATTCTATGATTCTTCACTACAGGTGAGGTACCACTGAACATTGCTTTGGGTAATTAAAAATCCAGAATTTCTTTCTAACTATCGTGATTCTATCAGATTTCTAACCACACTTGTAGCTCCCTGCAGAGGCTTTCCCATTTTTAGCACCCCATTTCCAGCACTTTGGTGGAATTCCAGTACTGAAGCACTGCCCTCACCCTCTGCTTGCTGGATTATTTCCCTGCATACTGATAGATGGGAATAGTCACCTCATTTATTAGACCTGCCCAAAAGCTCGTGTCCTGTTGGATAGTCATCCTGATTCCTAAGTCCTTCTCAGCTGCTGTTTTCCCAGAAATGTCCCCCAGAGTGACCTACTTTCCACCTCCCGAGGCGTATGATATATGTGGTTTTATTAAAGTGCGTGTTGTACAATTGAGCTCTTCTTCACTGTGATCCAGGATCAGTCAGTATAATTCCCTTAACCGTAATATCACTTGCTGCTCTGCTCACTTTGTGAATTGTCAGCAAAGGTTTTCTACTTTCTTCCAGATGCTGTTAAAGTCCAGATTAAAGACCGTTCTTATCCTGAAGGATCTCTCACCTGAGACACTCATCACTGATTTTACAGTGTCATCACCGCTTACAATTACGTTTTGAGATCCATCACCCATTTTAAATTAATTTAAAATATCTTTACTCGGCTTGGTACAAAGCTCGTGTTTTCATCACAATGTTCCGTGGTATCATATTCCTCTCTGAAATCTAAGGATATTATATCAGCACAGTTACTATCATCAGCATAATTTGTAATCAAATCAAAGGACCATATCAGTTTTACAAGAACTACTCCCATGAAATCATGCTAACTAGCATTAATTATGCTATTTCTTTCCCGCATGTATCTTGTAGCAGCCTCACCATGACTTTGCCTAGTATCTTTTTCACATTAAATAGCCCACTTATGCTTTTAGAATAATGCAATCACCTTCTTGGCTGAAAAGGAACTTACTTGTAGGGAAGTGGCACCTCTGATAATTCTCTGATGAACAACAGTAAGGAAATGTTGGAGACTTTGTGATTCAGGACAGGCAGACCTAAGTTAATTTATTATGGCCTGGAAAACAGTAGGTGAGGTAGGGTAGTGGCATATGCATGGAAATCCCCAGGGTTTAAAGTAACTGTCGGGTGGCATACTGGTCTTACTGGGGTCTTTTCTGGGTACAGAGAGGCAGGATAGCAACAGTTCAGCTTTATTTTGCAGGCTTCTCATGGGATGGGAGCTGCTAGGGCTTGTGTCAAACTCAGACAAGTGCTGGCCTGCTGGACAGGGAGAAAACTGAAGCCTGATGGTTAGAGGTCCTCTTGGTCATCCAAGTGCTATTCTGTGCCTCTGTCTCAGGACCAGTTGTTTCCAAAATCTAGGTACAGCATCGATGAAGTAAGTTGCTTACTGCAGTATAAACGAGAAATTTCTTGCTCCTGCTCTAGCCATGCAGAGATCTTTCGGTTATTCAGGAAAAAGACATTCTAATAGAGTAAACTACTATTATTTTCTTACTGTCAGTGTTTGTTTCTCAAAATTATCATTATTTAATATATCACTGTGCTGGCAATTTTCCTGTGCATTTTGGAGCATATGAACTCCTAATAATGAAAGGTCTAACTGTCCCTAGTCGTGTTAAGTGTGGTTAGACAAACGAAAAATAAAAACGATTTGATTTTCCAATAGCACATATTCTCAATTACACTTTATCATAGTTTACAAGCTAATTCACTTCCTCCAATAGCTCAGATAGACTGAATATGTTCCAGTGGCTGCACTGGTACGAGGAAGAAAAGGGATGTTGAGTAAGGAGCGGGAAGGCCTAGAAGCCTAAGCATGTTAGGAAGGAAACTTGCTGCCTTGATGCAAGTGTCTACACCACAGAAGATCTCCATCAAGCTAACCTCTTGCTATTCTCAGACAGAGATGTGAACTTTTAAACATTATTTCTTTCCTATTTCAGTCTCACGTTTCTGGTGCTTTGGGCTACTCTTCCCACCGCTTGTCAGGTTTGAATCATAGAATCCTAGAATGGTTTGGGTTGGAAAGGACCTTAAAGATCGTCTACTTTCAACCACCCTACCATGGGCAGGGACACTTTCCACTAGATCAGGTTGATCAAAACCTCATCCAATCCGACCTTGAATCCAATTTAGTTAAACTGATGCAAAGCCATGAGTGAACATTCTTATATCAGCTTAGAATATGTTAAAGGGGGTTTGCTTGAACTTGCAAATCCACTAGTAGAAGCTAAGCCTTCATAAGCCAGATTTAAATTGAATTGAAAGAGTCCATGCACAGATCACTCTCATAGTTAAACTAGTGCAGCTTCTGCTGATACCAACTTTTGCTCAGTTTGCAAGTATTTAATAAAGACTTAGAGTGAGGTTATCAGATGACACAGGAATAAGAGCTTTAATTAACGTCAGTAGTGCAACCATCACTTTATGCCAGCTGAGGATCTGCAGTTTGCTTTTGGTTTATTTTGTGAATGACCTCTAAAATATTGCCTATGTTTGCTGAAAAGAATTTGATGAACAAAATAATTCAGGTCTGGGTGCTCAAATGAATAGAGTTTTTTGAATATTTTTATCTTAGTACTAACACAGAGGAAAGTGGTCTGCCACCAGGTTTATGTCATCTTCATCCACAAAAAGAATGTGATACAGATAATTACAAGATCTGTGAGACAAAGCCATAGAACCTCAACTCTGGTCATACACAGAAGAGGCAAAGTATGGGCACATGGTTTTCATAAATTGCTCTATCACTGTATTTCCTGGGTTGTCTCGGTCATTAGGCTCTCTAGCCTTCAGTCTGCCTTACTGCAAATCTATTGCAGGAGAACAGTTAATTGCCAGGAACTCAGTGCCTGAACTACACAATTTAAGCACTGATGAGTCGGACCAAAGTTTTGTCTGTAGGAATGCTTTACCCTGAATATACCTCAATACGAATGCTACAGCATTTTTGTTGGCCTAGTACAGATATTTGGGATCACCAGACAATGTACATGGTTTTATGTTTAATTTTAAAACAGATTTGCTTTATCTCGCTATGCCATCTGCAAGATTAGCAGAAACCTCAGCGCATAAAGAACACAGTTGTCATCATCTGCAAGTCATGCACAGTGCAAGGATTTAAATCAAATTCTTATCTAAAGGATAATTGATTACTGTAGCAGGTAGGCTTAAGAAATAAACAGGTATGCTGTGTGGATATAGCCATGCCAGCAAAGGAATGCAGAAGGGAAAGAGATGGATGCACCAGATGAAGCGACGAACACAACCTACGTGGTTTGGATGTTAATCCTGACATTCCACCTAAAATTGCAATCTGTTCAAAGGCAAGATTTTATATGTTCATCCCTATCTTCAGCATTTCTAATTTTTGCTTTAATTGTTAGTGAAAAAGTCCTTAAGAACTTTCCCAGTCAGTCTCATTTTAACACGTGTCAAAAGCAGGGAGAAAACTTGTAGCTTGTTTATTCCCCTGATACGCCTTATAATGAAGAGGTAATTGTTAGCCAGATGCTTCCCTGACCAAAAAGCTGTTTTTTAAAGCACAACATGACAAGTTAGGCAGCAGGCTTAGTTTATCATTAAACCCACTAGAGGATAAAGCTATAACGATACAATTGCAATCGAGACAAAGAAGGGATTTCTGATTTTGTTGTTTTGAGGCAACGTTGTCATTCATTTCATTTGGCAGACAAAATGAAGACAAAACCATGTGCAACAGTTCTTTGTTACATGCTCAATTTCACATAGCAGAGCTCTGATCGATGCTTTATATACTCTTACCCTCATCCCTTCAAATCTTGACAACGCTCTTAATGGTCGCAGAGCTCGCAGTGTCCTGAGCGATTTAATGGGACCCATCTCAGAGTATCCAAGTGTACTGGCGACGAGGCTTATTAAGGAGACCTGAATGGAGACACAAAGCAAAAATCCAATCTGTTAGTACACTCCTGCCGTTTTCCTTCTGAATTTTCTTCCAGAAAAAGAAACTGCTGGTTAGTGGATCAGTGGAAAAAAAATCTTAAGTGGAACCCATTAAATTAAACCAGCACAGGAAAAAAAAAAAGGAGATTTTTACATCCACACGTATAGACAACTCTTATCAACTCACAAAACTTTTGTTTCACTTTAATGCAAAATATAGAGAAATACAGACTTTCAAAGTTGATGGTTTTCTTTGAATTAAGCTCTTAATGGGAGCTTGCAGAGAATGTGTGAGAGAGGAGATCATTGTTACAAAACCACCGCTCTGTGACGCCCGTGATGTACGTTTCCTGTACGCTCCTCAAGGTGTGTGTATCTTCCACTATTGAAAATATGAGTCACACAAATGTTATAATTTAAAGCTTTCTAGATGAAAGCACCTGTAATATCTAACCATTTCCAGCAGAGAGAAAAGATTTTAGCATCACCATTCAATTACTAATCTTAAACTTACTGATTAGAAACAAGACTTTGAGATTGCTGATAGACATGACTTTATAACATAGGCTCTAAAAGAATGATGTGCATGACTCTGATTCTGCACTTCCCCACTTTTTTTTTTGGTTTCTGCACAGCCTCTAAAGGAGAAGGAAACTTGACAGGTGCTCAGCGTTGAAGTTCACCCCTTTCACAGACTATTTCTTTGATATAAACTATCCATTTCCAAATCTGGAGACAGCATGGAGGGCTTCATGTTCTTCATGTTCTCAGAGCTTTTATAAGGCCCAGTTGGTCAGAAATGTGGATGCTATCAGGCATGGAAGTCTGGATGAACCCATGGCAGGGGAGATTACAGGTCAGATTAAGAAATGCATGATGCAACTGTGTTTTGCACGCTCAAATCACTGTTCACAGCCTGAGTTCTTACCCAGTAGGGATTGAGTAGCAAACAGCTCTCCAACATCATAGGTATCATGCCAATTTGCATGTATTAAAAAAAAAGAACCAAAATCGCCACATATTATAAAATATTTTCTTGGAAGAGAGAGACCTGTGCATCTTGCTCATCACAGTTCCCTTACTCCCATCTTAAATGAGCTGTTTTCACATCCCCGGTTACCATAGTATCAGATTATCGCACACTCACCAATGTGATTATGCAAAGCTTATCTGGAAGGACTATGCTTTACTGCCACTTTAAAGATGGTAGCTAAATATAAAAACAGGGATACTTTTACACCATGTAAAAAAAATAGGTGCTTAACATAAAAGGAAACTTCCTCCATGAAGACAGAGAGCTCTGGTGGGAAACCTTCCTTTTCATTTTAGGATGGGGTAATTTTTCCTCTGAACTGCACCGCTGGCTGACCAGCCCAAAATCAGTCATGGGATTTGTGATAAAGTAGGATAAAATGAGCCTGGTCCCCTAAGTCACACACAAGCGTCCTCTATGGAGCAATTTGTCTCTTGAACACACATTCACTTATGTACAAGTGCTGTCTGCACAGCAAAGCATCTTTGTAAAACTCGCTCAATTTGTTAAATTATTTACCAGTCGGCGGCTTTCTTGTGCCATGTGGGTGACAGCAAGCCTAAGGGCAGGAGGTCCCAGACACACTAAGCCTGGGCTGGATGCAGTGGGCCGGGAGAAGACAGCCCACCTCTGCAGACGACTAAGTGGCACAGAGGCTGGCTGTCATGCTTTAGCATGTCACTCTTTAACAAGGTGTGACACAAGCTCACCTCCCGTGTACAGACTCAGCAGCCGACGTGGAAGGAAGGTCTTAACAAACACTTCTGCATTTTCGTGGTGAGTGTGCAATAAAAACAGCACAGTAGACAGGCAAACTGGATTCAAGGTCTGATGTCTTAGGCCCCTTAGAGACTGGGAAGCCTTTGCTTTCAGCTCTAAGCAAGCAGATCTGAACCCATGACATGAGCATGCCTAAGAAGTTATTTTAAAGTATGTAATGCTATAGGTTTGCCACGCTTCTTTCACCTAAATGCTCTCAGTGAATGATCACAGTTAAAGAGGAAAATCTGGGTTTGACTTAAAAACCACCTTAAACTCACCAACGCTTCCAAACTGAGGCAGTGCCCGTTTTCTGTCTTGCCTATTTCTAACCAGCCTTGATTACATCCTGTAATCTGAATTTGCATTAATATACAGTCCAAAGCCTCCCTCTTTCATTCATTCTCCCCATTGATTTAATGTTGCCTAAATAATGAGAAAGGGCTGAAGGATTTGTCTGATAGTAGTAAGCAAATGCACGGCATGGCATGGCATACTAAAGCCATTCAAAAAAGTCATCTTAAAACTGTAATATAGCTAGCATTATTGAGATACCATAATAAGAGTAACACTGTGGCACATTTATTTCTCTTTGTGGGTTTAGTGCAGGAAATGGCCCTAAACTCACACAGCCTTGGAGCTTCCTATCCAGAAAGGCGGGAGGTATAAGAAAAACAGCTCAGTGATAGCATGCTCAGTGACAGAAACCAAGATCCATACACTCATACACCATTTGTAAAACGAATGTAGAGATCTAAAAGAAAATTAATCAAAAATAGAGCATCCAACATCCTTTGCTAGCTTCTAAAATAATGACTGGAAGTCAGATCTTCTCAAGGTCTTCACACTGCCTTGGTTTGTGCACCTGGGTGCTTCCTCCATCATCCCAGCTTTATGTCCTGTAATTCCCCTTTCTCTCAAGGCAGAAGACGTTCTGTTCAAATCCTGCAAGACCAGACTTTGGATCTGAGAGGGTTACCATTTCTTCAGTGTGATGTAAATGTCACCCTGAAACACATCACAGGTGCTGCTGTCCTCCTGACACAGATTTACACAGCATTAGATATCTCTTCAGAGGATTAGGCCGTGAAGCTGTGTGATATTTGGCAATGACTTACAAGGCTGGAGTCAGAACTGAGTTTGACACAACTTGTTTAAATGCTTGGATGTTGGTTTTGAAGGTATCCCCGTCAAATTTTATTTATAAGAGAACTACTAACGCAGAGACTTGGCCATTTGGACTTGATTAAAAGTGACCCAGAAGGTTATTTTTAGGAAAAAAATCAAGCGGTTTTCAAAATTGGTGCTGACTGCCCCACATAATCACAGCAAAAGGTGAAGTCAGCTGTTTCTGTTACTTTATTTTCGTGTTACAAGGCTGTGAAGCCCAGAGTTGCTCTAAGATTTTGCTTTGTGCTTAGTGATTTTTTTCCCTGATCCTTCCTTTCTTTGCCCAGAGATAGTTTTATCTATGTATCTATAACTGTATTATATCAATAAGTATACTATATATAAAAATAAATTATATACAAAAATAAATCATGTCTACATGCTTATAAAGCTGTATTTCTATATACCTACATATTTCTACATGCAAGTTTATGTACATTTTACAATGGTTTGTGTAACAGCCTCCTGGAGCTGGGTAAAGAGAGAGATAAATAAACCCCATTTTTGCCATGTTCCATGTTCTGCTTGAGGGAAAAAATGAGATTTTTAAAATCTGGTGACTGCATTGAACACTACAAATACCAGCCATGGGGATTACCAAGCCTGTGGCTGGTGTTCTGAAAACCAACCTCCTGTCATCTATGTGACTTGGTGGAATTACCACCACAGGTCTAGAGTGCTCCATTGTATGACATTCATATGTGTTCCCAGGGCAAAATCAAGAAAAATCAATGAATTTAGACTGCTAGAATACAGGCACTGGTCTCTGAAAGGAGGCTATCCTCACTGATAACTGTTCAAAGTCATTGTTAATATAGAATCATAGAACTGTTCTGGTTGAAAGAGTCCAACCCAGGACTACCAGGTCACCAGTAAACTATGTCCCCCAGCACCCCACCTATACAACTTTTAAATCCTTCCAGGAATGGAGCCTGTTCCAGGCCTTCAAAAACCTTCTGTGAAGAAATTTTTCCTAATACCCAGTCTAAACCTTCCCTGGTGCAACTTAACGCCATTTCCTCTTGTCCTATCACTTGTTCCTTTGGAGAACAGACCGACCCCCACCTGGCTCAGGGAGTTGTAGAGAGTGAGAAGGTCTCCTCTGAGCCTCCTTTTCTCCAGGCTAAACAACCTCAGTTCCCTCAGTCATTCCTAAGACTTGTTCTCTAGACCTTTTACCAGCTTCACTGCCCTTCTCTGGACGTGCTCCAGCCCCTCAATGTCTTTCTTGTAGTGAGGAGCCCAAAACCAAAGCCAGGATTTGAGGTGCAGCCTCACCAGTACCAAGTACTAGGGGACAATCACTTCCCTGGTCCTGCTGGCCACATTATTTCTGATGTCCTAATATATTCTAATGAGAGTAATGTCTGAATTTGCTAATTATTTTAACAATCTACTTTTATTTGGGAACAAAAAGAATGTCTTCTCCAGGACTCAGGGCATTTTCTCAGTCACTGCCACTTTTTTGTTTTACTATTCTAGTGGAATGTTGCGATTCTGGAGATGAGAAATACAGCCCATGTATTTGTACCCAGGTGGCACCCGTGTAGTGTGCTCATGGTGGTGCTCACAGTAATTCACCAGCTAACAAACAGACATGCAGCATTTTTGAGCCATTAAATTGTTCACTATGAACACACAGAGATAAAGTGATAAAACAAGTATATATGTCTTCATTATCTGACAGTGACTTAAGGAATCAGTGTTGTAAACCAATGCAAACCCCAGTAAAGCTGTCAGAAGAGAATTTTAAGGCTGCAGAAAAACAATTATAAAGTAGGAAGGGCAATAATGCAGTTTCCTTCCAGCACACGAAGAGAAAATGGCCTTTAACCAAGAGATCACAGATTCTTTTTCCCAAAGAGCTATTGCATTTATAACAATAGTGGGGTTCTTTCCTATATGCATACATTTTAATCGCATATTAGTGGCACGCACAGACTCCCTAGCCGTGAAATTACGCTGGTGGCAGTAATCCGAACGGCACAGTCTTTGGGAGCAGTATTTCATCTGAGGGTGACAGGGTTTGCTACAGTGAGGACATGGGTATCAGCTGGAATAGGGGCCATTTCTCTCTTTTTTTTTGCATTCCTTCCCACCAGCCTAAAAGCATATAATTTCAGATAACCAGCGAGCAACCACTGGACCGAGCTGGAAGCAGACTTGAGCAGCACCATTCAAAGGCAGATGCTACTCAGCGTAGACTGTGCTTTTGAATTAACCTCAGATCACAACTAAGATGAATTAATAGCAGAGGCCAAGGAACAAAAAGTTCGCCTGAGCAAGAGTAAAAATCCTCTTCGGCTGGTCATATAAAACCTGAAACCCATGAGAACAACGGGAACCTCTACTAAATGTCTGCCTGCTGCAGCACCCAGCTGTGAGAGATACCCTGCAAGCTGCTGTCTTAGGGAGAAGAGGAGACCTCCTTCCCGGTTTGGGCAACAGCATATGTTTTATGCAGTTAGAGATTTCATCAAATTAACCTGCTTGTTCAAATTAGAGGGGAGGGAGCAGGGAAAAGAACATCCGAAAGGGAACACAGCAGCTGAGCTGAAAGCTCTGGCCACTTATTTAAATAAGTAGTTTCAGCTAATGCGGGTCCCCAGTGCTTTCAAATAGCTTTTTGTGTGCCCCAGGAACACCTGTCTCTCCCTCTGTAATTGTGCTTTTTTTGAAAAAGAAAAGTAAAAGAAAGAGAACTTGGATTACTTTGGGTGCCTCTTTTCAATCCAACCTGGTTTCTCCTAACCATTGCTGCAAATGATTAGGACAACCCAAAGAAATCCTCACAGCCCAAGCAGCAACCCAGTGTCTTTGAGAGCCAGGCCTGTGATCCTGAGTTGCTCCCCTTGATTTGAAAAGGAACGGCATTAGGTCTGTACCCCAAATACAAACTGCATAAACTATAGGGAAAGGAGAAATTCCAAAAAAAAATAATTGAAGAACATGGAACTTCTTATTGCCTCTCTGAAATACTCTTGGGAGAAAAGGGCTTGTAATGAGGCTGGCATTCCTTTCAGCATCTATTTCTGAGGAGATGTTTGTTATTGCCTTATTGTTTTAAAAATATCTCTTTACCTTTTCATTCTCACATGGCATGTTCTGCCATACAGATGCTTAACTGATTGCACCTGCCAATCCAGAAACTGCATACTACAAATAAATGCATAAAGGAAAGTCTTAAAATTAGGATACTAGAGAGAGCCTAAGGTGACCTAAACCAAATTCCCACCTCTGCTACCTGTTTCCTGGAATCACAGCCCTCATGTTCATGTAAAGACTACAAATTCCTTAGGACTGCTCTGGAGTTAGTCCATGGCTTGGAGATGAAAGCGCGTCTGCAAACGAGTTAATGAACAGCTTCCCTCCCTGGCAGTGAAGTTCATTATTGCTTGTGGAGTGCTCTTGTGTAGTATAATATGATGGGCTACACAAGTGCCTAGATTAATTATAAACAAAAATTATCTCCTGGAAAGCCCAATGCTACTTCTTATAACTCAGGTTAAAAGAGGCTTTTACATCATCTACTCATCTTTTCTTTTTTTCTCCAGGATATTTCCTCCTCTTTTTATTTAAAAAAAATTTTTTTTCCTCATCTATTACTCAAACTAAGGCTGTAAAACACTATTAATATTACATCTTCCCAGCTTGTTTCCTAGTGCTCACATTCATGATTTTTAAGGCAATATTTCCTTTTCAGAGGGCAGCCTTGTTGCAAACAGCACGTGCCACTCCTGTTGGCTTACATGCTTTTAAATAAATCATTCCTGCATCCTAATTGCTTCCTGGTGGTTTCCAGAAGAACCTCTTTACCTCTCGCTGTTCTCTTAATCTGTCACCTCCTTTACACCTGCTCAGCCTTTTTGAACAACTCCAGTCAATTCCCAAGGCAGATGGCTGCAAATCAAGAATTAAACCTCAGCTAATTTCTGAGGGCGAGTTGAACGACCTGCTGCTGCGAGTTTACATCCAGTGAGATGGCAAACTGACTTATCGATTTGCAGTTTTCCCACCACACCCTTTCCAAATGGATTTTTCAGCTTGTCTAAATTCACCTTTTCACTGTAAACAGACACCTTTGCCAGCCCTCTGGGTCCCATTGATCAGCGCTAAGCAGGGATGGCAGAATAATCACCGTGAGGACCGCATGACAGTCCTTGATCAGCCAAACCTTGGCCAAGACCCAAAGTCTTTCTCCTTGTTGCAGCCGTGGTGCCTGTGCGGGTGAAGCTGCCCAGAAAAGTGTGGTATTTCTAATGGGATTCAGACCAAAAATATTTCTTCAACAACTACATTCTGCTTCTCATCCAGATGCCATGCAGAGACAGCCTTGATTCAGGGCAGCTGAAGAAGAAAGATATTCTCCTCTTTAAAAGATCTCCAAAAACACCACATAATTCATCCCAGGCTACCTCCTTGATGCTGAACGCTGTTGTCAGGAGTAGACAGGAAAATGTTTGATTATTATTTATTATTTGAAGATAGCGTTACAATGCCGGGGGTGCGCATAATGATTACTCAGAGAACATTTCCCTGGGTGCCCAACCCCAGCCACTCTGCTGCATTTCCTTGCCAGCTGATGGGAGTTGAGGTGCTGAGCTGAAGGCATGCTTATTTATGGGCAGGATTAGAATCAACCCTACTTACATCTTCTTACTTACCTTAAGAAAGTAAAATCATAGACAAATCTGGGCTGTTTCCGCAAGGTGCTGCTCTGGATTTGTTCGATTCCCTAAAGAATTTATTTAATCAGATGTTCCAAATCAATATGAAAATACCAAGTTGATGTGGGAAATATGGCAATCTTATCTTGAAAAGCATCTCTGTTTAGTTGGATTCTTGAACCCCAATTGATCCTGATATTATACTAGGATGGAGAGAGACTCTGAAAAATTATAGGATCCCTGATTTCTGCAAGAAAGGACAACGGTACAAGTAGGAGTATACAGTACAAGTAAAAATCCTCATCTTCATTTTCCTCAGCACAAAGCACCCCCAAGCCAGTCACACCAGGGTAGGAGGCCAGCATGACATCTCTATACCACTGGGGCACAGTTTTCAAATTTCATCCCAATTCTTTTAATCTCTATCCCCCCTAATAAAGAATCCCTGACCCTGCTTCTCTATCTTCGCTTCTTTCTTCCCCCTTCTCCTGTCATCAGCCTCTGGAGCTGCACTTGGCCATCCAGGATGGAGCCACAAGGGTGGTGAGAAGACATTTTTCAGCCTGCAATGATTGAGGTTGCAAAGGTACTGGGTCATCAGGGAGAGAAACTGTAGGACAATCATCCTCTGTCCCTGCAGAGTGTGTGCGACTCTGTCTGAACTGTTACAGGCCACATGTCCCTCCCAGCTCTGATCTTCCGTGCAAGGGAGAACATCACTGTATAAGGAATTTGGCTGCTATAGTCACAGTAATTGAAAGGGCTAAGCAAGCTGCATGCAACAGCCCTAGGGTTTTATTCATTATTTTCTTTTTAAGCATATTCTTCTAAAAAAGGACATTGAAATGTTCTCCTTCTTTAAATAACTTCAAGAAATAAAAATGGTTGGTAAACCTAGCTCAGCACAATCTGAGTCGAGATGGAATTTTATACCACTTTCAAAAGTTGAAATCCTCCCTCAGTAATTGAAATGCTTTAGTAATTGCAGTAGTTCTTCATATTGCAACTGTTTGGCAAGGTGCATGCAGGCAATGAGCTATGCTTACTGTTGGACTTTTGTCCTCACCTTCATTTACTGTCCCTTTTCCTTCAGCTGCAGCGTGCTTTGTCCTGCTGTGCCTTGTCTGAAACCGAGCTTGTGCTTGCATTCGGCAAAGCTCGGCGGCTCTCCTTTTAGCATCTATGTGGTAACTAACATGAGGTGCAAACCAAGATAAGACAAGACATTTGGATGTTTTCGCATGTGTTATGTTGAGATAAAATGTGAAGAGGCAGAAGGGAGATTTACAGCATCGGCTGACCTGCTAACACACATTAAAACCACTTATCTCATCTTCACGTGGAATTTTTTTTTTTCACTTATCCTGAATTAGCTAATATAGAGTAAACCAGCATTTATTTATTACTTTTTTTTTTTCTTCTTCTTCAAAACCAAGCTCCCTGGCTTCTGGAGAGGGATTCTCTTTCCTATTACTTATCTGGGTGGTTTATGCCATCAGCAGAGGCCCGGAAAAATGTGCACTGAGACATCTTCAGAAATCCAAAGTAAGCATTTGCTTTTAGGAACTGGAAGAAAAGTAGCGAAAAAATGAACTCTGAAGTAATAGTTCCCTGTTGAAAGTCGTGGATTTTTGGTAACTTGCAGAGAGCACTAATAAATTTTCTCTTAAGATGCTTCTCCAAGTGACAAGCTATATTACTTTTACTTTGTCTTGGTTGTATTTTTGTCATTCTGTTCCTGGGTGCTTTTCTGAACAGAAATTAGATGAAATTTGCCTGCTTTTAGGATAACTTCCCAAGAATACAAATTAGATTTCAGTGCTGTTTGGGAACAACTCATTACAGCAGATTGTGTAATTACTGGTAAAGCAAGCAGAAATCACCTTGCTAATCAACAGGGAATACAGATGGAAAAAACAATTAAAGTAATCATAAGCCATCAATATTTACTTCACATAGCAAGTTTTTAATTGTCACTTAAAGACAATCCAACACAAGGGTATAATTTAATTCAATTTAATTTTTAACTAGGGATAGAAAGACTGTTTTAAATTGTTCATCTCAAACTAGAAGATTATTAGCTGGCGGTCTGGTAGCGAGGTATCTGAAGTAGAAATCGTAGAGCAAGTGCTTTTCAGGAAACTATCTTCGAAAATGGAATATCTGTATTTTTTTTAAGGATTCAGTGAAAGCCACAGTGCATTTAATGACTGAACATCCATGAGCAGTTCTAAAACAAGCAAATATGAAATTTAGCAGGGAACAAGGAATTTGGAAAGCTGCTCAAGGGGGAATACAATCTCCAGGTACAAACTCAGCAGCTCCAGGCAAACACCAGAAATGTTGTATAACCGCTCACAAAAGGTATGGGATGAATGCGAAATGTATATATTATTTTACTTCTGTAAAAGCATCTACTAAATCTTTCCTAGTAGGCTTGTTGAATATCTCATTTGAGATGTCCGGCCTCCAAATCCGTTGCTGAACCTTGCTTGAACTATTTTGCAGACAGATAGACTGCTTAAAACTGTTCTGAACTCCTGCCTCCACAGCTCTCTGGGAAAAAGGATGGAAGGAGTAATCTTCCTCCATGGTAACTCAGCTGGAGAAACCGATGGGACATCAGGGCAAAAACCGAGAACTAGAGATGATCTTCCCCACTCTGCTACAGGACAGACCATTGGGACCCATCGCTGCAGATAGCTGAAGGGGAAGGAATCATCTCTAAAAAAGCAATTGCTTAAGAAAACAGCTTTCGCCAAGTATTAAATTCTGAAAGATGAGATAATCTTAGCAAGAATTGGTGGAGAAACCCTCATCTGCTCTCCTCTCCAAAACCAGTAAATGACAATCGATGTTCTTTTTAAGCCTAGATTGGGACTAACTTTTGGTCAATTAAATTGAACCCAAAAGCTGCAATGGAGATGATGGATTTGTGATAATGGACTTCTGTAGAGACATGACATTAGTGCCTGTTTAAGAGGGTTTTTCTACGTCTGCCACAGGCAATGAAACTTGGCTGTGACTTTTTGAGCACTGTTACTGATGAGTTAGGGACTTTACATCCCTTTCCCAAGAACTTTCTCGTGACAGCTTCTGTAGGGTGCTGAACTCTTCCCTCTGCCTTCAATGCATGATCTGTGAGTGAAGAAGCTGTTGACTGCAACACCTCCACTCTTTGAATGATGCTATGATGCTCCAGATTGATGCCTTTTCAGAACTGACCACTGCAATGGAATAATCCATCTGCTGTCAGCAGAGACTGGGACATAGCTCAGAATTAACTGTCTGAAGCTCAAACTAGATAAGATAATATTTATAGGTCAGAGGAAACAATTGAAAGGAACATCAAACATGACACCAGGAGGCACAACCGGTGGAGTTTATCTGCCTCTTGTTTTAAACCCCGACTGTCTCTGGCTGTGGCAGGACACGCCTGGTTGAGAGCAGTTTTCATAAATGTCCATTTTTAATGCCATGCGCTTCCGTCTGGCCAAGTTCAGACTCCTGGTCTAATCTGCTTTGTATGAAGAGGTTTTAATTGCATGAATGCTTGGAAAATATCTATTCTTGGTGAAAATATTTGCCTGCGCATCCGAGTAAAGAGGATTGTGCACAAACACATTCCTGATGGTGATACTGATGTCTGTCTACCCTTCAGATACACTACGGTCTCTGCTTTTCTCTCATTTGAAAAGAGCTGCGAACTGAGTACCCACCACTCCAGTTCATGAGCATAGAGATGTGATAGTTGCAGTGTAGAAGGGGGTTTACTTTAAGCAGCGCACTTGTTATTTGCAGGAAAACTTGTACAGATGTACATTAATGTTGTTTGTTCAGCATACCCAAATTTCAGCAGACATCTGAGGCAACTTTCCCAGGTGCCCTAAGTTGAAATGAGCTTGTATTTTGGGGTTTGATTACTCCTTTCTCCCAAAGAAATGTGTTGCAGTGCTGTTGATATTGTATTGCAATGTGTTTAAAAGCACTGTCTTACAAATTTGCTACACCAGCACACTTCTTTGAGATGCAGAGAAGCCCATTATCAGAGATCATCCTTTAGGGATTCTATATCCAGCAAAAATAGCTCTCAGTTTGCGGATTACTGTGTGTTTTGATGTTCAGGCTTCGCAAGACAGAATTTTCTTTAGTAATCCACAATTGTCAGATGGAGCCTTCGTTGTTCCACTGGCCCAAATCAGTGTCAAAGGTCTTTCACAAGGCATGGTAATTATAAAAAATAAAAAAATAAAAATTCAGAAGCAATATACTTATATCCTTTCTGTGTTCACTTCCCATTTAGAAATAGTGAATACTTGCAAATTTTGAGCTGGTTTTATGAATTATTCACAACAGAAAAAGGATTCTGAGTTGCATTTGTACAATGAGAAAACACAGATGACAGAGGGTTTCACATGTCCAATGAAAAATCAACCATCGCAGCTTGAATTTTGAATACCGATACCAAACTGCTAATGAACAATTTGCAGATCAGGAATTTTTAAGTGAATAATTTTAAACAAATAAATTTGAGAAAATCAGACAAGTGGTTCATCTGCTTCTTTTGGAGCAGCTAATTTGCTCATTCACTCCCTTTTGCAGCTCAGTTGCAGTGATTTGGTTCTCAAAGGACCAAAAAGAAAATGTAAATTGAAGTAAAAAGTGTGCTGGAGAAATGATAGCATGTTACTCTGCCAATTGAGAGTGGCAGGGTGGGTAAGCAATAGGGTAAAAGAAGAGCATCTGTTAAACCTGCTAAAAATATAATACCAGATTCTCATAATCCACATAGGGAAACAACTTTGAAGAAAAGAATGGAGTATGGGAAAAAGCTTTAATCATTGAGAATGCTAAAGGGCAAGTGATTTTCTGGAGCCATAGAATCACAGAATAGTTTATGTTGGAAAAGACCTTTAAGATCATCAAGTCCAACCATTAACCCAATACTGTGAAGTGAGTCAATCAATATTTAAAGCAACTCAAAGGTGGAGCAACTTTTTTGATTATATCAGGAGCCTACAAAAACAACATTTAAGAAAATAAAAATCTCTGGTTCAGTAAAAAGGCTCTGAGGTGGATTTGCTGGCAATAAGGGCAGTCCCAGGGGGTCACAGTCCCCTTTCCCTCCCACTGCTTTATGCCATACGTACTTTGGATATGTGGCAGGGGAGGTGAAGCCCCCTTCCCTAGCCTACCTGTGTCTGCCTCTACATTCTGTTATTATACTCACAAACCACACCATTAATACGCAAACGTGTAGTTAAATTTTGGGATTACATACTAATTTTGCATTCTTGCGTAGCTCCTGTTCCAAGGAGTTAATTTTTTTGTATGGAGGACAGAAATTAGCTTAGTTTTTCTTTTACTCTCTTCGGTATTAATTAAATGTCATGCTACAAAGCATGTATTTCTGACAAGTGTGGAACTCATTTCAAACTGTAATGACGCAGCGGAGCTCCAAATTTTCAGTGAACTCATTGTGCAAACTGTTGATCCCAACAAGCAGTTCTCTCTTTATAGGTGGGACAATATTCAGCTTTCGTTCAGCTCTTCTAGTCTTCAGAAGGTCATTAAAGCAATAAGTCAAGCAACAAATTTCTGGGAGCCTATATAATATTTTATGTGAGTCCTATTAGTTTCATTTTACAGATGGAGAAAGGAGGAGAGAAGAGCTGTGTCGCTCAACCCAAACCACAGCAAGCACAGTTTTCAGGCTTAGGAACTGTTGGTTTTCAATTCTGTGGTTAGATAATTAAACCAGGCCTTCCTCTTCTATTGAAGCTAATCTGTGAAAAATGAGTGCCTTCCCTTTAAGAGATTTCCAAGCATGTATGCAAAGGGGAATTTATGACCTACAATTTATGTCGAACTTCCTTTTCATAAATCAATTTATTAAAGCTCTGAAGAAGCTTCCAGAGGCTCTGATCCAGCAGTGCACTTAGACATGTCCATAACTTCAAACAAGTAAATTGTCCCATTGAAGTGCTTTCCTGGACTGAGGCCAAAAAAAAAGTGCAGTTCTCCCTTGACTCAAGGTTCAGATGTAAAATGAGGAAAAATAATTTATCAAAAGTTTAATAAGCTACACAGTCATGGCAGAGCTCTGCCAGCCTCCCACATTAATACCTCCAGCTAATAAGAAATGGCCTCAGGGAGATAATAGCCTCTTTATTGATAAGCTGTGTTGAAATATTGAACCTCACCTGGAGGATACAGTGTTGCTGCCTTTTTCTGCATTTGGCAGATCCCACATCCAGGCAGTA
The DNA here is from genome assembly GCA_013396935.1 of Baryphthengus martii. Classification (NCBI taxonomy): domain Eukaryota; kingdom Metazoa; phylum Chordata; class Aves; order Coraciiformes; family Momotidae; genus Baryphthengus; species Baryphthengus martii. The sequence goes on along the minus strand of VWZK01018381.1, from coordinate 370,664 downwards.
TGAAATTTCAGAGGGGATATGCCTGCTACTAGCAATATTCCTGGGCACAGGCTTCCTTTTATTCAACTGCTACTCAGTTTTAAGGATTATCTTTATGGGAGAACTACTCATTGAGGTATATCAAGGATTTGGAGTATTTTGCAAGGTTCAGAATACTGAAATCACTTTGGCAAGAGGACTATTCACACCTTTTTCTGGACTTCTACACTGGTAAGTATTTGGGAGATGGTACTGAACATACTGTTACGTGCTGCTGGCAGCCTCACCAGGAAACTACGCCAAGGACAACTTCTCTAATCTGCTGAAAGACTTGTGTGTCGAGGTCATGTGTGGAGCAGTCAGAGGTAACCAGACCTTGTGCTAGCTGGGAGTGCAGAACGAGATGTTAAACACTAAAAGAGCGAGCGAGTTCCTAGGGATGAGAAGGGAACGTGACTCAAATTAGCAGGGTGACACCTCTGACGTAACGCCACAAAGCAGCCTTCACTCTAGAACGCTGATTTCTGGCGATGCATGGTTACATATCAAGTCCTCCTTCGAGCTTTGCCTACAGTTATTACTCAGAATCGGAGCTGATGGTTGTCATTTTGCAAAGGCAAAGCTGCCAGACTGAACAGCCTATTCCTATGCATTATAAAATCCAACACGAGAAGCATCATAGTTCCAAAATGATACTTACATCTACAATAAGGAAGTCCAGCCAGCACCAGGCATTGGTGAAATACTTCTTGAAGCCATAAGCCACCCATTTCAGGAGCATTTCCAAGACAAAGATGTAAGTGAATACTTTGTCAGCGTATTCCAGCATGGTTTTTATGTTTTTTCGATCTTCAAGGTAAATATCTTCAAAAGCCTGGAAGTACAAAAGATTGATTAGAAACTTCTCTGAAGGTGCTTTGGAAAGTACCAGTGCCGCACTATAGTATTATTTGATGAGATATCACGCACTATCTGTGATTTCTGATATATTTTAATGTTACCATCAGAAAGAGTGTACAGGCACAAATAGGACTTCCCCAATCTAACAGAGATATGTTCAGCTTTCCCTTATAAAGGCAAGATGCTTAGTTATGGCTGTACTGACCAGACATCCTTTAAGTGGGAAATAAGCTTAACCACCTCAAATTTGTGAACATGAACCTGCGAGCAGGAGTGCCATCCCAAGCTGGCCGAGGGCATCCTGCCTCAGCCCCTGTTGGCTGTGCCACTGCTGTGGGGACACCTCAGATGTCCCAGCGCCTAGGGCATCTGTCTTTAGGAGTCAGAATCTGACCCTTACATTTAGTCAAATATGTCTTATTGGTAATGATGATAAATTGGGTTATTAACCTGCCTGTGTTAGAGAGTACCGGAGTTTCCTGGCTTCTGTTCAGCCATCACATTTCAGGCAGCTACAGCTATCTGCCTCAAGAAATGCTCATTATTTTTCACTTAACAGAACAATTATGTTTTAAAGGTCAGGGTATCTGTCTACCCATCTCATCTGTCTGTCTAACTGATCTTATGCAAGGCACCATCAAAGGACTTTCGGTATCTGTATCGAATACGAGCAACTTAATAACCTCTTTAAAGTATTTAAGATATAAACCAATATTCTACTAAAACTAAACAAATAAAGTTGTCTTATAATTTAGCTCTCACTTTGTACATTTACATCAAATAAAATGCAGGATCCCAGTGTCAGGGCCGCACATATATGGTCTGTTTTGAGGCTTCTAAATCAATCAGTGGTTATGATCTGCTTCCCTAGCCGCTCTAGCAACTCTCACTACACAAGCTGCCCTCATGTCCCTGTAACCTGGATAACCCAAGCTTTGATATATTACTCTCATCCCATAGTGTGACCCAGAGCACTTGGCAGCAAGCAACAGTATTATTTGAGAGAGTCTGTACTAATTACCTTAATTATCTGCAGTTACATATCTCAAAATCTGTAGCTACTTTCTGAGGAACTTGAAAAAGTTAGCAAACACCCAGTGCCTGGAGATACAAGAAATGTGTTACTTGTCACTCAAGCAGTCACACTGCTCTTTTGCCTGCCAGGGAACAGTAATTAAACTGACAAGAAAGCTTTGGCAGCCTGTGCCAAAGCTTGTCCATTTGTCCCCACACTTTGGGGTGACGTTTTCACTGCAACTCAGTCTCCTATCTTGCCTTCAAAAATGATATTTCAAGGGTGTGAAAGAGCTGTTGGAGAAAGCCACAGAAAACAATACACAGAGAGACTGGAGTTTATCGCTTCTTGTAGGGGATCACTCACTTTGTCAGATGACTTGCCGTACTTTGCAATTACTGCAAAAATAACAACAAACTATTTAAAGTGATTTCCTCCTCTCCCTCCTTTCCTCTAACTATTTTCTACCAACTTGTCAAAAAGTACACAGTGTTTTGTCTACTAAAAGCACACTGCGAGTCAGAAAGCACCTTAATAAGGGATGAAAAATAAGCGACCTGAATGCCTCAAGTATGCTGTACTCCTGCACGAGCTATGGATATTACCCAGATGACAAAACTCTGGTGCTCTGCATTTTTTTCATGGTGACAGCGGATGAAATCTTTGAGATATAAAACAAAATTAAGGGTTACATCTTCTGCTTTGCTTTGTGTGTCCAAAAAAAGAGTTAAACAGGATACCTGCAGTGTTGTCCACAATTGCAATGGAAACACAGGCTCCAAGTTTGCATGCTTACGGATATAATGTATAAGGAGTTTTGGACCATTTGCAGTAAGCGTTAGATACATGTTCTGATGGTTTACCTACACCACACGAATATACACTGGTTTCTGAAATCCCTTAAGAGCTTAGCATGTCACAGGGATATAGCCAGATGAGCTCAGTTTTTGGAAGAGCTCACCCCAGAGTAACAGAAGAAAAAATGTGCGCGTTGCCTCCAACAACTCCAGTCCAAATACTGAAGTGCAGTGTGGATATGTGAGAAAACGCAGCATAATTTGCCCTTAAACAGACTTGCACTGACTAAATTGAAAATTGCAAAAAGTAAATGAATGCAGGCAATGAAAATTAAATGAGATTTATATTGTAGTGTTCAGTATCTAAGGCACTTTTAATTACATATGTAAGGAAGTGTATTCAGTGTATTCATCTAAAGTGCATTATAGCAAGCGACATGCCCCCTTTAAAATGTGTTAAAAAATTAACATGCTGATTCTCAAGCTGGTGCAAAAGCTGTCAGACTCCATTGATTTCAGCAAAGCTAGGACAATTTTCAGCAGCCTACTATTTACCTAAGTTTGTCAGCCTCTTATTTTTTATAATAAAATAAAATCCCCACGGTGAAATTTCATCCCATTCCTGGTGGAACTGGAGAACGGTCCAGTCCTTTCCTTTCTGCACTATTTTTGTATTTCCACCTTCTTGTCTCCCTGCAGAGACTTTCTTTAAACTACGTAAACCCAGTATTTCTGTGTTTTCCTCTTTTTTTTGTTAGGCCACTGATAATTTGTGTTTCTCTCCTCTGGAGTTTCTTCAATTAGCCCATGTCTTTCCCAAAGTACAATGCCCAGAGCTGAAGCTAGTGCTCCAGCTGAGGCCTCCTTGATGCCAACTGGAGTGGAAGAACATGCTTATTTACACAGCCCAGTGGGGTGTTCAGCTTTTGTGTGGTGCTCTGATGTAGTTTACTCTATCCTGTTTGTTGCCTGCTCTCTCTCCAGCTCTTTTTAGTAAATCTTATACCTTGACAGTCGTCATGCCTTTCTGCTCATGATTATTCCTGATGAGGTGAAGCTGGCACCTTTCTAAGATGATGTTCCTCTTACTATTTAAGGCAGATTCATCCGTTTGTCTGAAGTTAATCCTGACCTCCAGAAATACATGGATAACCTGTCCAAACATGATACTGCCTGCAAGTTTAGTAGGTGTATTTTTACTCCATCACGCAGGAGAAGATCAGTGACCACTAGACCTGAGCCTGGAAAGCTCTGGATGCACCACTTTGCTTTACACCCAGATAAGGACCTCAGAGAAACTGCACCAACATCAGTAACACTCCTGACATGCAAATGAGCAATGTAAATATATGTTGTCATTCCTATAAAGAGCCTAGATCATACAGAGACGATAATGCCAGTATGCAGTTAGATCTCAGGAGGAGAGGATCCATTCTCAGAGTCCTAGGCAGTGATCAGTCAGCCTCCATACTCACACACTCAGTCAGAGGCAAACAGGAGCTATCTGTGCAGGGAAGGTGGAGTGGTTTAAGCCAAAATATCACACACACACATTGGCGACATAAGTAGCACTGATTCAATGTCCCCGCATCTTTTTTTGCTTTGCTGCTTACAAAATGGGCTAAGAAAAAAAAAGAAAAAGAGAAAAAAAGCCATCCTGGGGCAAAATAGAAGCCTCCAGATGGGAACTACCATGGAGCAGTTATGGGATGCTGAAGTAGTAACTCTGGGATACTTTCTCACACAGAGTGCCTTAGGGATCTGCTTTACAAAACATGTGCATATCATGACTTTATGTTATAACAAAGTTCTTCACCATATGGTAAAGACAGGTGAAATGAAACACTGAAGACCGGTTTTAGCCTCAAACATGCTTTGCTTTGAGGAATGATCAGTGAGGGCTCATAAGATCTTAGAGACAGCTAACTGGAGAACACCTTCCCTGAGACCCACGTCCACTTCCACCCAGCAAGGAAATCCTGTGACATTTACCAGGGCTCCACTGCTCAGCAGGATCATGAATATGATGAAAGTTTCAAACCAGTTGTGTTCGACGATTCTGTAGCAGGTTTTCCGCAGCCTCCACCAAATTTTGCCCGGAAATTTTGTGATGTCCACTGAACAGCATGGGAAGAACCTCACACAAACTGAAAAGGAGCAAAACAAAAACAAAGCAAGTGTTAAAAAAAAATAAATAAAAATTCTTAGTCATGCAATAAAGAGCTGCTAAACAAGATTTCTTCTAGCAATAAGCTGCTACATCAAGACTCTCCTCCCTTATTTTTCTCATCACCCTCTCCTGCGCTGCCTTCCATTTTCCCATCTCACTCCTCTACTAAAACACATTCAAAATCACTTAAAATGTGCCCCAGTGATTTCTCCCAATGATTTTACGATATGGAATATATTGGCCGTGAGTCACCAATGCTGTAGGTTGATCACACTGTATTAGCTGAGCTCAGCCAGTGCCCCTGATCAGGACTAATGACTCTAGCAGGGTATTACCAACAGTTTCTGCATCCTTTTGAAGGGAGGAAGGATATTTTCTTGGTACTACAATACCATTAGAATTACTGATTAAAAGTGATCATTTGATGAAAGGGAGATGAGAGGAGGAGGTGCTACAGTGCAGATTGGACCAACATGCTGAAGTCACTCGGCAAAAGCAAGAGCAGATTTTGATCTCTTGGACTCTCATGAGCTTAAACACAGCATTAGTACAATGCTGGAAATATATTTAAATGATTAAATTCCCAACATTTATTTGCTATAGCAAAAGGATACTGTCTTTGGTAGTAGACAGATCCAGCTCTCCCATTTAAAAAAAAAAACCACCACGTTCATTGCCTTGTGCTGGGAAAGAGCTTAATATTGTGTGAGAGGACATCCTGGTAGCCAGGACTTGTGCTTTTCCAGGCTGGCCATTCAACTTTATGTTAGATAATTTAACTCAAATTTCAGAACATTTGCTGACGAGAATGACCCTCAGAAACGAATTCATTTTCAGAAAGCAAGCTTTTTATGTGTTATATAGAAAGAGATTTAACCATCGAGCTTTATCAGTCCCATCAAGAGAGAAAAAACCACAGGCCAACTGCTTCCATAGCTGAGAGGTGGCCAAGGTCACTGATGTATCTTGAAACGTAAAACAACTGCTTAGAAGTGACAAGGGAGAACCTCTCACTATGGTGATGTAGTGCAATGTTATTGAATGTAGAAATAATATTTAGGCAATAAAGCCTGGGAAGAAAAGAGGGTGAGTGCCAAGGTTACACAGAAAGTAGATGCTGCTAATTCAAGATGGCATAACTGAGGCACTTGAGCTGCATGTGATACGCAAGGAGATCAAGTGCAACTCCTGGGATGTCAGGATTTCCAAGCAGCTAGAAGTGGGGCTGTGCTGGCAGCAGGGTCTGCCAGGGGGAAGAGAGCTGCCGAGTCTGCTGTGATTCTCCTGGCATTTTCTCTAAGTTCTTATTATCCCAGATCCCTGCTCTGGAACAGCCGAATTGCAGGATATTTCATACATGAACCACTCCCAAAGCTGCCCTCTCCTGCACATTTCTGAGATTTTGTTTAGGTGTAGGCTCTTGGCTGTGTGAGGTTTTTGTATGGGACAGGAAACCATTTATGCAAAGGTAATGGGATAGTGATGCAAGTGAATGCCTGTCCTCTAAATGCCTGCATCATACAGACCCACACCAGTTCCCAGTTTACCACTGTATTCTGGAATTCAGAGAAATTCTGGGCTCAGCTGAAACACACGAAATTAATCAAACTATTGGAGAAGAACATAAAAAGATATCCTATTAGTCGCTACTTTTTGCCAGTTCACTGCTCACAGATGGTAACACATGTGATTTGGGTGGATTTTAGGAAGCAGGTATGTGGAACAGACTTCAGGCACGCAATACTTCATGGTACCAGGATCTCTAAGCTAACATACTTCTGTGGCAGCTCTGCTTAGAGATGCTCATGCAGTATGATCCCACTAGCAGGACACTAGCAACTCTTAGCAGTGCTGTCAGAAAATTCTTACATTACTTCTCACCCCACAACCTGTGTGGATACTACCATCTTTCAGATGTCCGCTCCAAACTCTGTGCTGTTATACAGGTACAGTGGCCAGCTCATTGTCAACTGAGGTTTGGATCAAGAAGAAACAAAAAGGCGGGCTCAGATCCTCCACATGCCAGGTGACTGGCCTAAGGAGCAGGTTGTTCACTATGTAAGTGTGGATTTCTCATGTTAAGCACAAATCCTCCTTTGTACTTGAAGAAACAATTGCTTCTAGCAGAATAAACTTCCCATGAGCCTACCTTGTTCCCATAAAGGGTTTCAATTTGGAAAAAAATCAGCTTTTTTTCTGACTTAAAACATTTGTCCAGAAACTTTCCCCTCTATTCTCCTAAGTTACTTCCCAGGTGGATACTTGGCTTTTTAGTCCCTTCGATGAATGCCTAGGCTCAGCTGGCAACAGGCATGACATGCTCTGTCATGCTCTTACAGAGTAGAATTGTTCTGTAAGTACTATTGGAAAAGGTTAGGATCATCCAAGAAGTGGTTTTCCCCACAGTAAGACAGGTGGATGAATCATTCCCTGGAGGAGTCTGCCTCTTTCTTTTCACTACACAGGGGGCCAACATGATTATCTGAGCACAGGCACAGCTAAAATTAGGGGATCACCTTCAAATTAAATACTAATGAGCAGAGCACTGTCAGTTCCAACGTCGCTTCATTTGTGATGGAAAATACTTACAAAATGGTAAAAACAGGCTATTGCTGATTCAGTCAGCTTTCATCTGATAATCTATAGGTACAGAAAAGTATTTTTGTAAGATAGAAAGCCAGCTAGGACCACGAATCTTTTTTTTTTTTTTTTAATGCTCTTTGATGGCTTTCATGCAATTTCAATCTGAAAAAAAAGTCCTAGTAACTGACAGTAATACCTTGAAAAATCCAAAATAGCTTCTCAGATGAGTCAGCCCAAAATCACAGCGCTATTAAATCCTCTGCTTTTGATTGGGCCCAATTCAGAAATGTTTAGACCAGATTCTGATACAATTACTAATGTCAAGTAGCACTTCCGTGAATAATCATGCCGGCTGTAATTCAGATGAAATGCTATTTTTAACTATCCGCAAGTCAAACACAAAAAGAGAAAATGGAAAGCAAAAAGAAAGCTGACCACGAACAGGTCTTTTAATGAATTAGTGTAGTTCTATTTCCATACAAATTTTCTGATTTTCCTCACTGACTGTTATTTCCTGCCTGTGTTTTTCTGGATTCTCTTGTAATGCTGGTAGCCTACTGTTCTGGTGACCTTGACCCAAGCTTAAATGCTGAATTTGAAGCTTCTCATAATTCTACAAAACAACTGTACCTGACCTTGGTCAGCATTCTAATAAGGTGGGTTTCTTTTTTTTCATTTCTGTGAAATCAAAATATCAAAAACATTCTGTGTCTAAGGCACAACCTGGTGAGGGTCTGAGCAATCGTAACTCCAACTGGCTTCTATAACAAGACAGGTGGCCAGCAGAGCCCAGCTTCAGGTTTTGAAAGCTACTTTATCCACACAAGAAGACTATTCATTAGCACCTTTTAGCACAGCAAGTGTCAAGGCAGGAATAAACCCTTTTGGCATTTCTTATAACAGCATTATTCATACTGCCTTGTCCAATAGGTTTGTGCTATCCCCCCCAAATCAATGCTATTTGGGAACACGTTGTGCAGAAGAAGCTGACCACCTTGTGATTTAGTCAGGACTTAGGTTTTGCCACTGTAAGACATGATGGACTACATCTTTTTTGAGAGAAGACTGACTCATTTCCACCTTGGCCTTTTGGGTAGTAGAGCACTTCTCAGCCAAAACACCCAACAGCAGAAAAACTCATTCGAAAGGGTCGAGTTATTTGCTGGTAGATCAGTGAAACTGTACTGAGCTGCATCAGTGGTCAACCTGCCCAAGAACAAAGTCTGTCTTCAACTCAGATTGGAACTTTACACAATATTTCCCATGAAACAGGGACCTATTTACCAAGAAACTTTTCCAAAAGCATTGATGTACCAACGTGTTATTTACTTCTTGTTTTTCACAACAAGGGAATTATTCCCTTCAGGCATCAGAGTGTCCTATAGCACAATTACAAACTGTAGGTGAAGACGTGTCCTAAACTGCAGTCACCACTGCAGGTGTGACAGAGAAAGCTCTTACTTAAGTGTCTGCCACAGTGATAAAGAACTTGCTGAGAAGGTAAAAGAGAAAAAAAAAAAAGAAAAATAAAAGGCAGGAGGAATTTAATTTGCAATGCATTTTGTGTAAATATTCTTTTAGTTCCACATTCACATTTTCTAGCCTGGTGCGTTGTAATCATGGAACTGTTAGACCTGATTGCATTACTTTGGTGCATTGGGAAAAAAAAAAAATCTCTTTTTAAGTATGGGAGCTATACTGCAAAAACTTCCTCCTTCAATGCACGACAGCTAAGCCTAGTGATTTCAGGCTGATGTGATGAGTAAAGACTTTACAAATCCACTGCTTGTTCACACCAATATATACATTTAAATTTACATAAGAATATTAGATAAGTTTTGAATGGATTGGGCTGCTGATTTTCTCCAGTAAACCAGGAGGACCAATTAATTTTTTCTATACCGTGGTCCTTTAAGTTTGGTACCTTGTGTTCAAACTGCAGTAATTTTGTTACAACCTTTACACAGAAGTTACCAATTATTGGGGCATTCATTTTTAGAGCAAAACACTATTTTGCTTAACTCTGAATGTTGGTTACAGTATTTCTTGGTTTGACACAAAGGAAATACAGATTGCTCAGCGTAAACTCAAGAAGGAATGTAATCTTGAAGGCAAGGCAGTGGGCAGCCTGGTCTACGACCGATGCCAGCCCTGCTTTGAGCAAGCGGATGAGCAAGTTGGAACCTGGAGGTCATGTCTAACCTGAATTGATTTAATTCTGTACATGTAATAGGATTGTGAGAGTCTTAGGATGTTTGAAATCATATACAACAAAATACTAAGATGCTCTTCCCGATGGAAGAATACACTGTGTCTCAGGTATCAGAGCTAGAGGGAAGAAATGCTTCAAAAATTGATTTTGTTCCGTAATTTTTTTTTTTCTATAATGACAATCAGCTCATTTTGTTGGGCTTGGTTTGGTTTTACTTAGCTTTTAATCATCACCTGGTGGTGATCCCTGTAGCCCAGTTTAGATTTGTTGAGTTTAATGGTCTGTTTTCACCCTTCCTTGCTTTTTTCACTTCTAAACAGCCGCTAACTGCAGTTGGGGAAGGCATGACGCAGATCCCACCATTAATCAGAGCAAGTTCACTTTAGCTCATGGCATTTTCCAGCTGCGATAATTGCTCTTACGCGGTCACATGAAAAACTGGTTTTGGGCGTCCTTGGTGTCACGAGTTGCGATCAACCACGCGTTGAGCAAGGTAGCCCATTCTCGCATGACCGGCCGATGATATTCCTCTGAAACCTTTGCCAGCGGGTTGTGTGCGGGGAATTACGCTTAAGGACTTGGTGAAAACTTTCTCCTATTAGGGTCCTGGAGAGAGGAGTGTGCTGGGGCCAAGGGGCTCTCTTTGGATGACCTTCTGTGAGACACAGAAGAGAATGTCCAAACAGATAGCAATTTTTGATGCACAGAACACATACCAATGGAGGTAACAGGACTGGAGTGTTGCAAGGCATCTGGAGAAAAAAACACCCAAATAGCTGGCATTGCCTAGATGTTGCTTTCCCATCAACAGGCAACAAGAATGGTCTCTCCATTTCTATCAGGTTTTTTCCCAGCAATACTTGCTAGCTGCCAGAGATGTGACCCTACCTTGGCTTCGCATTTCCTGACCCAAGAATATTCCCCATTGACCCTAATCAAAGCTATTTTGAGGTGATAACGAATTAACAAGTCTCCCCAAGAAAAACGACCTATGGCTTATCTGGGTCACCCAACTCCCGGAAAACTGTGACCTCAGTAAGCTTCCAGCAACTATTTCAAGAACATGCATTATCTTCATTGCCTTTGTTATCTGAAAAAGGGGGCTGAATCCGGAACATATTTGCTCAGGACATAACCTATGATGGATGTGTTTAGAAATGTCATAGTTTGAATTTAGATAGCTGGTGAGCTAACAAGGTAAGAACTTAACCCTTCCTCTCTCACTCTTTTAATCTCACCCAATCTCCTTCTTTCACAAATATTAGCTGGTCATTCTCCCAAATATATCATATATTGTTGTATCTCTTTATTGCAAGACACTAAAGGCAAAAATAGATAAAGTTGCCCAGTGCCTGCCCTTCAATACTTCAATTTTGGTACTTTATAACCTTGTCATATCGTAACTAACTGGACTGTTGTTTGTGTGCTTGCTTGTTTTTAACTACACTGACATGAAAACTGTATGAGGTTTAATTCCAGTGGTAAGTTTGGGTAAAAATATTGGAAAGTGCTTAAGGGAAGATTATAGGAAAACACTTTTTTTTTCCCCTGCATAAACAAAACCAAATCTTAATGTCATTGCAGTAAGAATAATTTGAATGTTCAGTTTATAGTACTTTGACTTGAAATTTTATGAGTGAACATCCACATGTCAAGTTTATGCATTTTCGCCAAATCCATGAGGAATGTGAGCACATTCAGCCTATACAGTAGCCTCTGAAAATCTGCATGGATCCGTGCTGCACAGGCAAGCAGAGCTGATGTGTTGTGGAGGATGTCACCTGCAACTGCATCTCCATTGCCCCCGAACACACTACAGTGGGCCAAGGGCTGGGAGCAGGTTCTCCTTCAATTCCCATTTAGAGCTCAAGGCTCAGCTGGCTGTACTGGGAGAAGAGGCAAACACCCTATCTTGTGGGACTGGTGAGGAACTAGGAGAGATGAGGAATAAAAGACAAAAGGCAAGAGCAGGGATGCTCAGGGGGAAATGGAGCAGGACCCAGCAGGGTGTACGTAGCCCAGGGCAAGGTCGAAGTCAGCCCACAAGATCACTGTTTCTACATTTCTGCTGGTTGGAGTTCCAGGCGGTTCCGGTTATTTTAAGACACAGCAAATTACAGAGCGGTCCTGTTCTAGGAATGGATCAGGGCCGTGTACTGAATGAAGTGACAGGTTTTGTGATGTCTGCCTTATTTCTTTTAAAAATTGAAAGGTGATCATGGCCAATCACAGTTTCAGAATTTGTAAACTGACATCTGAAGCACTGGTCTTCCAGCACTGGCTTGTTTAAACAATACGAATTTCTCACTTTGCAGTGCACAGCAGAGATTGCTGCTCACTAGCCTCATTAAGAAATATATTGTGAAAGAATGAAAACACCAGATCTAATTTCTAAATGTTATTGTATGGGCCAGAGTAGTTACATCATGCTTTCTTCTGCCCACTGCATTAATTTTTGGCTACTGCTCTTCAGCAGAGCTGCCAAAAAAATGTTTAGATCCGAGGGACATTTGTAAGCCCTGTAGGGCTCCCTTACCTCATTCAATCATCTTTCTCACAGATATAGAGATGCACATTTTTGCTGACTTCAGGGGCATTCAAATACCCAGCAAATCATCTCTGTCTGATCCCATCTAAGCAGCTCTGTTTTTATTTCTAATAATCCTTGAATTTTCAAAGGAATACACTAACATTCAGCTAACCCTATTTTTCCCAACCCAGATTTAAAGGAAAATGAGGAATCTGGCTTATACAATATTTGGAATAGAACTCTCTCTAAGAAATAACTTAGGATGTTATTTGCCTTATAGATTTACTTTAAAATAGATCTGATGCAGCCAGGTTTTAAATCTGTGTTTTGGAGCAGGTCAGTGTTAAAAAAATTAATAAAATGATGGTGTATTTCAGTATTAAAAGAGTTATGTAAATGTGATTTGTTGTTATCTAAAATAATTAAGTAAAACACCCTTCACATAGTACATCCCTGGTCAGACGGAAGTTATTGGACATGTTAATCTTAACATTCTTTAAAATAAATAGAAGAGAGTCCCAGGGATTCATGAACTCTCCCGACAGTTTCTGTTAACTGCTTATATACATTTAAGCAACAAAACACCCTGATCTGGTCAGTTTTCTATCAAGTCTGATGGTGCACACATACTGGAAGGCAGAAATCTTCACTGACAAAGGTAGAAAAATCAACATTTAACAAAAAAAATCCTTTATAGCGCAAATTATGACGAAAAAAATTCTAGAACTCTTGAAGCTACATAGTCCTTTATGTAAGCCTCTGGCTTATCTAGCCTTGGAAATCCAACAACTAACGATAACAAGCGATTTTAAGTGTGTGTTGGCAGCTTTACAGTATCTAAGAAACGAAGTGCATCCAGTGAAATATTACTGCAAGCAGCCAGAGCAACGTGGTGTGAAAGTGGAGAGATGTTCACTAAGAGAAGAAAGAGGAGGTTTCTTGCCTCAGCATTGCAGTGAAATAGGCAGGTCCTTACCTTCGGGGAAGCAATCTTCAGGCTCCATCAGCTCCTCAGCAAACTCGGGGATCTGCTCCAGCAGTTCTGCAGGATTTGTCAAATCCACTGTGCTGCCTTCAGAAAGACTGATTTCATCAAGCTTGTTGTCAACAAGAGCAAAGATGAGGAAAACAAATTGATCAATCTCCCCGAAGGAAGTAGCTGAGCTTTTATTGCACTAACCAATATCCCAGATAAAACCACGAAAACAGAGACATTGCCATGCACTTCACACGGTGCCCACTCCTCGAGTGACAGCTCTGCCTACACTGTGGTGAGCTAACAGTTGACCCATCGACAAGAACAACAAAAAGTTCACATGTAAAACTTACTTACTTTTTAAACCAAAAGTGAAGCAAACTGTAGAAAGATAGTGAACATCCATGGAATATTAATGGCAGGTGGAAGCTTGTAAGATGTAACCACTCATGATCTTAAGGCTTGTACATCCTGAAGACTCATACCTTCATACCTCATACCTAGCTCCTGAAATGCTGAAGGATGAATTGGATGACCTGTGTTGGATACCTGCTTCTGGGGCCTCATCCCTGAGACTCCTCACTCATAACCGATGCGTGATGCCTATACTTTGTCAGTCAAGACCACTCTCTGCTCTCTGCTGTCACAGCTCGTCCTCTGAGATAAGCAGAAATCCTTCTGTCACCAGAATCCTGTCACACAATGCTACAGGAACACACGTGTGATAGGGCTCTTCCACCAGGCCTAACTTGTTCCCACCATGTGATACGGCCCTTTGCCTTTTGGTCATGCACTTCTGACTTCAAGGTGATGTAGGAGGAGGCAACACGACTTTTGAAAGCCTTTGTAAGGCTCTATTGCTCTCCTGAATATTTGACATTACCATCTTGGGCACGCTGTTTAAATTCAGTGTTTCGCAAATCCTCCTTTGCAAAATGGGGACGAGAATATTCCCGCTCCCTGAAGCATTGGTTGTCTTATCTATTTAGAGCAGGAACTTTCAAGTAGACCTAGGTAATAATTTCTGGGGAATATGTTATTTTAAAAAAATTGTTTTAGAGGCTGAAGTTGCTATTAAAAGATACCTGATTCAATAAGTCACCCAAATATGAAACAGAAAATTCATTTCAAGTCAAAACTTTCTTTTAAGAGAATCAAAACCTTTTCTTTAGAAGAAAATAGGATTTATTTTCCGTATTTTATTTTAGTAGTCAAAATAAAACATTTCTATTTTGTGTTAAGCCAGAATTATATTTTATTCAATTATTCAGCTTGGCCACTGAAGTAAAAGATCTAGTATTTGCCCAGCAGTTTGTTTCTACCTGTATTAGAGCGCTATTTGGCATAAGTGGGCAACACCAAAGCTGGTATCTTCTATCCATCATATTAATGCAAAATAGCTATAAGGAATCAGGAGAGGTGGGTTATTTGTTAACCGTCTTATCATGTTCTCCAAGTACCTAGGGAAATCTTTTTGTGCTTTGTCTCGCCATACTATTGTCTCCATCTAAAAAAATGAGGACAATAATACTTACACATGCTTTTAAACAACCTGTGATACAGTTCTAGGAGAGATGGCACGTACGCATAAAGTATTACGTTCACAAGGATGATGGTGATGGAGTTAAAGAACAGGTACAGCTTTATATATTTATTATTAATGTGAAAATGGGCCCTCTGTTTTCCAGTATACACATTCAATGCAAAATTTATAGCTGATTTCAGAGAAATGCTGAACCTGGGGTAAAATGGGCTCGACTGAACATTCCAGCAATGCTTGCAAGCGGGGATGGAAGCTACTTGTTTGCAATTAGTTGTAGCATCCAGAAGGTCATAGTCTTGGCTAGGGTTTTTAATGCTCTACTCAAAAAGACTGCAAACAATCGAGAAGAGACCTTTTAAAAAGAGAGGCAGAACAGAAAGCACAGGTCAAATACATGGATAATGCTTCTAAAAAATCCATATTCAGAATGCAGCTGTCGTACAGAGCCCATTTTCTACAGACTACCAACGGTATATGATGATGGAAAAAATGTCACATCAAGTTTCAGCACAGTCAGAACTTTCTGATACTGTTTATTAGGGAATACATTTAGTCATTATCTGTCCTGTTAGGAAGACATCAAAATACAGATCCCCGAAATAGTCCTAAGTCATATACAGCTGTAGGATGTAGAAAATAGGGGTCTCAGTGAGAAAAGAAGCTTTGTTGGATATAATTCTTACCAATAGACAGAAATCAAAGACAATCGTGAGAACAACGTCAACTCAATAGCATTATCAGTGAGAGAGCTAGATTTAGCAGAGATAGGTTAGGAAATTCACGGTACAAAATATGGTGCAATTATAATAGACTACAAGGGAAACATCTTAAAGGAACAAGAATTCTCAAGAGTTATTTATAAGGAGGTGTTTTCAGAAAATATTAGAATCCATCAGCATCAAAGGGAGGTGGGGAACATGCAAGACAAGACAGACAGGATTTCTCCTAAAAAGCCTTCAAAGAAGAAGAGGCAGGAAACATGGATTCAGGAACCACTAGACAAAGGTTTGAGGGTCTGAACTGGGACTAGAAAAGGAAGCAATGACACATTTGAGAGAGGAAGGAAAACATTAGGAAAGCTTGTAGGAAAGAAGCAAAGATTACTCTTTGCCAGAAAGGTTAAAGGGATTAAGAAGGTTTTCATGAACTCAGTAATGGAAAGAAAAGAGCTAGAGATATAATAACAATTGATGAGGGAGATGTAACTAATCAAAATTCACTCGCCTAACGAAATAAACTCTTTTTAAAAGAATCCAACAAAAGGATCAATAAAAAGAGGAGGGAGAGCCTGTTAGAATTAATGCAAATATAAACAGAGAAATATCTAGAAAGCCTGAAACATATGCAAATCAGCAGATCCAGACAAGGCACATTGCAGGGCATAAAGGGATCCGATACACCAAGTTAACACACCATTAGCAATCAATAGTGAATGCTCATGGAAAATTGGAAATGGCCCAGGAAAGCAGCAATAAGTAAACACAATACTGAGCTTAGAGAAGAGGAAAAGGGAAAAATGGGAATCACAGATTACTAACTATTTGCTGTAGCCTGTGATTAAAGTAAATTAAAGGAGAAAAGGAGAGTTGGTTCTTGGAAGGAAATGTTATAGAGATGTAAGGACAGAGAGAAGGTTCTCCTGTATGCTAAGGGTACTGTGCACAAACGGGGTGAGAAGAGGTAAAAAGAAGGCCAAAGGGACAAATATAGAATCTCCTTTTTCTTTATTGGAATAAGTGAATGGAGGATGTGTATCTGGCAGAGGCAATGGGATTCGGTATCTGTCAGAAGCCCCTTTGGGAGACCTCCCAAATCCATGCTGCAGAGGGTAATTTTTAATTTGTTTCTGGGTGGAGTGGCTGCTTTAAGTACCCAGACGGGGCTTCCACACCCACCCATTCTGTCTGTAATAGTGGCAAATTGATCTAAATTGTTTTTTTTTGAAAAGCCTTTAGCAGTGAGATGCTGAAATCTCATTGAAACTTGATGTTTCCTCAAGGCTTAACTCTCTTATCTCCCTTCCTCTCTCCTTCACCTCTGATGATCACAGCCTTTATCAAATTGACATATGATGTATAAACCTTAAGAAAGTACCTGGATGTCTATCATAGAAAAGGCTACTTCTAAAATAAATTGTAATTGGCTTGGATTCACTCATTGCTGCATGGAAAAAGGCCATCTTAAGGTCCAAAATATAACATAAACGTTGTCTTTAGAGGAGATCTGTAGGGATTAGAGTCAGTATAATCTTCACCAAAGATATAGAAGAGGTACTGACTGATACAATCCTCATGTCAACTGATAACATTGAATTGGAGAGAGCCTTGAAATCAAAGAAGCAGAAAGGAAAAGAAATGTGAAACATGGAGACAATATAGGAAAATGGGACTTGGCTCAAAACAGTACAAATGAGAGAGTTCCAGAAAAATTCATATGGAAATCCTGGAAACCTGGAGTAATATTAGAAGAATTAGATGTGGTTTAGCAGTGGAAGTAACAATGCAGAAAACCTGTGTGAAAGCATCATGTCTAGATAATGAGATACCAATACCTCTCTTTCTCTTTATGATTCTGTGCAAGTTGTATTTGGAACATTGTGCTTACTTCTCGGCAAACCAACTCCGAGAAGGAACCATTGAGGAAGTAGCCAGAAAGGGATAAAAAAGAGTCAGATAAAGGGCACAGAGATATTCATTTACAAGAAATAATGAAATGAAAGAACAATGGGGTGTGATTTCAGGGGGTAAGCCAAAATCAAAAGGAAACAAACAGCAATCTGTTAAATTAAGTAATAATAATTTGTAAAAGGAGAATGATGGATATAATTGGTAGAAGAGCATAATGAAAGGGGAAAAATGAAGGGGGAAAAAAAAAGGCTAGTTATTAAGGAAATATACCCAACCATGAGATCTTTTTCTAAGCAAGTGAATTGTTCCCTTTGGTAAATGAATAAATCTCAGTTGCCTGTGTAAATTCCACAGAGCTATACAAAATATTTTATGGGACAGTCTTTTGGTAAATAA
Organism: Baryphthengus martii; assembly: GCA_013396935.1. Lineage (NCBI taxonomy): Eukaryota > Metazoa > Chordata > Aves > Coraciiformes > Momotidae > Baryphthengus > Baryphthengus martii. Next base: position 352,936 of record VWZK01018381.1, on the reverse strand, counting down.
ATCAACCAGTTTGTTCTCTGAGGTCTTGCTCACCTTGTCACTTCAGTGATGTTATTTCTATGGTGTCTTTCTGATGATTTCTATAGAATGAATTTTTTATCATATAATGTATCCTGTAATGACATCAACCGTGTTTTATTCTGAACACATCCAATGCTTCCTGTTATTGACTGATCACTCAAAGCCCTGCCTCCTGGGCATTCCAAATCTGTTACTTCCTCACACTTGTTGGCTTTATTTGCCTAGTCGCAAGTTCTTGGGATATTCATCAAAAAGATGATTAGCATGTCCTTGTGTGCTGGCACAAAGAATACTTCTGAATAGAAGAACCGTAAGTGTGTAATGTCCACACAAGATCTGGCCTTCAAAAATAGCATCCTTTGGGCTTTGCTCTTTCATGTTGACATTCATAGCCTCACGTGAACTTCCGTTTGATTTCAAGTCATTCCTGGATTATTGCCATATTCCTCCACCTCTTTCTAAGATGCCCCAAATAGCATCAATTATACTCTACTATAGAAAGGTGACATTTGTGTCCCAGGAACCTTTGAAAGTTGAGGGAGGAAATGGGGATTATTTCTTTATCATGACGTTACTGAATATATCAAGGCTAGAATGTTCCTGATTTATCATGACATTTCATTATAGCATGAAAAAAGGACATAGTTTTCCAGTCTCCATGTTACGATCTCAGGATTTATTTATCTCAAAAAGGCATTTAAACATGAAAAGTATCTAATCCTCTGAGAGAAAAATTCCTGAAACAATCTTCTAATTCATCCTAGTTATAATGCGTCATCTCATTATTTTAAAGTTTTGGGTTTTTTTTGGTAAATATATATATTTTCTTTTCCCCCTAAGACTGGAATATAAAACATTTGAGTCTCCTTCCTCTAAAGTTTGGGAACATTCTTTTTCTAGGAGATGAAGTTCAATATGTCAAGGAGTGTTCTGGCAAGAAGGACTGCTCCTTAAAGAAATTCTTCGTGGCTAGAGGATTTCTGGTTACTGCGAGTGGGATTTAGCTCACCTAAGTAAGTGTGCAACTCACCTAGTTGCCATGGGCTCCCTTTATGGTCAATGGAGAAAAACAGGCACCTTTGAAAGATGATTCATCTGACCTAATTTAAATGTTGATTTCAGACAGAGATGAGACACGTTTACTTAACTACATTGGCTCCAGATCCTCATTGACTACAAAGGGGCCTCAGGTGACAACTTCAGAGGCAGATGTCTACACTTAGTTCAGTAAATTCCACCCCGTATGACAGTCTGAATCAGCAGGTCTAGCGAAGATGAACTCTGGCTCTTTAATGGGTCTGTGTCCTGTTGTCCTGTCAAGATCTCTACATGGATTTCTCCTGCTGGGTGCAAACTTGCCAGTGTTTTTATAGCAGAACTGGGAGAGGTGTGTTGCATGTTGGTACTATACTACCCTTTCACTTCATTCATTTAGTGTCCCAAACCCACCACTGGTTCCTATCTCAAGGAGCTATGGAGTTCCCCAGATTCCTAGGACATAACTCAAAACTTCTAGCTCCTGATTTCAAAGGGAGGAAACCATCATTGTCTAATAATAAAGGCAAAGTTATATCAATAAAATGCTAAACCTGAATGGGAAAAAAATCCAACAAGTCAGCAAGTAAGATACAGGAAATTTAAAGCCTGGAGTTACTCAATGTACCAAACAAATATATGTATATTTTTGGTATTCATGTTTATAAGGATGACACAATCCTGCAAATCGAATATAAATGTCCATGTGTACACATCAAGAAACAGTAAGTGAGCTGCACTTTGGCCAACATTAGTTGAATGATACCAAGGCTTATGATTTAGTTAGTATCATCACGACACCTACTTGAATTGTTGTACCTCTCTTGGATCTATGTGCTCACAGGAAAACAAACGGTAATCTGTGACAGATAGCAGATGCCTTCCAGTGAACTCAAGGTGCAGATCTGCTGAGTCAGCAGATGCCATTCCTAGAGCTAGTTTGCGGTGGGAGAAAAACACAGGCATATTTGCTCCTAAAATAAGACAGTAACATTATAGGTGATTTTGGGTGTACTGTTTGATTTTTCGGTTTGGTTTTTTTTTTTCCAAAGCCTCTTAGAATCCCATCTTAATTTATAATGCACATTTTCAAAGCTTTCCAATTATTTTTATAACAACAAAATCCTCTCTCTTCTTTCTAAGACTGTAATACCTATTACGTACCATTGCTTTCCTATCACTTGACAAACACATATTTCTAAAAGCCATAAGCCCCACACACACCAGTGGCATGCACTACGGAGATGGTACAGTGAATTGCATGCAGTATCAGGTAGGAAAGTTGTTTCTGTTACCTCTTTTTGCCCTACTGGAGGTGGTGGCTCAGCCTTCAACTGTTTATCCATGTGCAACTCACTTAACTCTTCACAAATCTCAGAGTTCTGACTCGGGACGCCCGGGCTTTGGCATCGCTGCCCCCTCAGCTGCAGCTGTTTTTCCTGCTGGAAATAATCCTAGATGGGTTTAATTTCTTTTTCTTTGATAGCATGTTTAATTTCTAAGGAGAACTCCCCAGCTAGAAGAGAAAGTAGCCTGGACTATACTTGTTAGGGAACGACATCTTAAGGTAAACGGCAAGAAACAATATAAGCTTATGCTGTAACTTTTGAACTTTAGCAACAGGGTATGTTAAGATATCTGGGTGCAGAAAACGGAACAAAAATAGCCAGCTTTTTTTTCTGAGCTGTTGTTGCTGGGATGGGAGGAAATTCCCTTGCAATCTCCATTTTGAGTCTGGTTTTGAGGCACAAATTTCCTCCCGTGACCTGTGGCGCATAGAAATGTGTTTACAATTCAGTCGAATAACCGAGGGGTGTACTCTGAAGTTGCGGGGTCAGGCAACAATACTCGGTGTTACAGCTGGAGAAAGGCACAAGTGCAATACCCAACACTATGCTAAGAGTCTCTTGAAACAGCGGGGGAAAAAACGTGTCCAGAGGAGACAAGATGCACATTGAAAGGGAGGAAAACACAAAGTTTAGTGGAAGAGATACAAGGTATCTAAAAGTTGATGTGGAAAAACTGCAGGTAAACCTAAGTGTACGTGGCTCCTGCTTGGCCAAACACTGAAGAGGACTTTGCACCCACTGATGCCAAACGGACCTAACCGTGGGTTGAAAGGAGAGCACATCCTTAAGCAGTTCCCTAAAAAGGGGTGGATGCTGGAGTCAGAGCAGTAATTTTTTTTTTTTTTTTCTGCAAATACATCTGACTAGACCCAGTGCTTGCTGGTATGAGTGGTGCCATTAAATCCAGCTGCTTCTTCCTGGGGCGATGATTATTGCTGCTGAGGTCTCTAGAAGTCCCCCCAGGACTAATGACAGAGGAGAATATGTTTACAGGGTTGGTCCCTACCTCTGGAGGCCCAGGTTCTCTGCTGGTGTATAAATCAGTGTGGCTTTATCGATTCACCTAAGACAGGGATTTCTCTGAAAACTCCATAGCTCATCACAGCACTACCATTGTTCATGCCATTACTAACACTGCTACTAAAATATTAATAAAAGTCTAGCTGGTTTCAAAGGGTTGTGCTGAATTGCTTACAGAAGGACTTCCATGCTGAGAAAAAAATTACAAGCATAACAGGATTTCAACAGTAATTATTTAAAGCTATTTATCTTTCACTTGTCCACTTTTTTTTTTCCCCCTTGGCTTGACTGACATTCGACGTTATTCATGTATTAAGTGAGTTTCCCTTCCCCAGGGAGCCACAGCCTACCTGCCTCAGCTCTAAAGCCACATCACCACAGGAAGTCCCTCAAGAGGTACCAGGGCAGTAATAACACTTTATTCCAAATATAACTATCTGAAAGAACAGATGACACAAAGGAAGCAGTTGGTTAAGCAAATTGCTCTCCATATAAATACTTTTAGACTGTCAAGTTTGTACCAGCCCTTTCAAATGTCGTTCCGTGTTTCTAACAAATTAATTTAAAATCAAATTACTTGTTTCCTGCTTCAGAGGGCATGGGGCCGAAAATATATTCTAACTTTAATAAATTAAATTATGCATGTCCAAGCCTGTACCTTCTGCATAAGAATGTACTACACACAATTTCTAGGCACAGCTTTAGCACCGATCTTCACAGGTCAGAGATTGCTCTGCAATCAGAGTTCTGTCCCTGTCAAAAATTAGCACTCTTTAAGGCACATCTTTGGAAACAGTGTAATATTCAGGGGAGAAGCCAACACGGAAGATATAGTATGCACAAGGCACTCAGCTATAGAAAGTCTTTTTTTTTTAATGCAATGTGCATACAACTTAATACCAAGTAATCTTGATGGCATGTTATTGGTTATAACACTAAAACAACAGAAAGAATTATTTCATGTTAAAAGTGCAATGCAATCTGAGGTGACATCTCAAGTTCATTTATGCAGAAAGGTTGTGCACTCGGATTCATTAGGAACTAGGCGGTGCATGAGAACAGACTGTGTAACTCAGCTGATCTGATGAATATTCAAGTTGTTAAGCAAATTATTGCACTAAGCTAGAGTCAAATGCTCAGCTCACACCAATTCTCTATTTAATAACCCTTCTGTGCGATATCAAGACTTAGCAACACTTTCCTAGAGACTAAACTCCAGGAGATGTGGACTCAGCTGCTTCCCAGAAAGCACACTTGTAGCAAGTATCTGAAGAGTTAATGTAAATTAAAGCTGATGAAATATATCCTGGCAAATTATCCGACAGTTCCAATATGTGCGTGTGCTCGGACAACGGTTTAGTTCATCATCGTGTGTTTTCAGACTGGTCCTGCAAATTCCAACATAGGAGAAAATCTCCAGGAGAAATCGACTCTTCAAAAGAATCTGGTTGTGTAGACTGATCCCAAAAGGAGTGTAAGGGAATCAACTGAGTTTTTGCAAGCAACTGATGCCAGCCCTGGTCAGCCATGGTCATAGGTCTCAGCAGTCTTATTTTCAGCACAGACCTGTCTGGGGAAAGGTGCCTTTGGTTTATGTTGTTTAAATTTGCACTGTTTGCTTTTGTTCTGATTCCAGATGATTCGTTCTCCTGGCAGCAACTGCAGCAGGTTTATCTCCTGTAAAGCTCCCCACCGTGGGTGGTTTATATAATTTGTTTTTAATTTTTGTATCAAGTGCCATGTTGCCAAGGCAATACACATTATGTTAATATTTATTGATTCAGTTGTTTTCATAATTTATAAAGTAAAGCCGTTCAGCAATACAAAAACTTTGCGCATGCAAATGGAGGGTCGGGAGCCCAGGACACACATCAGCGCCTTTAGAGCATAAATAAGAATTTGCTGCCCTCTGCTCTGATCTGGGCCTTAAAAAGAGGTGATCTGCCAACACTGTACCACTAATTAACACACGGAGAAGGATGGACCAAGAGTTGTCCCCTTGCATGCTACAGGTCAGTTGTAGCACCAGAAAAACAGCAACCAGACTGAAAATAGAGCATAATCTGGCTGACATCTCAAGTGTGTTTGTGCACGGAGCCACATACTTGTTTGCTGACACAAATAAATACAAAGGCTCCACACTGCGTTCTGCCTCTGAAAAGCCCAGATCGGCTAATTGTTTCAGGCTCAAATGGGGATTAGTGCAAATGCCACTCCTTTGGAAAGAGGACTTGCTGTTGGCAAAACGAGACAAATACCTGTCATCAGCATGGATTCACTTTGTTCCTTCCCCACGGAAATATCATTTTTTCCATCCTGTGCAAACAAATTTAGAAGGCGGATCCCAGGATCTGGCTTTCAGACAGCGATCTGTTCAAATGGGTTCTCCTGATGCTTCACTCATTCCCTAGATCATGACCCTGGCTTATAACATTTGTTCCCTGATTCCCTGGCCACGGTCGCTGCAGGAAAGAAGATGTGCAAAGCCTTTGATAGCAGGAAGCTTCCTATCCTAAGCAGGTGGGAAGGTAAGAAATAGGAACTGACTCTCAAGCCTTCTTGCCTTGCAACTCTCACTGCAGAGCCAGCAAGCAAAGATGAAGGATGTGGCAGGATAAAGTCAATTCAAGTTTTTTTTATGACATGAACAGAATATCCGCTGTCTCTGGTGAGACAGGGAAAATGCAAACTGCCCTTTACTCAGTCCACAGTGCAATGGGAAGGTTCAATCCTATGTCTCTTCTCTACTCCCCACCAGACACATGCATCCCTATAACTCTTTGAAGATCAATTTTGAGACACTAATGGGATTTCAGGGATGTCCAAGTTCTGCAGGCAGTTTCTAGGAATGAGTTGGTCAGGATATTTCCTGGTGCAGACTCCCAGTGGTGGAGGCTTGTCATGGTCCTCCCACATACAAGTCTGCACACACTTGGCCATACAGGTAGGACGCTGCTTTACCATAGGACACTACCCATCAAAGGAAGCATCAGTAACAACCAAGGATGTTGGCAACAGAAATATCTCTGCTTTAGCCATTCACAGATGACTGACAACATGAAATTGAGCCTCCTTGAGAAACGCAGCTCAACAGAGAAGCAATTAGTCTTTTAATAGGTGACACCATATTTAACCAGCAAAGCTTCCTATAGAGCCATTTTTTTTGGATATGAAAACCATAATAGAGTCTGAGGACCTTTTCATCTATAGTAAATCCAGTTCAGCACTGTAACACACAGAGTTAAGAGAGGACTGTTTACTCTGTAGAGTAATTGTTGATGTTTGTGTTCCTCTTTGCAGACAGCTATGGATTTCATAAAATTCCCGTGCCTGGTAGAAATTGGCATCCCTTCCCAGCAACAGTTTGCATCTAGTAACTGGCACCCTTCCCCTGCAAAGAAGCCAAGAAGTAAATGATCGTGAAAACTGAACTGTTTATATCCTACCTCTGCATAAGTGGAGAAGCAAGCAGATTGAAATGCTGCTGAAATATGTTGAGCTTGCATTACTGCCTGGGTGGCACCTGTTCCGTGTGTAAAGTAAACAGGAGACTACAGTCTGCAGAGCTGTCGGGCTGACAACTCGCAGATATGCTGAATTCAGTCTTTCTGAAAAGCCTTGAAAAATGTGAGCTAAAATGGGAGAGAAATAAATAACCACTAACTGGGGAAATGAATTGTGGGTTCTCATTACCAGAACAGACCGTTTATGATGTTGGTTCTCCTCTTTCACAAATAAATGTAAATCCTTGTAGCACCAATAAAATCAGTAGATTTATCTTTCTGCACGTTTAGCATGAGAAGAAAAATCAGCAAATACATCAGGAAAATCCCCTTGCTTCTTTAATACATGAGGAAGAATAATATCACTTATTCTGCTAGGAATAAAAGAGGGTTGGTGTGCAGCTGTCAATTTTAAGTGTGCACATTTAAGAATCTCTCTAACCTGCTTTGAAGAATTGCTTCTGTAAAGTAGAGTTGCTACTACTCAGTTTAATGAGAAATCAGAGGAAAACATGGAGTGATACCACACCACAGCAACAGGATTATAGCTAAGACACAGAGGGGACTCGTGCTACACTGTGCATTTCAGGTGCATTTTATTAGCAGACTACTGTGTCTGCAATACTGATGTAAAGTGTGTGAAGTCCCACCTTAAGGCTGCACTACCTGTACATAATTTAAGACCTGAAAATTCCTCAGAGAGGGTACAAAGACAGGAAAGAGAAAGTCTAAACCTGATTATTTGAGACTGGTTATCCCCACTCTCCATTCTATGCCACTTGGTTCATCTTTTCACTTCAGCAGAAACACCCAGATAACAGGCTAGCTTAGCAGACTGATTTTTGTTCAGTTTTCTCAGTCCTTATCTACCCATCTCAGCCTTTTCTCTTGCTATTCATCTATGCAAAAGCCAAAATCAATCCGGTACAAAGGGAGTAGTAAAATGTCAGAATTAGAAGGTGTTGCTCTTATTTGACATGTGAATACATCTGGATTTTTATTTTTTTTTTCCTTAATGACCCAGCCTTTGTAGGGACCCCTTCTATTAAAAGCCAGATGATTAACACATGCGTGTAGAAGAGCAACGTGGGCAAAACAGGTTAAACACAATAGTCTCCAAGTTCAGAAACAGCATAGGCCTGTTGCCCAGCTTCTGGGTAGAAGAAATTATGGCCCCAACTTGGATTTTTCCAGGTCCCAAGGGAGTTTCCAACTATGCTGTCACCTGTCAGAGTTAAGGCCATTGAAGTTTGAAGTTACACCTGTGTAGCCAAGCAGAAAATTTGTAGACCTAAGAAACAGATTCTTCAACTCTACAAGGCACAGGGTATTTGAAAGAAAATTGCAGTACTTGTTATAAAAAAAAAAAAAAAAAAAAGCACTTGTGAGTAATTAGCTGGCTAAAAATATCAGAATCTGGCCCTTAAAATTCAGAATGGTGAAGGCTAAGGTTTCTGTGGCCAGAAACCACAGCTGCTTAGCAGAGGCTGTTAACAGCAAAAAGTCCCCCGGAACCAGCCTGCCCTGGTATTTTCTTTCCTTTTTAAATAAAGGTGAACTGAAACTTCACCAGACAAACATCATCTCAGCCACTAACTGCTGGTCTCTGCACCAGTGCTGGATGCTTTGCCGAACATCATCCCTCCAGGAGTGGAATGACAGTTCAGCAGTGTTCCTTCCCAGATTAATCCTGAAGATTTTAAGCGTTTGAACTCTGGCTGTGAAGGAGTAAGGCGCGTTATTTCTAATGGCTTCTGCCTTGACGGCCTAAGATCTTTTCCTGCACTGGACAACACACTGCCCACAAAAAAGCATAGATTCATTATTCCAGTGACTCTTAAAATTAGTCTAAGTGGGAGAATTGGGCAAAAAGATGGTCTGTCTAAGTTAATTTAGCCTGTTATCAATTCAATAGGCTTAAATAGGCAGTGAAAGTATTTCATAAGTGTTCATTGTTCAGAGTTCAAGCTAATACCTTCTGCTAAATTGCATTTTGAAGTTTAATCACAATCTACTTTATGTTTCTTTTGGTAATTAGGATCTCTCCACAGTATAATATGGAGAGCTCAAACTAATGGGCTACTCTGATGGAAACTTAAATTTTGGAAGTCTGCCTCACAGTGCAGTGAGTGAGAGTGCCTGAAATAACCTGGAACTTTTCACCCATATAAAGTGGTATTATTTGGATCATTAAGAAAGCCTCATATTATTACAGGCAATAGCAACAAAATGTCCACTATTTTAAATTATGTTCGTTTGGACCATAATTAATGGGAGCAATTTCAACCCTCTGACACGCACGCATGAACTGTCTCACTTGGCACGGGAGCTGTTGGGGAACTGGCTGCTGTTCATTTTGTCCAAAATGTTAAATGTCTGCATTTTGTTTACCAAAGGGAGAAACAGTGAGAAATGCTCATTTCTGAGCAGCGTTTTGCTCCAGGGAGGGATATGGATACTGGGAAATGGCACCCAGTAAGCTGTGACTGACACGTAGTCCACAGTCTGGGCACATGTCCAAATGCATGTTGTCAAGTCCGTTACGCCTGATACCGGCTCTTTCAATGCCAGGCTATTTTTATTTATTTATTTATTTTTCTTTTTTGTTCTCCCTCATCTTTCTCTCCTCCATCAGCTCCCTGTGTTTTTTGCACCTTAGGCATTATGCTGTGAACAAATATATTTCCCTGCCACCGCGTACTGAATAAGGACCCTAAAACCTTTGTTCGCAGTGTGACTGCTCTAATCACATCAGCAGAGATCTGACACGGAGGCTTCTCCTTCTGCCCCATCCTACTGAAAGAAAACAAACACAAATGTCTTTCCATATGTAGAAGCAAAGATGAAGACATAGGTGCTTTAAATCTGCTGCTGTGATTTACAGTTCTTTATCTTTTTCTAATGGCCCTATTTATTCTGATGACAATAAATGTTCTATTTTACTGTTAAAAAGAACTAGCAAATAATTGAGTTCCATGCAGTTTTCACGAAATGCAAAGCAAAACATACAGTTCAAAAAGGCAGAAATCCAGGCAAACTACGCAGGCAACAATAATGAAAAAACCCTGCTATCTTACTTAATGATCAGAAAAATATTGGCCCAAATAAAACTGAGAAAAATAATGCTGTAAGATTTAATTGCGTGCTGCACACACGGGTGCACATGGGCTCACTCTCCTGCCAGTAAGAACTGGGGAGTCACTGACAGAATTCAGTAGTATTTTATCAAGTTGCACTAAAAGAGAACGTGTCCCTCAGACTGGAACTGAAAACAAATGGAATATAAATACTGTTTGAAAGGGCATTATGGCTCCTGACAATAAAGTGTATTTCCTGCAATAAAAGGCTGAAATTAATGTACCCTGTCAAATAAACACACGACTTCGTGGTATCTCTGATTTGTAGACTTTAGAATTAATAGGAGCATAAGACATTGTCACAAACCATTTTATATCAAAATCTTTAGGAACTGGCATTTTTTATAGCAATCTTCAATAATTTCAGCTACACTTATGTCAACCTGGAGTAATTCTATTGATTTTTACAGAATCACTTCAGGTTTAGGAGCAGGTCTGTAACGTGCAGAAATTGCACAGTAAAATTTCCACTGTATACAAAGGAAACAGATGTGGGTCCAGATGCAGATGGTGAACTCTCTGTTACCTGACACATTTCATTCTTTTTTCTGTCTTACAAATGATGTATCATAGCTAAAATAAACTTAGAGGCTCTGTGCAGAAATTTGTGACTGAAGTCTTTGACTCAGTGGTACGAGAGAGCTAAATCGTGATGATCCTAATGGTCCTCTCTGCCCTCAAAATTATGACTCTTAGTGGTAGAAATATGTAAAAAAAAAAAAAAAAAAAAAGCCAACAGAAGAAGTTTCAATTTGTCGAATGAAATAAAATGAGTCCTTAAGTCTGAAACAAATACAGGGAAGAAGAGAATAAAAGCTTGGGGTTTTGATCCAGTTCAGGGCAATACGGAAACTGTACCATTGAATAGAGTCTGTGGTGGCAGACAGCTCTAACATTGATGTGTACAGAGGCAGTTACTCATCTAAAGTCTGGAAACCTTTTTTTCCTGGAAGATGCATTTGGTGGAGCTCAGACAAGGGTAACTACAAGAGGAGAACTGCCAATCAAGAAAAAGAATGTGAATATGATTGAGAGAGCAAAGTGTGCTCTGGAGCAATGAATATTCAGTGTGCAAAACCCAGGCAACATACACACCTCGGGTCCTCTGTGCAGACCCAGACCCTTTCTGCAGGCAACATTCTCTGCCAGGTCATGGAAAGCTGAGCCCTAGCCAGCACATCAACAACTCTTTGCTATTTAAGGATTTCTGCAGCCAGCGGTGAGCTTCAGGCAAGAGCATGGGCCAGCCCTCCACCTTCTTTGCAGTCTCCGGACGGCACAAATTGGCTATGCTGGGAGTTGGGACGTGGTTGCCTCACACGGAGCGGCAGCACTGCCGCCGTGTGCGTGCCTGGTGTCGAGGAAGGGGTAAGAAGCTGCAAAGCACTGCGTCCCGGCAGCAGGCAGCCAGCACTTTCCATATGACCCAATTAGCCACTCCGTCGGAACAAATCAATAATGGCATTTTCTGAAGACAGGCAGGCAAGTGCTGCTGGCTCGGCACTGCATGTGCAAACACAAAGGTGTTATCTCTGAGCAAAGCAGCATCCCTCCCTGGCTTTGTCACTGGAGAGGGGGCGAATGTGAGATGTGGCCAAGAGCCACTAGCCACCACAGCATGGGTTTTCTTTTCACTGGCACGATCGAGTTGAGGGTAGTAGTTTGAGTAATGCAGCACGTGCAGTAATTATATTTAAGAAAGGGGAGAAAGCAGTAATGACCCTGTTGAGCTGACCCAAACAACAAGGAAAAGGAAGAGCTATTTTCTTAGGTTGTACTAAAAATTTGCTGACCGTAGAAACTCATCAATGCAGAAAAGGATCCACAGAGCATGCAGAAAGACCTGGACATCATGCAGGTCTAGGGTAATAGAAGCAAGGTAGATTTCAACAGCCTAAGTGCAGGACACCCTACTTTGGGGACTGATTCAGGACACCCAGTGATGCTCATTTGGAACCTCCTTTTAGTTCATGAATCACAGGATTCCTCTGCCCCACAAAGTGATGTCACTGTGAAAAAGGCACACACTGTTCTGGGCTACAGCTGTGGGACCTTGAAGGTTAAGTAATACTAAAGTAGGGATTTTGAAGATTTAAGTTTTGGACTTCTATATCTAATATAAATGATACAAACCCTCTGATGTCTGAAACTTTCGATGTAGTTAAATTGCAGGTAAGTTCTGGTAAAATCCCCTGTGTCAAGTGGATTGGACTGTAGACACTGAACTGTCCCATCCCCTTCCTGTCCCCATAATCTACTTCTTACTCCTTCAGAAGACCGAAAGTTGATGTCACACATGAAAAGATGGTCTTTATAAGCAGTAACAAGACACACTACAGAGATTCAAGAAAATAATTTCCACATTATAATCATCTAGGAAGCCAAAAGAACTTTGAGAAGATGCAGCCAGCCTGTTACTGTGGTTCCTGCTGAGCTTTTGGGAGCTATTTTCTCGATAGAACAACCCATATTTAAATTATATAACTCAAAGACAGAGGAAAAATAAAAGACAGTTATTCTTGTTCTCATTATCATAGAATCATAAAGGTTTGAAACGACCTTCAAGATCATCAAGTTCAATCATCTAAAAAATATCATGACCACTAAACCATGTCCTGAAACACCACATCCACATGATTTTTAACGCCTCTAAGGATGGTGATTCCACCACCTCCCTGGGCAGCCTGTTCTAATGCCTAACCACTCTCTCAGTAAAAAAAAAAAAATTCCTAATATCCAACCTAAACTTTTGCCTGGCACAACTTAAGCCCATTTCCCCTCTTTCTAAAGTTTATGAGGCTAAACTTATCGTCAAATCCTGAAGAAATCTTGTGCACTGACAGGGATAGACTTCCCCAGCACTAGAAGTAGGAAAAAAAGGGGCAGTCAGATACAGACATAAGCTAAAATGTCGCGGTGACCGGCATCAACACATGTATCACACCATAATGACAAATGAATTAAGCTCAAGGAGGTCCTTTCTCAGCCTCACTCCCCTTCTGCCAGCTTCTTGCAACTGTGCTGACTTGTATTGTTCAGCTTTTCTTTCTGATCCTTTCAGCACATGTGGGCTACAGACATGTGTCTCCCGGCTCTCGCAGCCGGCAGAGCATCTCACTTGCATCTCAGTAATCAAAGGAGATTTAGAAGCTATCAGGTGGGCTTTGTTCCTTCAAAACCCTCTCAAAGACACTGCCACAAATCGGAAGCTTTCAGGAAGACGGCTGCCGCCAGTGTAAGCTTTGATAATAGAAATGGCAGCTGAAATTTAAACTTAGACATTTCTATTACTCAGAGGAAAATGTGCAGTCACAGAAGGGTTTCTCATCATCTGAAATTTCAAACTGCTGTGTGTAACACTGTGGGGCTCACTTCTCATAGCCATGACGGCTTACTTTACAGTAGTTTTGTGACTTTACAGGAAGAGCCTGGCATTGGTACAGGAGCCACAATCTGAGATGATTATCACCCTAAAATACTCCATTGGGATCAACAACTTTGTGGTTCTGCTTGAGACCAGGTTCCCTTTTAGCCTCTCTGTCATGATGGATGAGTCTGGACTGGTGTGAGCACACAATGAACTGAATATGGTGCAGGATCTTCAACTGATAGAGATAGTGTAAAGGACGTGTAAGGATGCTGTAGGTTTACCTAGCTGTGCACTTCAGAGGTCTACAGACACATATTCCCTTTTTATGCATTTTCTTTTGCCTTCCCTTCCATGTTTGTCCACCAAAATCTACATGCATGAAGAGGAAGGCAGGTTCTGGCAATGTTGCCAAAGGCTGCTAAATTCCAGGTCAGTCAACAACTCTAAAGGGAATCAGGGTACATCGTCTTCTCCTGAGAAGTAAATAGACATACACAAGCTTTTTGTATGTACTAAAATATTTAAATATGTAAAAATATGGATTATAATTAGGGGGAAGTTAGAATAGATTTGAATGTTTAGTCTACGCTTGGTAATTCTTGTTTCATTTCTGTATGATGCCCTCCACACAAAAAGATATTTCACTGTAATTGGGCCCTTCCAGTGCAATCACGTAAATTTTACCCTTGTTCACATTGTTCTTCCTCTGCGAGCTCTGCCGTGGTTACTGAGGCCATCCTGGAGGGACAGAGGTAAGGAGCCCCACAGAGCTGGGGTTTGCAGGATTAAACTTTCTTGGAGTGGGTGGGGAAGTTGTATCAAGGGCTGCCCTCGATACAAAGGTTAGCAGATTGTAATGCCTGCAATTCTATATCCTCGCAATTGGGATTTCACACCGACCTCCAGGTGCAACAACTTCTGCAATAATCTAAGTGTTGATCAAGTGAGTTTATTTGTGGGTCCAGAGATCATACATCTTCGGAATGAGCACCATAAAAATGACAGATCTTTGAATAGTTTGGGATCTGTTTTCTCATGGTTGTGCTCCTTATGGAGACATTTATAGCTGTGCAAATTTATTAGGGTTTTGCAGGAAAGCAAGTGCAAAGCTCATCATGCAATTACCATTTCTCCTGTTGAGCTTCTTCCTATTTTTATTTATTTATTATGCCAATGTATTTTGAGTCTTTGAGTTGCAACACCCTTGCACGTGCACATTTTCCTCTCTAGAAATCTGAGAAAATTATTTGTTGGACATGTGAAGTGGCTTCTTGTTTGGACCTTTTCAGCAGTAGACCCCTCGGGCTTGGAGACAAAGGTTGAAAAACATTGATCAGGGCTACGCACAGGGGAACAGCAGTGACCTGCAGCAGCTGTTTGTCAAAGCCTGGAAAACACTAGTGACAAAGCTAATTAATACATTTCTCAACTCGATGCTTTCTATTTAATGCACATGATAGCAGTGAGCTAGATTATTTCGCTGCAATCCAAATATCTTGTGGTGATATGACAATGTTACTCTATTGAAAATTTCATTAAAAGATACAGTGTGAAAACAGTGCTTTGGTTTGCTTCTCCTGCTGGGTCTAGTTTTCTCTTATTTTGTTTCACTCTGAATCCTTGATGTTTATATTCCATATGATAATGTTTCAATACTATTTAAAATAATTTGAAGAAATTTTCTTAATATTTTCAAATCAGCTTTTGTATACAATGTTGTTTCACAGAGATGCCCATTTTTCTACATCAGTTCTCTCCCTGCTGACTCTTGTAGATCTCACTAAAGGCCTAATTTCACATATACTTCCCCTACAGCATAAAATGGACAGATACCTGTTCTGTCTACTAATATGCACACCAGCACATGGACACATTGTGCACCCAAATAGAAGTCTGTATTTCTATACCTTTAAGGTACAGTAAGATGTAAAAATTGCAAACCCTCCATGCTCTATGCTGCAGTTTACTTTGCAATTGTGAAAGTTGCTCTTTATCTTGAGGAAGGTGGAATACAGCGATGCAACCTGCCCACATCTACACGCACACGCTTCCAGACCCCATCAGCACTTCCAAGCAAAGTTTCAACCAACTTTTGCTTTGCACTGTGAAGGAAAAACCACAGAGATTTTAAGATTGTGGTCCTCTGTAAGTTGTAGCAGAAAGGTGTGGGTATGCTTAAAGGCCAAAAAGAAAGGAAAAAACCAACAAAACCAACAAAATCCCAAAACTTCAGAATTGATCCCATTTATACACTACTAAATGCATTGATATAAATTAGTATACGCAAATAGGCTGATACTAAGAAGCCTATCTATTAAATTGATATCTCACTTTTAAAGAGTACTCTGCTTGTACATTTAATTCATACAATGTTGGGAATAAAGAAGGGCTTAAAAAAAAATACTAGATATTATCCATGCGGCTCACACTGACCCACAGGTCACTTCAATAAAAGTATTCCTCAAAAGAAAGATTAAAAAAAAGTCCCTAAAAGCCTTTACCAAAAATTTTGGACTTGTTTTTTTTTGTTACCTAGGTGTCTATTTGGGGCTTGATGCTGAAGTTTTCTGACTCCTTGCTGTGCAGCTCCCCAAGGGGATGATGAGTGTGTAAGACTTGTTGGTGAGCAGACGCACTAATACTGAAAAGATTTCTGCAATGAAGCAGCAGAAATTAACATTTAGCAGCCGATTTGTGCCTGCCTCCTGACACAGAGTCCTTCCTCTGGGGCTTTTTTAGGTCACTCCTTCTCTAAGGACAGTTTTGCTTCAAAACTTTTTCCCCCTCAACTGAGAGATTGGGGATCCCTCCTGACAGCTGGATCTGAAACAGGAGTTTTGATCCAGTGCCTGCTGAACTCCACGAGTCTCAGTCGGCTTCAGCAGATGATGGATCAAGGCTAGAGGGTTGGAAAATATTAACTAGATATGGTGTGTGCAGACAAGAGATAAAGCTGGTAGAAAGCAGAGAGGGGGAGAAGGACAGTAAGAAGTGTTCCCATGAAGATTTTTATTCTTCATTTTACACTAACGCTTTGAACCACGCAGATTTTTACAGCCTTTACTACTGGGTGCTCTGGGGAAAATGAAAATCTACCATGTCAGTTCAAGGAACTGGCAAATAACTCTTTTCTTCCTGTCTGAACACATATGATTACGCATCTTCTTTCTTTCTCTGGTGCCTTGTCATATCAGCCTCTGCCTCATTGTATTTTTAAGAGAACTACCTGGCCCTCAGTTCTTGCTGCACAAATCAAACCAAGCCATTGTCCATTTTCACACACTGAGAAAATCCCCTGTTGTAGTCAGAGGACCTAAGAATTGTCCTGTAACGTTCCCATGATTCTGCTGAAAGAAAAAAAACCAAACAACAACAAAAACCAGTCTCCTGTGTGAGAAAGGGTTTAATTGCTCTGGTTAGAAGAAGTAATCTAGACCAGCAATAAGAATACAAAGGAAAGGAATGCTTCTTGGAGACTGAATTTTGCTCTTGGATATGCACCTGTAACTTCTACTGAAGTTAACAACATATCAAAGGCAGGATTAGGCCATCGGACTTTTGCATCATGAGCCATGGATCCAGATCAAGGGTGGGAACAAAGACCATTTTAATAAACTGCAATATTTTAATTGCTTACCTGCTCCATTTCTGTAAAGGTGCTCTGCTCCTCATCTTCCTCCTCGATATCCGACTCTCCCACAGCAATAGGAACACAAATGGACAGGTCAGGATTGGTCATAAAATCATCATCTGTAATTCCGAGGTGTTTCTCCCCATTTTTATTCATTCCGTCCTCAGCGTGGTTCTCTTTGTGATTCTCCATGTCTTTGCCAAGCTCAGCGGTTGCGTGACTGTTCACAAAATTGTTAAGGGCACCTGTATTCTGGGCAGCAAGCTTCATCATTGCCTTCTTTTCAGCCGTCGTCTTGGGGTGCCGGAGGACATGGCAGCAAAAACTCCACATCGTGCGTTTCAAGTACTGAAGACCCCTGTTGATCCGAGCAAAAGCAAGCTGCAGGTTGTTCATCTCCCCATCCTCGTCTGGCGCTGAGAGGTTGTCAGCGCTGAAAGAGCTTAGCAGCAAGGCAAGGAATAGGTTGAGCACCTGAAACAAATAAGATTAAAAGGAAATCAATGACCCTTAAATGCGGAGAATGAATGTTTGGTCCTAGAAAAAGGAGAATCTGAGTCTCGTCTGTGTCACTGTAACAACACCAGCATTCATGAAATTACTTCTAATTATAGGTGGTTTCAGTAGGAAAGGGAGGTCTGCAGGCTTTTCCAAACACATTAATCTCAGGTGCAGAAGTATAGTATGGACAATAACACACTGACATTCCCTTTCCCGCTCCAACACCCCGAAACACAAAAAAGACAAAGTTCAGAAATAGAATATGGGATAAAATTTTCATTGGGGGCTATATAGTGTAAATATTCTCATAAGCGGCAGTATAATGAATTTCCTGTATGTGCCAGGATTTCATCTCAGAGAAAATCACTAATTGCAACATTTATTTGCATTCAGAAAGGTGCTGCTTACATGTAGAAAAAGACTACAGGAAGATTGTTTTGGGGACCTTTTTGGTTTTTACTCAGTGTGAATATTGTTATTTATATTTCATGGTACATACCGGACAAGCTCAAGAAGTGGGCAGATGTGAACATCAGGAGGTTTAACAAGACCAAGTGGACACTCCCACACCTGGGTCAGGGCAACCTCCAGTGTCAGTACAGACTGGGGGATGGTGGGATTGAGAGCAGCCCTACGGGAAAGGAGTTGTGGGTGCTGGTGGATGAACAGCTAGCTGTAAGCTGATGATGTATGCTTCCAGGCCAGAAGGCCAATCACATCAAAATAAGCGTGGCCAGGGAGGTGATTCTGCCATTCTACCCCACTGCAGTGAGATCCCATCTGAAGTACTGAGCCCAGATCTGGAGCCTTTGGCATTAGGAAGACACGGACCTGTTAGAGCAGGTCCAGAGGAGGCATAAAAATGGTCGGAGGGCTGGAACATGTCTCCTATGAGGAACGACTGAGAATTGGGTTGTTCAGCCTGGAGAAGACAAGGCTCCAGGAAGACCTTATTGTGGCCTTTTAGTACTTAAAGGGGGCCTATAAGAAAGATGGGGACAGGCTTTTTAGCAGAGACTGTTGCAATAGGATAAAGGGTTTTAAACTAAAAGTGGGGAGATTCAAACTAGATAAAAGGAAGAAATATTTTACCGTGAGAGTCATGAAACACTGGCACAGGTTGCCCAGAAATGTGGTAGAAGCTCCACCCCTGGAACCATTTCAGGTCAGGTTGGATGGGGCTCTGGGCAGCCTTCTCAGATGTCCCTGCTCACTGCACGAGGGTTGGACTAGATGACCTTTAAAGGTCCGTTCTAACCCAAATCATTCTATGATTCTATGATAATGTTATACATATGCATGGCACTGAAACCAAAGAGTACATTTGGAAACATTTATAAATATTTGTATGCATTTTCACAGATAGTATTGATTCAAATATCCTCTGGGCCATGAAGAAAATCTATTGTGACTGTGAATAAACATCTAAGAGGTCAAACAGTTTCAAAATCTTTTTCCTTCAGGCAAAACCAAGCCATCACAACCAGGCCAAATCTGAGCAGGCTTGGACCTAGAATGATGCTCCTAGTGAGGAAAAGAAAAAATATTTGAACTACTTGAAGATTTCCACAGATGAACGAGAAGATTCAAACTTGTCGGAAAGCGCCGGGAGACACGAGCAGTATAGTTGCTTTAAAAGTCTCAAAGTTTATTAATACCTAGCGGTTTATATACTCATTTCTTACATATGTGTATAAGGCTGATTGGCTAACACACACAAAGAACTACTACTTAATTGGTGGTTACAGAGCTAAGCAGAATGTGATAGAGATCTAGACAAAATAAAAACAAAGCAGGACATAAAACATTCTTCAAGGCAATAACTGTCACTTTTCTTGGCCTTGCTCTGTGAGAAAGTCCAGGCTCCTCACGTTCTTGTTCACTCCCTCTTGTTCACTCCTTACCAGGAGACCTTCATCTTGTTCCCTCGTACTTTCCCATCCGCTGTTTGTATCAGCTCAAGTATCTCGCTTGTCTCGTGACCTTGGTCATGTAGCCAGTCTCTCGCAAGACTCTCCACACAAACTGAACTGGAGACTGTAAGTTGGCTTCCTCTTGTTCCTGCAACTTCAGAACTATCTACCTTTGCTGGTAGCTCATTTCAAAATTAGACACAACTACACATTTGGGTGACACAGTTGATGATTTAAATCTCTTTTTGTTTTGTTCCCCATCCCCTGTACAATTATATCCAATAAATAAAACCAGCTTCTTCTAGAAGGCTGTTCCTAGTAATAGACCTTGCAGGCTGATCACCAGCTGCTGTGTGTGGCATATTGCACCTGCTCGTGGTTTGAGAAGGAATGACTTACAGCTTTTGTGCCTGATTGACAAGGACAAGAAGCTCACACCAGAGGTAGATGCCGGGGATGATGGGAATGGGGCAAAGGTGTCTCAAACTAATATCAGCTAAAATATATTTATCCAAAATAAACTAGGACCAAATTGCCTGGTATCAATTCATCTGCTGCCTATATAAGGTGGGTGGGTGCCAGCTCTGTGCCAGTGCAAAGGAGAGATCAGTGCTGAGGCCCTTCTGCCATTTTAGCAATAAAATAGACTTTGTGAAGATATTTTCCCTGTGATCTCTTAACACTACCAGAAATACTTGCAAATCCCCGGCTTCTGTCTTTCTGATAGTATTTTAAATTGCTGAAGTCTGCAAGACCAAAATAAACAATATAAAAAGTACTTATATTAAACTGGATCTTATCAAAGAGCCAAAAGCTTTTGTTATCGCCCCCCCACTCTGTTCTCTCTTTATTTCAAATATTCAGAATATATGAGCTGGAATTTTGAAAACCTGGTCTTAATTATTCTGGTGACACTGCATTTGAAGTGTCCTGTCAGTACTGTTTTGTGAAGTACTTTTTGCAGTCACTGTGATTATAAATGAAAGTAGTTGGTGGCACAGCAGATGTCCATGTCCATGATGAACTACTGAATAAACTACTGCTGCATTGAGCACTACCCTGCTCTAAAGTAAAGTGAGATTAAAGCTAATTGTTTCTTAGCTGGTCTATCATATTGGAGTGTCCCTGACAGCTTGTGTGGGTCTCCTCTTAATCATTGTGGCGGTCTGGTATGAATCAATCCTTCATTTCCATATCCCACTCAGGTATTGCAAATGATGTCTGACAGGTAGTTGAAAACCAGAGTATGGATATGCTGCCCAGCAGGTGGGAGCCCATCGATGAAGGAATCATTGGTAGAATCACTTTAGCCATTTCCAACTAAGTTTGATGGAAAGATGAGGTCTCAGAGATAAACACAATGCTACAAGTGTCCTGAAAATAAGCACGTGTGTAGAGAAGAGACATTGCTCAGGTCATCAGCACAGATAGAGCTTGGAACAATCTACAGTATGTGTCTCCTTGCCAGTGGCAACCTAGGGACATGGGAAGGAGGTGATAAAGAAATCCAGAATAAAAATATTCTGGACTTTATAAGTTCTATTCAGTTGTCTTAACAGAGGTGTCTACTGTTGTTTGAGGTTATCTGAAACATCTGCATTAGATCTATAGGAGATGTGTGCACTCCTAAATATCATTCCCTGGTTGATAGGACAGGGTGTTGCAGCAGTCAACATGCTGGTTGTGTTTAGGGAACTAAATCTTTCTTCAAGGATGGCAGTTGCCTCCAGACTCAAACACGAAAGCTTGAGGCATCTAAGCCTAGTTTCAAAGAAAAGAAATTAGTCATGTAGTCAATGGAGCCCGACCAAATGCAGGTGACCATATTAGGGCTGCAAGCATCTGCCAATATACAGTCGTCCAGTGCCAACGGACTCTAGCATGCCAAAGTCATCCTGAGGCAACTGGCCAACAGAACACGTTATAATTGGAGATCTGTGTCTAGTTGGAGGCCAGGATGGATACCTTATAGTATCCCCAGTGGTGCTGGACAAAACTGAGTGGAGTCCTAGATCTCTGCAGACTGTAATGGTAGCCAAGACGCCTTCCCCACACATTAACACCTCCCTGTAGGCAGCCAAATTTTGTTATCTGAAGCTGAACTTCATCCTATACTTCATTAATTCTGCTGTTCACAGAACAACTTGTTTCAAACGCCTTGTTTTACTTTGTCATATGTATTTTGGACATCAAACTACAGTTACATAAGTTTATCCAGATACACCTGCAGGTGGATAGAATAGGTGGTAACATTCTTAGTGTTGTTATTTACAATGGATTATTAAGGCAATGTTGTTTGCTTCCCAGAAATGCAGCTGACATTTTGCACAAAGAGCTATTTGCACTTCATGCTTTAAGCCAAAAATAAATCTCAAATACCATTCCCTCCCTCCTTTATGAGCAGGTAACCTCAGAGTTGTGTTGCTGGGCGTTTAAATAGAGTGAACTGCTGTACAAGCACTTTACCTTTACTTACTCCCCCCCATTTCACTGTATGCTGCATTTTCCAGAAAAATACACACTCAACCCATGACACACCACATTTCCCGTAAAAGGTTACTAATAATATCCAGTCCTCCTGGTTGCTAGCGCAGTACTTTCAGTTTAAGTAAAAGAAAACTAAAGACTAACTCAGTTCTCGAAAGCGATGGCAGATCTGCACGGCCATATGGATCCCCTTAAAAAGAAATCTGCTTTCCAGTGACACCGAGCAGTCAGACTGTGAAGACAGGTCGCTTTTTGGGTTAGGAATCAAATGACGAGTACACTCAAAGAAACCCCAACTCCTTTAGCACAATGATACTAAGCATTTACCCTCACAACACTACAACACGTTTTCACAGGCTTTCTCACTTTTAATGCCCTTCCAAAGCTAGCGACTCTGGTTGTGCCAGTGAGTTTGATTTTCAAAGCCCTGATCTTTTCCTGCACATGAGGTTTAAACGAACTTTCACACTGATCAGCAACTAAGGCCAGATCCAAAGGACAATTAGGAGGAGGCTGGAATCAAAGATGGCATCACCTCTGCAAAGGGGAAGATCATAGAGCAGAGCAGTTCAGGAGCTGCTCTCATGAGCGCTCACTTGCTTGGAAACCCACAGGATCCTTCAAACAACTGCATATGTGTAGTGACCTCTCATCTGCAGGCGATGGAGGATTGGAAGGACAGCTGAGGGCAGCTGCAGCGGACCTACATCACTTGAGGGTGCTTTCCTGTAGAAGAGGAATCTCCTAGGAGCCAGTGAAGCAGGATTTTCTATAACAACAGGGGCCAGAGCAGAAAATATACCCCATTAGTGAATTATGTCTTGCAAAAAAGAAAGCACTTAAAACACCTTGTATCCCTGTGGCAGCACATTGTCACTGCTGTCACTCAGATGCACAGACAAGCCCAGAGAGCGCAGCATGGTAAGGTACTGCCAGGATCATCAACTACTCATCTAATACCTTTTTTTTTTTGTGGCTAAAACAGGACCAATACACCTCTACCTACTCAAACCCACTTCTCCAGCAGTGGAGACTTGACAGACAAGCAAGAAGCTCTTCAGGCACCCTCTGACCAATGGAAGAAACTGATTTTCTTCCTTCCTGTTTGTTTTCTGATCGCAATGGACATTTGCACTGTTCTTTGGCTAGCACAGATGGGAAAGATGCACTTTTCTCTTTGCAGACTTTGATGAATCCTAGCAAGTCTAATATACTATGTACCAATTATTTTATTTTGTTCACTGTAGCAAAATACATAAACCTGCAAAAAAACCCCTGCTCATAAAGGGGCTTTCACTGCATCTAGGAAGTGTGAGATCTAGACTTAAGATGAAGAAATGCAGTAATAGGTCATCTAGTCCATCTCTCTGCTACTGGGGGATTATGTATCTCCTTGAAATGTATTTTCCAATCTTTTGTACATTTTCATCCCAGGGCAAAGTTTACCGAGAGAGCACTCTTGCAAAAAGCAATTTACGTGATCAGTTATTTTCTATATTCCCTTTTCTATTATTTCAGCGATCTGTGCTTGGATAAGAGGCTTATAGCCTCCCAGCCCAGTTTCTCTTCATCCTGTAGTCAATCTCATAATCCCATTCTCGTGATATCTTAGTTTCTCACTGTCAAAATGATGATGATATTGT
Source organism: Baryphthengus martii (assembly GCA_013396935.1). Lineage (NCBI taxonomy): Eukaryota > Metazoa > Chordata > Aves > Coraciiformes > Momotidae > Baryphthengus > Baryphthengus martii. The sequence continues at coordinate 329,326 of VWZK01018381.1, read as the reverse complement.
GGTATCATGATGTATGACATGAGGTCCTTGTGGCCAGGGGCAGGTAGGAGAGAGTACATTGCCCCTTGTCCTATCTCTGGGCAGCACTGAAAAGAAACTAGCGCCATCCTCTTGACACCTGTCCTTTAGATATTTTTAAGCATCGATAACATCCCCTCTCAGTCTTCTCTTCTCCAGGCTAAACAACCTCAGGTCTCTCAACCTTTGCTCATCAGAGAGATGCTTCAGTCCCTTCATCATCTTTGCAGCCTTTCACTGGGCTCTCTCTAGTAGTTTCCTGTTCCTCTTGAACTGGGGAGCCCGGAACTGGCCAAAATACTCCAGATACAGCCTCACTAGGGAAAAGTAGAGGGGGAGGAGAACCTCCCTCAACCTGCCGGCAAACTGTTCAGCGACATAACTGGTTTGTCCATTCGAATATAAGAAAATTAAACAATAAAAACAAAGCGCCAAATTCAGCCTAATTCCCAAGTAAACCCCCTAAACTAGTTTATTATGGTAATGAAAGTGGATGTTCTGATGTTCTCCACAGGACAGAAAAAATTAAAGCAATATGGTAGGAATAATTCTCTCATATTCAAATACAAAAGTGGCTCTGACTTCAGTGATTTCATGTGAATGATTTCCATTTTGCCCCAGAAAAAAGAGAAAAAGGCCTGATTTTTCCCCCAGCCTCACAGTTCCCATGTATAGACTTTTCTCCTGCCCGTGCAGAGCAGCTCTCGCAGACAGCGCACTTGAGAAGCACATCCCTGGAGCACGGCTGGCACTCATGCTCCCTTTGGTAAGCCAAAGGCATCTTCGGTTCTTTCTATAGACAGGCGAGATCCAATCCATATGGTCAGAGGAGCTTGAGCCCAATGTGTAACATCTTAAAACTGATGGCTGAACAGGTCAGATGAAATAGAACAGCTTGCCCAGAGAGGTGCTAGATGCCCCATTTAGAAACATTCAAGGTCAGGTTGGACGGGCTCTGAGGAACACGATCTAGTTAAAGATGTCCCCTGGGTTGGACTAGGTCCCTTCCAACCCAAAGCATTCTATGATTCTATGAAAGGAAAGAGTCAAAGTGCCTTTTCTCTCGATTGACTGTCAACAACAGGTAGGGTGGCTGACACAGCTGCAGCTATCTGCAGGTAGGCTCTAGAAACTGGGTGAGATCTATCTCCCTGGCATACCATTAATGTTTATTTGGTATTTAGCACAGGCTTGGAGTTTTACTGACCGTTCTCCCTTTGAGCATTGACATTGTGTTTCCCCACAGTTTCAGTGGTCTCTGGTGCAGTCAGTTGTCTTTAACCAGCACAAGGCAGAGAAGTGATGTTGGATGGCAGCTGTGCTCACCCGTGTTTGACAACATGTGCATGGGTGGGGGGAATGGTCACCCTATTTCATGCTTCAGAATTTAAAGGTGCAGTTATAATTAATGGGGCAGATTCCTCAGGGCTGTTCTTGCCACTTTAGATAGGAGTAAGTCTCCTTGAGTAATGGAAGGGTGGATTAAGCCCATCAATTGCGCTTTACAGCACCTTTGTGTCACATAAGAACTTTTTGAGGTCATTTAAGCAGCCATCTATCCCCTCCCTGCTTTCAGTGGAGCTCTAAAGCTGCACTCGCACCAGGCTATGTCAGCCATGGCATGGAAACATCCTATTGAGAGGGGCAGGCAGGCAAAGGGCACCATGTCAACATTGCTCTTGCTGCCAGTCTGACATGATGGACCACACGACGAAAATGTCTCTTCAGAGAGGGAGGCTGACATGGAAGCATCAGAGGGAAGGCTGGTGCTTTCCCAGCTTCTGTCTCACAAGGACCAGCTGCTAGCCTCTGCCTCTCCTTACGCTCAGCCTCTGCTGCCCTCTGAAACCAGGCAGAGTGAGGAGCCAAATCCTGGTCACGCTGAAACACAGATCTGAGGCAACCCATGACACTTCTTACGACACCCTGGTGGACCCTTCATGTTGTCAAGTCCCATTAATTTGCTATCCATTTACGTGGATATAAACATGCACACAAACAGTACCACTGCAAGTGCTAGTCAAGAACTACTGAACCGAATTTAGATTTCAGTGTTTTTTGAAAGTAAGTCCCTTAGAAGTACCACAAGATGACTCTCTGGAAACCAAGTGCTTCCTGATCTGAAAATCTTAGTCCCCAAGTCCTATATGAGAGAGGAAGTTGGGATGGTGAGTGGAGGCAGATGAATTCTTTCCACTACTAAAGCCACAGCATAAAAACAAACATGTTCCCACAGGTTTTTCATCAGATATCAAAACAACACTAATTCACCAGCATAGCAAGAGCTCCATCAGAGCTGCTGTGGACTTCTCAAACAACTGTCTAGACAGACAAAACGTGCTATCAGACAAGTTCAGTTGTAAACTTCTCCCAGCAAGACAGCTGTGTTCATAATGTTAAAGGCTCAACATACCCCAAAAACATTAGGAAAATTATGGAAAGTTTATTGTTTACAAGCGCAGAGACAATTACCATTGTGCCATGCCAACAAAGGTGTTCAGCTGTCACGGTGATGAGGATGTCAAGAGAATTAGAGAGCAAGACAGACTGCACAGGCTTGGACGGGCTCTACACACTTTGCTATTGCTGCTCCCCTCATGGAGCAGTGATAGATGAGAAACACCCATATTATCTCAGGAATATTTTCACCACTCATATGCATACACCACCTCATCAGCTACTCTAGAAATTATTATATAATGACTAGACACAAGGAAGAAAGCTCATTTTGGAAATTTTTTTTTTTTACCTGGAGGTGACACCAGCCCTCGCTCTGCATGACTGGGCTCACGTGGAGGACATTCCTTTAAAATTTGGATGTTACATCTCCCCTGGGAGGGGGATACCCAGCTGTGACAAGACACTGCACTAAGTTTTGCACTCAGTCATCTCCAGGTCATCTTGTCTCTTGGAGATCAAGAGAAAGAGGTAATTCCCATTCCCACATGGCAGAAAACACCTGGGGAAAGGTAAGCCACAGAGAACCAATGGGATAAAAAAAACCCCTGGAAACAGTAACAGAGAAAGAAAACCACTGACAACAGCCACAGTAAATAATGACTTCCCTGCAGCCAATATATTACACCAAAGCAAATCAATATGAGGGTAGGCCCAGAGACTAGAAAGTTAATCAGCGAGTCAAGAAACAATGAATATTAGCTTTGACTTTTTCTTTACTTTTTTTTTTACTTTTTTTTTTTTAAGCAGAGCAGGGAACACTACGTTACTTTCTAAACCATTTCCCAGGTTTGACCCTTCCTGGGTTCCATCACAGAATCACAGAATCACACTGTCCTATTAAGTAAAGTGTGAAAAGTAGACCTACTTAGTGGATTTGGGAGGTGTAAGGAGGTTCTGATTCTTTGCATTTTGCAAATGACGATTACTGGAAGGGCAGAACACAGAGACAGAGGTGTCTGCCTGCCAGGAGGGCTTCTTTCAGAAAAACTACAAAATAGATTTTTACTAGTAATTTTGCACAGTACAAAATCTCCTGTCTTCACATGGTTGGGCTTGCAGCTTTCACATACCTCTGCTGGAGAAGTCTGATGATTCAAAAGTGGACAAAACCTTATCTTTCATTAAAGAAACAGGGTAGGAAAGTTTACCAGCCAGTTGCATCTCCACAACGAGAGCCATTCTGTATTTGCAAGGCAGGAGGTGCTGACACGTATGCCTCACAGCTGTCCTAAAAAGTGACCTATTTCCTCTGCCATCCTCTGCTCCTCGCTTCTATGGTGCCTCCAGTCACTAGCCCTTTGCTCTCTGGCTTAGCTGTGGCTACTTTGCCAGGTTTCTCAGTGCTTCCTAAAGTCCCAGGGAGGGCTTCCTAAGGAAGGGAAGGAGGTGGACGTCTTTTCTTCCCAGAGTGTATGTCTGCAGGATAAAGCTGGCTCTGAGCTACGTTTTGCAAAGAAGCATTACTAAAAAACATAAGAACACACTTTGGGGAGGACTGGCTACCAGCATCCTTCAAATCAAGTCTATAGTTAACTGCATAATCAAAGCAAATTCTTCTTTCCAAGCACAATGATCTCATCTTTAACTGCATTCTCGTACCAGAAAATACAAAGGTATTTTGCTGATGTGGAAATTTAAAAATTATTTTATTTATTAATTGCATTCTGTGTGCCTGGATGAAATCCCAGCAACTGGGGTTACTCAAAAACTTCTTTAGTGCAAGATGGGCATAAAATGGCAGAAACAAAGGGACAAGTTGGTGGTATAAGCTGTCTCTAAGAGCATTTTTATGAGTTTATGCTCACTGCCAGCTTGCTAGAGTGAAGAAAGGAAACAACAGCTAGGCAGCTAGTCATTTTATGATCTAAAAATTGCATCTGCAGTAGTAAACAAAGACAAGCCAAGGCTTGTTCTCCATCCCTGAGGGTAAGCAGCTGACCTCTCTTTCCCACTCTTCTTCAAGCAGGGTTGCTTTGTGGCTGCTGTCCCTATCCAGGGCTGCCCTCTGAATTCCCAGGCACCAGCTGGAAAACAGTGGCCAGGGAATGTGCTAACCAAGACAGAGGAGGGACGCTCATAATGTGTGAGTTCATGCCTTAGCCAGTTTATAGATGCAGCCACCTGCCTGTGTTTTCAAACAGAGAGACTTCAGCAGGTATTTTGCGCTTGCTGAACCTCCCAGAAATGGGATGACATGACATCTACATGTGGGAGACAAGAGAACTGCAGGAGAGAAGAAAGGACATGGAAGCACTCCGGGAAGAAACAGCCATAGAAAGGAGCTTGTAGCACGAGAAGCACAAGAGTGCTCTTGGTTATACAGCTACAACAAATGAGTATATGTAAGAAGGGCCAGAAAGAGAAGGGAACTGATGGTGGGGAGGAGGCAGTAGAGGGGAAAAGGGACAAAATGAGAGTAGAGCTCCTTGAAAAACATCCATCCTCAAAGATAAATGCAAGTGTCTCTTTTCATCTCCATGAAAATTGAGCATGGAAATTATCAAGTATACTTCAATCAAAACCGTAAGATCAGTTGACACGTACTCTTTTTGTGAGAAAATATGACTATGACCCACAAAAGTCAGAACTTGCATATAAAAATTGGCTTGGTCAAAAAAATGAAACCATTTTTGCATTGCTATAATTACAAGAATCTCAAAGGGTTTCAGGAGAGAGATTTGGAATTTGCTTGTGCATTGGGAAGGGTAAAGTCAAGATACACAATGAGATGGAGTTTGTAGAAGATGTCATGAAAGGCAGAAAGCCAAAGCAATATCAAAAGAGGAGGAGATCTATTCAAAGCATGAGACTAGGTAGACTATGGCAGAGATATGTGGCAATGTCAAAGAGGGAATTGAGAACTAATTTAAACAAGAGTCTAGCTAGGAATGACCTAAACAAAACAGGAGGAAGAAAAGGTAACACCTGAAATCTAGACACAGGGAAATTTAAAAAAGAGACTTAAATAGCAGAGGAGAAATTAAAATGTTAAAAGCGATGAAAAAAACCCAGGTCTGATTCTTCTTTCCTTTGCATCATTTGCAGTAATATAAAAATGATGAAGCAGACCTGCATCCGTTAGAAATCCTCCTCAACCAATGTGGGCCAGTGGTTTTATTGGATTTAGAGGAGTTTAACAGCATAAAAGCCAGACAAGATGACTTTTGGAAAGAGGAGGAAATGTGGAACAGTAACAGGAGACCAAAGGCAGGACCTCTTTGACCACAGGAAATTCTTGCTGTTTAGTAAGACCCAAAAAGGCAGGAAATTTGAATCTAATCCTGTGTACTATGTTTAGTTTCCAAAGGAATTCTTCAGCATATTTCCTCAAGAAGTCACAGACCACGTTGCTGTGTATGTGCTAGGTGAAGAAATGCAGATGTGAATATGCATTGTATATGGAAAAGATAAATTGCAGTCTCTTTCAAATATCACACATCTCCTAAGAAGGTTAAGGATGTCATGATTATCTGATTGTTTCACATATCCCTTTTAACCAGTTATTTCTATAAGCAACTCTTAGAACAAACTGCTCACTGCTTAGTTTTGGTGGCAGGGAAATAGTATTTTTAACTATTTAAAAAAAACCCAAATAAAATGTTTAGGAGTAATGTATTAAATTTGTACTACCTGGTCTATTTTAACATCAAGATCTTTTCCTTCCCCCAACACATGCTGGGAAGAATTCTGTTGTCATTACCCTTTCAATGACATCCAGATAACTCGCACAGTGACATTAATGAAGAGAGACACATTTAGTTGTACCTACCTTTGCACACTCTTGTCCAATTAAATTTGACTCAGTGTCTTCCAGATTTTTAATAACTACCTAGCTACTAGCAAGAACTTAACCACTGACAAATCCGTACGTATACTATTAACCAAGGACAGATGTAGTACAAAAAATGAGCAGCATTTTACCCTACCGATGTGTACTACACTAATAGGGTTCCAATTTTGTTTTGAAAACTCAGTTCCTCTTCAATCCCTGGACTATAACCAAATCTCAACAAAGAATCCACTAGTTTCATCTTCACTAATGAAATACATATAACTATATACGTATATGGTGGATCCTATTAAAAACATTTCATCTTGTCAGCCGTTCTTGTAATGGAGTCAATGCTTAAGCAATATTTTTAGAGAAATATCTCTGGCTTGGAGACACAATTAGAGTGTTATTTGACTAATGTATTAGCATTCTTCTTCCACCATATTTCTAAGTTGTCTATACCCACAAAAGTTAACAGGAGATATTTTCATATTTCCTTATATACATACATAAAGAAGAACACTGGTGTTATTACCTTACCAGATTTTATTCCTCTTTGATACATCCCAGTGACTCACGTATAGATCAAGAAGCAATACTTGTAATTCTACAGATGAAAATCTGCACCAAATGTTAAAATCTGTCACAGCCCACCAAAGAATCTGTTTTGGGAATTCCTTACTTCACGGGTGAAAAAAGAGCCTTAGTCGAGTTTTTGTTTTCAGCCTCCTTTAAGCTGCATTAGAAGCAAAAGCTTGCTCCTCTTCTGTATGCCAACTTTTATTAGGATTTTGGCTGTTTGTATTTAAAAAAGATCTGTCTTTCTGTGGATGGATGCTACAGGGAAAAACTTGGCAGATTTTAGTATATGTTTGACATGGATACCATAAAGTACCTTGAAAATAGGAAGCGAACACACTTGTCCCCTAGTACAGGATGTGTGCTCAGATTTATTCAGCAAGTGCCAAGATTTGACTCTTCAGAAGAAACAACTGAGCCTGTGGCCTGATACAGAGACTCATAAATCTGGAGTGACAGAAGGAAGCAGATTACTTTTTAGGAGTACATTTTGAGAGTAGTTTCTTCTCCCGTCTGTTCCCAGGTGCATTTTCCTCAAATCTCTTGGGCGAAGTAGCCGTACACTTCCCAGTTTTGAATGGACTCTACTTAATCTACCACATAATGGCATTTTTGAAACCCAGTAGTCCATCATGAACATCCTACAGGTACTTTCTCTGGACTTTATAGCACTAGCATCTGGTGTTAGACAGAGGGGCGGGATATAACTATTCAATAAAATAAATTATAGCTCTCTATGCGGGCACTGAAAAATCACACCGTTTTTAAAGCCTGGCATCTTAGGCAAAAGGTTTGTCTTTCAAGTAACCCATATGTGGATGTAGCCTTTCCATCTCTGCTAGAAGTTATCAGAGGCAACTAGACTGATTGATGGTTGATGTCAGGATTTATCTTTATGATTCATCACATGATGAATCACTGTTTCTAGCGGACCTTTCCTTACGCTTGAGGATGTTTAATACTTAAGTAGAAATAGCCAAATGTTTGCTCAAAAGCATCAGCTACCTGAATGCTCTGCTTCCCAGACACTGCTCAAACACGGATGGATAACGGGGAATACAAACAGCAAAAAATTGCTTTGAGATACATGAACTATGCATGCAATTAGCATGAAAAATTACAAAGAGAGAACATGGGAAGTGTGCTGGGGTTTAGCTACTCTCCTCCGAGGTCTGAATTCTCCAGTGTCGCACTAAATGTACCTGGTGCCAGCCGTAAGCGTACATCAGTATAAATAAAAAGGATGGTAATATGCTGATAGTTGTTTTGCCTCTATTTTGCTTGTGTTCCCGAATGTGCTTATTCCTGTATTCTGGGCTGCTCTTCTGCAAAGCTGCACGTGACTTGAGAAAGAAAATTTGCCTCCCTTACATAAGTGTCCAAGTTGATGAGACAGACTCAAATGACATTTCCACTTCTTGCTAATGATCCCTTGGGCTCCCCGGTTTCTTTCAGACCCTCTAACTCTTCAGTTCCCATCTCCAGTATTCCCCCAGCTCTCATTATGGCTCTGGCAGCTTTCTGATGAGCCCTCCTCCTCCCCGGCGCTGCACACACCGCTTGCCGCGTTGCAGATTTTGTGTGTCCTGACAATGACTGTTACTGACGTGCCCACTCTTGCCTGCTTGTCCAGTCGCCTTAGCTGATGTAACCAAAATACTAATGCACATTTCCAGAATGTTGGGAGCTGCTGAAAGAGCAGATTAGGTGGACGATGGCATCCAGGACGTGAACATGGGGGTGCAGAGGCAGCAGAGAGAAGGCAGTGCTCATACAAGACTTGGGACAACCTGAACTTCCTTTTGAATCTCCTGTGGATGCCCATTTCCTTGCAAAACATTGTACTTCCCCAACTTTATATAGTTGCATCTTAAGCCCTCTTCCTTCCACTGTGCAAGAAGTAGAACTGGTGGGCCCCAAGGAGAGTACCTGCTTGGTGGTAGAAGTACAATATACAAAGCTTGAGGACGCAGACCTGTACTGTGGTATGAAAATTAAAGCAACCTAAACCCTAAAGTGTTTTAACGTGGGCTTGTAATACCTTCTCCCAAAACTTGCTTTAATTTCCATCAAGAAGATCTAACCTAGTATTTTCAATTAGAAGGCACACAATATTTTAAGATTCCAGTTCATTTATATTAATCATCAGATGCAATACAAACACTAAATTTCCCTCCAAGGAGATTAACCTTTATTCACAGAGTGGATGTCTTCAGTGGCCCCTATGAATAACAGCAAGTTTGTCATTAAAGGCAAAAATAATTACTTGATTCAGGGCAGCAAGTCTCACCGCAACTCTTGAGTTGTACATTTCTCCAGGGATAGATAGTGAAAATCATGAAAACGGGGCTTCGGTAGTTCTAGATTTGCACATAATTTGAAAAGAAAATAAAGAGATAGCTGGCAAAGTGCTATCATATGTCATCAGTGCTCTATTTTCATTCATTTATTGGCACAAGAAATCTTAATGAATGAGGCCTTGCTCCTCTGGGGTAAAGCAACCCTTAAGCACCCTGTAAAAAGTTTCATGGTCTCGAAATCCCCTGGTGTAATGCTTCATGTCTTTCAGAAGCATCAGAGTCTTGATGCAGCTTCCCTCAGCGACAGTCCCGTCATGTCAGGCAGAAATACAAGCCGCATCTGAAGACCTCCTTTGACCACCATTGTATGTTTTGGCTGTCTGTCTTCTTGAAATGTAAAATTGTAATCCACTTTTACCTAGGCCTGTTAAATGCCTAGCTGTTTTGCTGTTACTTGTGATTTTACCACAAGGGATGGTGATTGTTCTCTATATCCATTTCATTTAAACAAAGAGAAAATCTGACACACAAAGAGGTTTATGATAATAAACCTCTTTCAAGCCTGGTTGTGATCTGCTGAGAAATGTGCAGTGATGGAGATGTATCAGTATTGGGTGAGACAGGACTTTCTGGCTCCTTCTAAACTAATAAATTAAATGTTCCCAGGAACATTTTTCTGGCACTGAGGACAAATGCAAAAGATCATCTTGCTCCGTCTTACTAAACTTCTTTACGCCCTGCACTGACCACAAGTTTCCAGCTGGGACAGTCCCTTGCCTGTGAAACTCATGTACAGGTAGCCAGCTGATGGATTCCCACAGGGGGGTCTACCAGTTCTCCTACACAGGTAAGCCACTTGTACTCCCTCTGACGGTCCTCAATTACAGATAGCAGTACTCATATAGTAACACTCAGTAATTAACTCTAGGAAATGGTTTTCTATAGGAACAAAGCCCCCACGCTGAAGAACATAGAGTCCATGTCTTATAAGTTTATACACTATGCATCACAGCTACCTTTTTGGATCTGTTTTTGGTTCTGTTTTCGTGACCACAAACACAAAACTTCAACACAACATCAACAAACGAAGGAAAGAAAAGACCTGAATAGACACAAACTTGCAGGCACGCACAGAAAGTGATTTTGCCTAACTCTAGGATTACAGCCGTAGCTAGTAAGAATTAGACAGCCACATGGAACCAAATGACACCTTATCTTACTTATGGTCTGTCACTTAGGAAAGCGATTCAGGACAAGAAATTGCTGTGCATTTCTTCTCATAGACTAAGCTTCACATATACCTGTAGTCACTTCTTTTCCCCAACACAACTATCTTCCCCATCCCAAATCTCTCTCTTGCACATCTCTCAGGTCAAGATCTGTGCTAAATGGACCTTCATTCCTCTCATCCCCCTCCTTCGAGGACATTAATTCCCATCCAGCTTGCAGTAGTGGTGCTCAGGACAACCTTCTAGTTGTAGGGAGGGGGACTCTTGTGGAAGAACATGTTTAAGTGGAAATACTAAGAACTTATGCATTGCTCACATTCCCCGTAACTTGATTTCTTTCTTTCTTCCTTGCCCTGCTGCAGAAATATGTCTCTATCAGAACAGCTCTGGTAATACGCCATTTTATCAAAAGCCTCTACCTGTTAAAGATAAAAAATGAAGGCGAGTGAAACCTAATGAGATCTTTTTCACATCTCACCAGTTTGAGAATCTACACATTTCAACCTGATGGAGGTTTAGCGGCACTTTCCTAGAACACCTCTTCAAGGAACCGTTCTACCCTGACTTGTAGGAAAGGCCTGTAGGGAGGGACAAACCTCTTTTTTTTTCCAAGAATGTGACACACACAGATTTCTGTGTGTCACAATCACAGGTCATGGAAAAACAACAGAAAAGTATCCATTAAGTCTTCCTGAGATGTGGAAGCAGAATAAAAGGATGGGTTCCAGGCATATCTGACTTTTTCAGAGAAAAGTTTCCACCGAGTTTAACCAAAGGAGGCCACTTCAAATCTCACCCAAACCACACTAAGCAGCTCTGCTGCCAAGCTCTCAAACTACCACAGGAAGACAGGACTGGAACATTCTCTTGGCTCACTAAGTCAAACACCCTGCTAACATGAATTCTTTTCTTCACAAACTAATCAAACTTCATCTCACATGCTTCTGGTTTGGGGCTAATCAGTCTTGCTGGGAAGTCCTCCTAAACAACCTCATCGTGCCGATAGTTAGAAGCCCCTTTTCCAGTCCCAGCCTAAAAGTACGTACAGAGATTTATAGTGCTTTGTTTTGGGATGTGCAGTATCCTCTCACTTAAACTGTTCTCCTCCCATGCCTAGCTCTGCATTCCCATCAACTTCATACTCCCATGCTGGGATTTTCCCAGTAGTACTTAATCTTTCCTGAGCATCAGTCATTAATGGGGTGTACTGTATATCAAGCAGTGCAGATCGCTGTGCAATAGCATTCATGCTTTCCTTTCTCCCCTATAATTACCTTTGCTTATATGTATTAGAATCTCCTTTACTTTTTTAATAGGTGCAATGTATTGGTACATTGATTCATTGTACTGGCTCAGTCAGCCAGAGTGACACCTACACGGGGATATCTGCAGCTGAGTTTGCCTCCCAAGACTTCAGGGACAGAAATAGATACTTTGAGGATCTATTTAATCTGATGTGCTTTAGATATCTTTTGGGATAAGATATTTTATGACTTCACAGACTCCATTAACCAGATCTGACTAGATGTTCACAATGACCGATACATATACTTTTATTATCCTCTCAAACATTTTCTGTCGACAAGCTACTTGGTCATAACATAAATTCTTAAGTAGGGCTTAGTGCATGAGCTTAAACTATGTATTTCATTATTCCATGCATCAGGCATTAATTCAATGATAATGGTTATGCAATTCCTCCTATAGGATAGCTTGATACCATAGAAATTAGTGGTGCTTTCTGCCTTTATGTTCTCAGAAAATGACATCAATATTTTCCTAAGCGAACAGCATCTCCATGCACAGTAGACAAAAAAAAAAAAAAAAAGAGTATAGCACTGATCCTAAAAGAGCAACCTTATGCTTCACCTTTCTTAAAAATTTTGTAGATGTCAATTCCCTGGTTACGTACTCTACATCATGTCATCCTTGTGACTCCAGGAAGACAAAATCCACCATGAAAATGTAACAGTGAATTACTGGCCTGTGGTAGATTGGGAAATGGTGGTGGAGGAGCCATGGAAGTATCCCATGGAAGGGATATATGGGTGAGGTGAGACAACACCAGTCCAGAAACTCAGCCTTGAGAGTGAGTTAATGTAGTGCGGCCGTTAGCTTGGGTTAACACTAAGTGATGATTTTTGGGTGCTGTCTACATCATACCCAGCTGAACTGGAGCATGAGCAAAGACAGCGAGTGCATTCCCGTCCTGTGTCAAGTTGCCCTTCATTGGTGCCATTTCAGGAGAAGTTGGTAGAAAATAGGCTTTGTCCAGGTGGCTGACAGAAGAATAAAAGCGTGGCTTGGCCAGCGTACGTCATGGCCACACAATAAGGTTGGAAAGGTGTTCTGTCTGTGATTGAAGTGTCAGGTTTATTTATGCACGTTGTTAGCACCCATTACACGCAACTGTTCCCTGAGAAGTGGCTGGTGTCATGCTTGACTCTCGCATCGGCTGACTCACTGGAGTAGGGGCTACCAGGGACTGCCTTGTTACCCAAATTCCCCTACATCTTCTTAATAATGCCTGTCTTGGTGATTTTCCTTATTAACCTCAATGGCATTAACAAATGTAGGAAATACGTTAAGCTCTTTATAAAACTGAACAGTAAGCATAATTATTCGATTAGCAATTTCAGAAGCTCCTTCTTACAAATGGAGAAACTACTTTATTATCTGTCTGGTTTGGCTTTACCTTCCAAAGCAGCTTCAGTGACTCTAAAAATGCCATCAGACAATAAGAGCACAGTCTTATTGTGCAAAAGGCAGTTACATAGCACAGAGTTTTCCAAATATGTTTTAAAGTTTAGTTCTTTGAAGATGACTCAAACATCAGTTGACCAACAGCAAACAGTTTCACGTGGCATTGCACTAGTCCAAGGCATTTTCAGGATATATGAATACGAACCAAAGATTTAAGATTTACTAAAATTCCTTTGAACAGCTGAACTGCTCTAGAACATTAAGCTGCCCAGAGCACTTACTAACTTCCCTGGCTGTTCTTTCACCATTCCTCTGAATTTATGTTAGTGAGGCTTGGTAGGACCTGCAAACTGAATCACTAAACGTACCACGGAATCGCAGAAGTTGTAACTCTTCCAAGACCCGTTTCCAGCCTTTACTTTACAGTAGTTAAAGAGCAGGTTTTACCTGTAATGCTAAGCCTTGTAGTTGGGGAAGTGACCACAGATACTACCAGAAGCACTGGCAGATGTGACAGACGAACATATTTAATCTAGATGAGTGTGCAGATCTGCTACACTGGGAAAAACACTGTAGGATTTCCTCCGTGCCTTCAGAGACTAAGAAAGCATTTGGAGTCCAAAAGAGTTACAACCTCAGGATAATATTTTTCTTATCAGAACTGACTCTTGAAACTCAGAGAAGGAACAAGGACCACAGCAAGTTAAAAGAGAAACTTTGCTGGCACAGATTGCAATGGATACAGTTTAGTGCTCATCTTTTTAATTTAAAGGCTCGTGGTGCTTTCCAGCTACCAGAATCTTTGGTTCTGATGAAGTTCAGCAAATAAGCAAGTTTGTGAATTCAATCCACTCTCACTGAAGAAAGAAAAAACATTTGCTGATGCCAGAGGAATTATATGACCTTCTCACTACCTGCTCATCAGCATCATAAAATCTCTGTGTAACACAGTTGACTCTGGATGAGTCTCGTGATTCAGAATCTGTTCTTTTCCCACATATGAATCAGTTTTTTTTTTTTTTTTTTTTTTTTTCTCCAAGTGATCTACAGACAATAATCATTCCTATTTACCAGGCATTGCCACATGCTTACAGAATTGTTGGCTGAAAAGGATAAAGCTAGTAGTTTTGTTTTCAGCTGACCAGTAATTTCAGCTTATCCATGGTGACAGAGTTTTTCACTATCTGGTTTTACATCTGGGACAGTCTTTTTTGAGTACTGAAGGTTAAATACATGTAGATGATACCGCTAGTTCAATCTCTGTCAAATCAGATTTTATGTTTAACAGAACTTTTGCAGACTGAGTGTTAATATCTAAGGTATCACATGTTGCAAATTCACATCTTTCATTAATCCACGAATATTTCAAATGTTAACATTTTCCCCAGAATTTACCACATATGATTTTCAAGTTTCATGATCATACACAGAATCCATTGCTTAATGGCAGGGATAGATCAACTTTCTGGATCTCAGGCTAAACTCCCCCAAAAGACATGCAGAAAATAATAATTTGCTCCAACTCCTCTAATCACATTCAGGTCTAAAATAAATCTAGAAATGGGAAGTCAAGGAAAAAAAACATAAATAATCTGCCACTTTCTGAGTAATCATAATTTAACCTTTAGACTTCTATAAAAAAATCTTATACAATATAATTTACTCCTTCAATTAACATTTTCAATGCAAAACTAACTGTTAAATTAATGTAAACAAAACACTGCAGTCTGTTTTTCTACAAGTTCTTTCAAGAACTTGTCTTTCCCCGCAGCTGAGAACCAAAACAGTGAGTACTTAAAAGGAAAACAACCACTAAAAGCAATCGGTAGCAAAATCTAACATCTTTTATAGCAGCATCTACTATTAAACAACTCACTACATAAACAGTAAGCCCATTAGAGCCACAATGTCAAAGATGCTCCATAAGCTGAACAGGCGAAACATTTCCACGACGACTGCAAGCCAGCAAAGCACTCCGTAAGATGTCAACAGGGAAATACAATGCAGTCTTAATAGGTTCAGACCTTACGTAAGGCAGGCTTATGGGAGGGACAGTCTATTAAAAAAGCAAGTGAGCAAGTGACATTACTGTAAACACAACCTACAGCTTCCTAGGACACGCAGGCTAAAGACATTCCAAACTCTACTCAAAGACACTGTGCTAGCTGCAAAGTTCACATGTTCCGGACCAAAAATAAAGGGAAATCAATGTCTCTTCCAATAAAGTAATGGTTCACACGAGACTCACTCCTGTATAGAAAAGAGATCTGGAATCACTTCAGTCCCAATACTAGCTTAAGAAATGATAACATTATAACCAGCCCATGTGCTTCTAGTAAAACATTATCTGTTCTCCTTGAAAAAAAAACAGTAAGCCTTCGTTCCTAACTAGTAACTCAATACTACCAATTTTGTATTTGGGATGTGAACACGTTTCTCTGGATGACAATTTGGTTCATTAAATTAAAGATAGGGAACAATGGGAAATTTGCCATTTCTGGATAACAAAAAAAAAAAAAACAACAAAAAAACCATCTGCGCACACCCGCCAGGAAAGGGAGAAAAAAACCATCTTGAGAACTCACCACCAGGTTTCCTATCACCATGACCAGCAAGAAGACAAGAAGGCACAGCGGCTGCCCAGCTACTTCCATGCAGTCCCACATGGTCTCGATCCACTCCCCACACAAAATTCGGAAGATGATGAGGAACGAGTGGAAGAAATCGTTCATGTGCCACCGTGGCAAATTGCCAGTTGTGCTTATCTTCTTCACATTGTCCAAGTAGCTTTTCCCAAAAAGCTGCATTCCTACCACAGCAAAAATAAAGACGATGATTGCCAGCACAAGAGTGAGGTTACCGAGGGCACCCACTGAATTACCGATGATTTTAATGAGTGTATTTAAGGTCGGCCAGGACTTTGCCAATTTGAAGACTCGCAGCTGTGAACAAAACATAAACAACAGTGTCAGTTCAGAGAAGCAACAGACATTTCAGTTGATGAATTATTAAAGTGGGTAAAACATGAAAGACGTTAAATGCCATAATGTGTGTGGTACAAGGTGATTTTAGCCATACTTCCTGTTGACCTCACTACAGCTATTAATAAAACATCAGTTGGGCTGCTTGGATGAGAATTATGTTTTCCAGAGCTATGCTCTGCCTTGTTAGATAGATGAGCTTTCAGAGGCTCATTCACCCAATATCATGGTGAGAAGAAGATGGAAGGAGGAAATTTCATGTCTTTACGTTTTCTTTTACACTGCTTTTCCTCCTCAAACGCAATAGCCTGGCAGGCATCTGGAAGAAGGGGTCTAGGGTTTGATCCCACAAAGAGAGAAGCAATTCCCTTGTGTTTCAGAGCAAGCCTCAGCCAGCTGCTATTAGCTGTTAGCTCCCAGGGTGAAAATCACCTCTATGCCAAGGATCACACTGTCTATGCACAACCCACATCCCACTTAAGACCTATTTTAAGGATGTAAATGGTGCCTAGACCTTGTGCTGTGTTTTCAAGTGAGGTATAATTTCAGCCCTACTGAAGAGGGATTGCTGAAAACCTGACAGGAGACTCTCAGGACCTAACATCAATGATTAAAAATTTGCATTTTTGAGCAGTGCAGAGAATTTGGGGGGGTGGGGGGTGGAAGGTATTCTGCTAAATGTAACCAGAAGGGATTATTTTCCCAGTCTTTCCAATTTGTGAAGTCACATCATGGCCAGAATGATTAGCATGGACATCCTGGTACATGAAATGCAACACAAATGTCAGGCTGGCAAGGAAACTACTTTTCTGTTCCAATATGCTGATAGTCTCTCATTAATAGAACACCACTATCCCCTGCATAACAAAGGGGCTGACAGCTAAGGAGTTCCCATGAAAGACAGATGCTATGTTATGCTGATCAGCTCTAGAAAAAAAAAAAAAAAAGTCACTCTGTGAATAATTCAAAGACATTTTCTTTTGACAACATTTAAAAGAACAGTGACATGTTTATAACATAATTTAGGAATAACAACTTCCAAAACAACAAATTGCTGGCTCTTGCATTTCTTGGGCTATCAATTATCTGCTGACTATGCTAACAGGTGTACAGGTATAAAATGGCAGATTTTTACTACAAATTTGACCTCAAACATTTTAAGCGTGCTACAACTACCTGGAACAGCTAGAAGGAATCAAATTATGTTCTCATTTACCCTGATGTAAATCTGGAACAATTCCATTTATCCTGCAGCCTATAATTAGTGCCACGTACTGTTCGCCAGTTTGCAGCAATTAAAATCTTTATTGGCAGATGTGTTTTAAGAAAATACGTTGCATTCATGTCAGAGTTTATAGGTAACAAAAGAAGAGAGGTAAGAAGAGAGTGAGACCGTTACCAGTCGAAAGGAGCGTAAAACAGACAGGTTTCCCATGCTGGACAAACCCAATTCCATCAGGCTTAGAATAACAATTATGCTGTCAAAAATATTCCAGCCCTGCTGAAAATAGTAGTAGGGGTCAAGGGCAATTACTTTGAAGATCATTTCTGCTGTAAAAATCCCAGTGAAGACCTGCAGAAAGAAAATAGGAAGTCAAAGTAACCTTTTATGTACATCTCCTTGCTTGCAGACTTTCCACTGATTCAGGTGAACACAGCAGAAAGGCAAGAACATTTTACAAGAAAACACTTCAATTTTCATGGATGAGTCTTTATCACTATTACAACTTTGTCTAGCCTTTTCACAATAATATTTGATCCTGCTGCAAACTTAACAATGACATTTGAGTTCTAGCTCTGGATTGGAATGTACATTTCCATCTCTTCCCATCACCTGAATAATCCCAGTGGTAAAAGAAAGTAAGTGTCAAAGTGCCTTTTATAAAGGTTAAATCTATTCATTTCAGTGGAGAAACCTGACTGAATGGAGTGTGAGTGTGAAGGGGTATTTGGATTGTAGTGCATTTTTTATTTTGTTATTATTATCAACACCAGGGTAATGCAAACCTCCAGTCATTCCGAGGTTACTGCTGGCAGCAAAGGCAATTAGAAACTCTAATTTGAGCCCTAGTCTTTTTTTTTTTACCAATAGTCACAGCAATTTTCTTTTCACAACATCCTGGGAACACATCGCTTATTTATGACCCAGTTCAAATGTCATATGGTGGAACTTCTAATTGGAACATTTTTCTTTAAACTAGCATATAAATATTACCTGTGAGGCAGAGGGAGAGGGGAAGGGAAGGTTGCTAAGAGCAAATTCAGTTTTAACACAATTCCTGCAAAGTATCTCAGAGAATTAGGTCTCGTCCTTTCTTATGTCCTCCTTAAGTAACAGTTTAAATGCACAATGCAAGGCTACAGTCAACTTAAAATGACAAAATGTGGGCACTAAGTTCTTCACATACTGTTTTATCTTTTGTTCCAAGTCTCAGTCCAAGCTGCACCAGAGCTTTACGTTCCTGAAAATATTCTCTATGTACGTATATATTAAAGTACATGGTTTTCTGTGAAACAATCAACATTGATGCACTGTGCCGATCAAAAAAAAGAGGAGGCAGTCCAGAGCTCAAATATCAGTAACATACAATCAAGGACAAATGTTTGCCTTCCAATAAGCTGAATGTTTGCAGTGTTATCCCAGCAAAACTGATAACTCTGAGCAACAGAGATGAGAAATCCATTAAGATGTGGAAAAGTTAAGATTACATAATTATGATAACAAGGGAAAAATCCAAATCTTCATAGCCTACATTGAATACATGCAATTCCTTACGTAAAATACCTTCTCCCTCTCATCAGAAAAATAAAACCTTGGACTGCAACAATACCTCAGAATGCAACAACATCCCATCACCATTTCACACCAAGAACCCGACACAAAAATCTGTCTCCTATTTCTAACTAGTCGACAGTTTCTGGTCAGAGATATCAAGGATTCCCACCAGTATGCTCCAGTTTCCCTGAGGACAGAGAGCAGGACAAACCTGGATGTCTGTGAAACTGTATCCAGGGGACTACCTTAAAACCACGACACCACGCTACGTACATTATGCAACCATCTTGCTGAGAAATGACTCAGGAGGATCACTTTCTTTGCCTGCATCATTTTAATCAATAGCCTTCCGAGAAGGAAATGTCACAGTAAGATAGCAAAATGTCTGAGCCTTCCTGAAGGCATCAGGAATTGTGTATGTGTACCAGCTATGAATTTCAAACGGCTGTTGTCAAATTGCCGGCACCTGGTACGCGGCGACGGCTTGTACAAGTGGCTGGATACTTAATGTGATAAAGGCTGGAAAGAAAACAGGTAACTTAACATCCCACTGGTGCTAAATATGGCCCTGCTGATTTGGAGGACTTTGTCTTAAAAAAATACTCTTTTATTTATCATTGCACAGCTATTTAGGCTTACGTAGCATAACGGTATCTCAGTTGCTAGAGGAAAACAAAAATTAGGGCATTCTTGCTCTCTCTAGCCACTTTTTAAGTGGTGGCACTGCATAAGCAGATGAACCATATAGAGATGTACATGTGTTTGGCTGGCTGCCTGATCACATTTGAAAATGTGGATTCCTGTAAGTGATGAACTAAAGGAATCTGAAGGTAGCAGATGCTGCATGAAGTAGATGGACAATCAGAGAGGGAGATTTCCAATCATAGAGTCATAGGATGGTTTGGGTTGGAAAGGACCTAAAAGGTTGTGTAGTTTTAGCCTCCTTTGCCATAGGCAGCGACGCCTTCTACTAGACCAAGATGCTCAAAGTCCCATCCAACCCGGCGTTGAACACTTCCAGGGATGGGGCATTCACAGCCTTTCTAAGCAACCTGTTCCAGTTTCTCAGCATCCTCACAATGAAGAATTTCTTACTAATAGGTAATCTAGATCTACCCTCTTTCTACTTAAAACCATTACCCCTTGTTCTATCACTACAATGCCTGATAAATTCCCTCCCCATCTTTCCTGTAGGCCCTCATTAAGTATTGAAAGGCCACAACAAGGTCTCTTTGAAGCCTTCTCTTCTCCAGGCTGCACAACCCCAGCTCTCTTAGCTTGTCATCGCAGGGGAGGTGTTCCAGTTCCCTGATCATCTTTGTGGCTCAATGATTGGCAGCAGGCAAAGAACTGCTCTCAGAGAAATCGAATCCATATTCCACTTTCCTTCTCTCATTTCTCTCAGAAACATTTGTTTTGAGGGAAAAACGCCAAAGATCTGCCCTTTTTAATATTCTCCCCATTTAATGCTAGTATAATCATTCAAAGAGGGTTAGATGCAATGGGAAGATGACAGGCAGTCAGTGCGGGGGCAGAGAAGGGGTCTGGCAATCTGTGGCTTAGGGGATACAGGCACTTGGCAGCCTGCCCTGGAGCTGGGGCTCCCTCCTCTTTCATCAAGAATTGCAAAAAATGTCAATTCTTATTAAAAATGACTTTGCAAAATCCCTCACAAAATGGAGTTACCTCCCGCTGACCTGCTCTACTCACAATCAAACCAGTTATGCAGCAGCTTTAGTAAAGCTGACAAGGAGAACCTGGGACAGTCTGGCCTCTCACAGACCCATCCTGGGATCTAAAGGGAAGGGGGGCTCAGGGCCATCAGCCTGCTACAAAAAAAAAAAAACAAAATAGCAAGCTGGTTTGTTTATTTTACATTTTAGTACAAGGAGGAGAAACAGCTCTAGGCAATGTTGAGAAACTCGCGGTGAGGTAATTTTTTTTTTTTTTCCAAAATTTTGCAAAATTTGCTTTGCAATTTCTCCTGCTCACTGTCTCTATTTCCCTTTTGGCACCAGGTGCAGCCCCACTCAACCCTGGCAGGTCTGCAGGAGCCGTGTTGGCAGGAGGGATGCCCAGAATTAAAGTTTCTGCCTGTGGTCTGCAAAGGGAGAAGCTGATCTGCCAAAAGCAGAACAAGGAGCAGACACATTTACTATCCGACGTGCCAGAGTGGGAAATGGCAGCATTGCCACTTGCTCTGATGGATACTGGATCCAAAGGAGGGGTTTTTTAAAGCCATCTTAGAAAGCCACAAATTGTTGAACAACAAGAAGAAAGGCTGGCTGCAATGTATAGCTGAATGCAATCTTGTGACATGACTTTCTGAGCTACCCTCATCTACTGCTTTCTGCAGAGGGCAAGAGCAAGGGTTTGAGGCAAGAGAGACCCAAACAGTTTCTGCTTAGCACAACCACAGAGGGAGATTTGCCAAGACAAAGCAGCTAAAAAACTGGAGACCGATCCTACAGCTTGGGAGAAGAACCTCAACCGGCTCAAGGAGGCCCAGAGCTAAAAACAACAAGGACCAGGGTAAAGAAAAGAATCCATACGTGATGTACTACCTATGCTGGGTCTGATCTAAAAAGGATGATTATTGCTACCGCCCACCTAAACCTGCCCATGTAGGATGCTTCTCACTAAAGGCACACCACATCTGCAGTGTCTGCGTACTCTCACTAGAGTTGATGGTTGCTACAGTCATTGGCCTCTAGGACATAGTCCACCTTATCCAAAAGTAAATGTCTTTAAAACACCACCTTAATTGTGCCTTAAAATTGTCCATTACTCTCCATTGACTTTAAAGAGAAACAAAGGCATCTGGCTCAGACAGAGACTCCCACGCTGTAAATACCTAAAGTTAGGCAAGGTGAATCCCACTTCGAGATACGGCAGCCTTTGTTTTTATAGAAATAAAGGGATTTTTTTCATTTTTGCTGTGAACTTCTCAAATGCCAACTTAGCAGCATCCACGTTCCAGGGTACTCCTGACTTACTTACGGTCCTATAGGATATCTCTGTTTCTACCACTAGATTTTAGGGGCAATTCCACCATGCCATAGCTATACGGCCTGTGCCTTTTTCAATACAGACTCTTCTAAAATCAAAAGGATTTTAAATGTTAAGTTTTAAAGTGCTAAAACACGGTAACTTTTAAATATAAGCTCAGAGAAAGACAATGAAATAAAAAGCTTCCATTTTGTAGTAAATGCAGAATTTAAGTGGCCCCCCCGGTTATCAAATTGTACTGCATCACCCCTGGAAAGGCTTTTCTGCTGTCCCCGCAACTTGGCTGTGGATCTGTCACTCTGCTTTTCCTGGGCGAAGCGTGGTCTCTGCTTACTTTGCAGCTCTCTTCCCGGCTGCTTCAGCTTACACATTCAGAGTCTCCCCTTGAAGCATCAGTCATGCTTTGCTCCATGTCCCCTCTGCCCTAGGGTTTGCATGGGACCCAGCATACTCTGCTGGACTAAGCAGGGAGGCACAACAGGATACACAGGGACATACAGAAAATGCACCACAGGTGCCTTCCCACATACATATGTACCCATGATCAAACACCACTCTAGTTCCCTCCAAGACCTTGCCTTGGGGTTTGTTTTATGCCATTTATTTGAACTTAAAAATCACTATTAGTCACCAAGAACTGCTGCCTTATCATTGCTTTACCAGAAATCCCAAATGAACCTCATTAACCTTTCTCATATCTCATTTTCTTAAACAGATGCAAACTAGATACCGATCAGGAACAGCCCAGAAACATGGCTTTTGTGGTTACTAATAACATTAGAATATGTTCATTTAATAAAAATAGACTCTTGTCCTTCATTCATTTCTTTTCACTTCCAGAAAGAGGTGACTATGTGGACTTGCTCGACATGTCATAGGTAAAGTGATGCTCACAGTTTATGAAAATTGGGTCTTCCCAAGTCACAGCAAAAATCTTAGAAAGCAGGAAATACCCTCCTCAGGTAGCACTTCAGGTTCACGTTCACTTACCAAATTGCCAATGTAAAGCATGTGGTCAAACTCCTTCGTCATCTTATAATGCTCCAAGGCCATGAAGAGCGTGTTCAGCACAATGCAAAGGGTGATGGTGAGGTCGGTAAATGGGTCCATTACCACGAACTTGACAAATTTCTTGATTAAAAGCCAAAGTGGGCAGCAATCCCAAATGAGAAATTTAACAGCAAAGTGGTTCCAACAGGGAGGACATTTCTGGTGTGATTCCTCAAGCTCTAAGTCACAAGCAGTAAAGTAACAGTCAATTCACACTGAATTATATGACAAGAGAACACTTAAAATGACTCATAACATAGAGGAAGGCCCCTGAATTACCCTCAACTTTTTTTTTAGGATACAAATATTTCCATCCTAACAGGCTGGCAAATTATGCACTTCAGGGTTTTTGCCAGTTGACCTGCACTTAGCAGACAGTGACCTATTCTGAAAGTAATAAACCTTTTAAAAGTGTCACAAACAAAAAGGGAGAGTCACACTAAATATGTAAAGCCAAGTATTATATATAGGCTCCTGTTTTTACTGTTTTCCATTTTGGCATGTTCAAATGGACAAGAACACACTATCTTCATTTAACTTAGATTAGAATATATTTTTTCATTATCAGGTCACATTTCAGAAGTACCTTAAGCAATACCTTTTAAAACAGTTAAGGGATGAAAGAGTTTAAATCCAATATTTAGAGTTGATTTAAGCACTTCTGAGCCAGAGTATCAGTGGTTATCAATAGGTTTTCTGTTCTTGATATGTGATCCAAAAAGGCATTAGGCATCTGATTTCTTCTGAAAGGCCCACATACAAAATTCAGGAGAGCGCATAAGTTCAGTTTGAAAATGCTACTAAAGCTCCAGTGTGCTTTTTAAATGTGCTTTTAAAATATTACCTAAAATGCAACTTACATATGTTCATTTTACTCGAGCACAAAAGAATTGAAATAGCTTCATAAGTATAATTTGCATTAAATGGTGAAAAAGAAAAGGTAAAAAAGACAGCTAATGGTTGGATCATAATGATGAGCAGAATCGCTTAATGCTTTCCTTTTCTGATTCCTTTATGGGCATGAAATGTTGTATAATGGTTTTAGTCTACATAATTAGAACCTGCACTGATAAAAGGAAAACTTCAGCCAAGGTTGTTATTTCAATCCGTTTATAAACAGCTTCCTCTCTCAAGCCAGGATGCATTCTCTGCATTTTTCTTCACTAGACAACACAACTGTGGTATTAGGTGTCTTCTATCAAACTTTCAAAATACCAAATGATATTCTACATGCACAGGTTTTGCACAAACTTCTACATTACTCCAAGTTCTCTGGGAAATTAAATTGCTCCCAAGAAATAACTATGTCTTTCCAGCCTCCAAACAGAGGGATTACAGGGAAATGCCTAAAATGATGCGCAAACCATCCATACGCCCAAAACTTTTAATGCAAATTCCTAATTTTGCATTTTTTAAAACCCAGCTTCGAAAGTAATAAAGAGTTTAGGGTAGTCACTTTCTAACAGATCTCATTTTCCAGGTAAATCCAGAATCCATCTATCTATCTCCATACTCCTCATAATCACTTTTGACCAGTGCTGCTTATTCCACTATTATTAACTTGGAGACCTTCATGATGGACACATATCAGATGAGTGACTCTTTTTCCCTGAGGCTCCACACTCAACACATGCCCCTCTAAGTCCGGGGTGCTGTTAAAAGGGGTAGCTGCATCCCTCTCAGCCTCACCCACATGTTATTTCTCTGTCCTTTTGCCAGCTTTTGTGCTCCTGGACCTTCTGGGTGAGCTGGTTCTGTTTGTTGATCCAGATGGAAACCCTATGTTTGTAGAGCCAAATCAAACTGCAGGAACACAGCAAGGGAAGGAGGAAGGTGTGACCTCTTTTGGCAGTGATGTGGCATTAAGACAGTTTAAGTAAACTAAGAAACCACAGGTGATCTTTGGAAATCACAACAGGTTTTTTTGAAAAAATATCTTCAAAAATAAAATTCAGCAAAAATAAAAAACCTGAAAAAAAAAAATCTGCCAAAAAAGTCTACAAAAAATAGATTCAACTACTCTTTTTTTTTCTGCTACTTGACATGTTTTTTTTAAAAAAATGGTCAGAAAAACACAATCAAAATTTGTGTTGGAGGTAGTTTTCCTCTTACTTTTAAATGAAAAAAACCCCTAGGTCCTTCTTTATCTGCAAGGCTTTGCAATGTCTGGGATAAACAGGCAGATGATGACTGCCCAAGAGCTAAGGACAGAAACCAGGTAACTAAAGGGAAAGGGATTTCTGGTCTGGCTGTTTCACACAGTTTGGCACAAAACATACAGCCATTATTACAGTTAAAGCCTGTGATACATTTTATTCTGATTTGATATTCCTCTTATTAACACGTACTCAATATCAATGACTAATCAAAGTCTGGGAGTTAGGAAACCTTTGATAAGCATTGAAACAGCTTGCTTCTATATGAAGCTAAAAATGTAGATCCTCTGAGTTACCCTAGACTTGATAGTCTCTGTTTCTGTGGTAAAAAGTAATAGAAAGCACCATTAAATAAGAAGTCCAGCTCAGGCCTTTTAGGCATTCTTAACACATTACAACTAAGCAAATCAATCACAAAGCTAATTGCCAAAAAACCCTAAAGAAAACAAATAAAACCTTTTCAGACTACACTGAACTTCGGAATACACTGAAGTAATTATTTACCTATTAAGAACACAACTCTTTATTTATTTAAACATACATATATCTGTTCTGGCCACTATACTGCTGAATTTTGCCACAGGGGAATGTAAAAAGCTGAGGAAGAAGAAGGGCTTTGTGGTTTCATGCTGGGCTGTCTCCAAAGAGCTAAGTTCAGTCTTTTTCTGTAAGGTATCTCCCAGGTAAGTCCCAAGTCCCTGCATCTTGCCTGGCCTTCTGACTGATCAGTAACATTGAGAATAAGGCTGTAGAAGAATCTAAAATTTCCCTTGCTTCACACTGTGTTCTTGACAGACATTTTTCTATACTCGTAGCTGCTACCTCCTGTCTTGGCTCCCCTTTTACAATGGAGGAGACAAGAGAAACTGCAAGAAGCTCTTTCATGATGCATGAGCCTAGAAACGTGATGTCTTGCTACGAGTTGTCTTGCTATCAATAAATTTGTGAAAGGGAAATGTAAAGTTCCTGTGTATGAAAGACAGGGAAGGGAAATCATCCTGCCCTAATGAGAAGCCTAATGAGCAATGGAAAAATTTGCTGGGAAATATTTGCACGGACAACAGGATCTTTTGAGCATCCTTTCAATTCACGGTAAGATTCAAACACCCACCAAACTCTTGTGTCCCGCTAGCTGCTCTGCAAGGAGGAGACTTTCCTCCCCCACATCTTGGAAGTTCTGCACATAGCTGGTGACTGCACATGTCAGGCTTTGCTGCAGCTCCAGAGAGACAAGATATAAATGTATATACAGTCACCCAAACAGTCTGGTGCTTCACTACCCTGCATCTTCTTTAGCCCTGTGTAAGTCAAATGCCATGGGGGCACAAAGTATCGCCAGACTCAATTTTGATTACACAGCCAGCATTTTGTCCGGATTTTTACAAGTCCATGAATAAGACAATGATTTTATCACTTT
The DNA here is from genome assembly GCA_013396935.1 of Baryphthengus martii. Classification (NCBI taxonomy): domain Eukaryota; kingdom Metazoa; phylum Chordata; class Aves; order Coraciiformes; family Momotidae; genus Baryphthengus; species Baryphthengus martii. The sequence goes on along the minus strand of VWZK01018381.1, from coordinate 302,876 downwards.
CTGTTCCAGCACTGTCTCTGTTATAGTGGTTGCAATAACTACCTATAACGCCTTCTTTCCAAAACAACGAGAGTTTAATATTAGGGTCTTTTGTGTCACTTTGTGCCTGCCAACCAACCTGCATAAGGCTTTGAGTCAGGGAACCAAAGATGTATCTTACCTTCCAGGGCACTGGTGATGATGCTGACAGCACTCACTGCCCTCTGCCTCTGAAAGGGTTCGTCCGAGTGATCCACCGACGGGCGGTGGGGCATTAAAAGCTGCTTCTTGCTTGCTTCATCTGAGGGAGAGGTCTGTTTAAATGAACACATTGGATCAGCAGAATAAAAACAGGGTAGATATGGAGTAGCACTTTCAAAATTGCCTAAGTACTGTTTTTCCTAATTAGATACATGCTGATGGGGGTATTGCTCTTTTTTTTTTTTTCCTTTTTTTTCTTTTTTGAGCAATTTTGGAAACTTTGCCTTGCCCTTTACCTTCATGTAAAAAGGTGAAAGATGTAGGTGAAAATAAAGGGCTGTTCTGATGCTGGAGAAACAGCAGTGCTGCTTTACAGTGCTCTTTGCTTCTGAAAGAAGCCCTGTTTAATTACATTAATTATTCCATTATTTCTGAAATGTGTTAACTGTTTAATTATACTGCTGGAAGAGGAAAAGGGGTGTGGGTAACAGCTCCATTACAGGCCTCTGATATCATACCAAGCAAACTGACTCCTCAACACATGTTTTTTCTTGTTCTGAAACACTGCCAAATCTCAGGAACATATTGTCATTCTGGTGATCTTTGGTGTCACGGATTCTGAAACTCTGTAATTAGGGGAAAATCTCAACTTCTTCATTCTCAGGAAAAAGAAAAAATAACCCAAACTCTCTTGTTCTCATATTTCTCAAGGAAAAGCTTAAAAAAAATCCCCAAAGAAATCAAATACCAGAAAAACAGAACTCCCAAAATGTCTTTATTTAATGTTTCATTTTAAATTAGTTCTATGCTTTTTGAAGGCTTGGTTTCTGAAGGTTTCTGAAGTCAGCCAGAAACACAGTATAGCTGCAGTCACACATTGTATTAAATATATTAAATACTTTATATTGTCAGCTCACAGGAGCAAGATGCTAAGACTTTCATTATTACGAGCTCCCACTTCATACAGAGGCAAATCCCACTTGCTTTACTCCTTCAGCTCTCCCATAGGTAGGAGGAAAAGTGGTTGTTGAGGTGCAAGGATCTAGGAAAGCCAGGTTCAACATCATTCTCTGTCTCAGACCTCTTGGTTGAGACACTCAGCCTCTCAAAATAAATGTTTTAACAGCCCCTGTCCTGCTCCTTCAAGCATACAGGCTGTGAGGTCTGAGATACTATGTAAGAAAGAGATGTACTGTAGATAGGTGGGTCCTGATGTCTCTTGAAATGCAGCTAAAGGAAATGTGAAAAGAGAAGAAATCCCCATGAAGATGACAACCACTGGTTTGTAAGGATGTCAGAGTAGCTGCTTTTGCTTCTCCATAGCCAAACGAGCTACATGAATCGAATTCAGACTTCCAAGTCTTGTCATCACTTGGGTCTGAAATGGCCCTAACCAGTCTGAGCAATGCCCAGGATGCCAACCAAGATGTGCCATGGGCAGGTCCACAGCTCTGCCCTCTGTGCATGGAACACATACCTAGAGGGACTCAGCATCCCTCCTCTTCACCATTTCTCTACCAAAACTGCTCTTCAAGAAAGGCAATTCCATGAGAATGGCAGGAAAAAAACGCTGCAGCTCTCTGAGTTGTCTTTCCAGAGCAGGACCAGGGCAGGAGACGTCCCCTTGTCAGATGGTTGCAAAGGACAAAGACTCTTGGCCAGTGTTTGACACTGAAAATAATTGCCAGGATAGTGGTCTCAGGTCACTTCAAAGTAATGCAGTTAAAAATACTAATCACTGCAAGACCAGAGAAGAGGGAGGACTTTTAAAGCAAGCACTTAAAATATTAGCTAAGTAAGGAAAGCAGTAATGGTTCAAAATGGCTTTCTTCTTATTTTTTTTTCCTAAAATGTTCTCTTTTGTTAAAACGATTGGCTCATTGTCCATTGAGTTACTGACGCAGTCATCTCAGACGGAGAGGTGTAATCAGAACCTATTCAAAGAGACTCCTACTTGTGTACAACATAACAAGAAAACACTCTATTCTTGGCTTAGGAGCAGGGGAAACCAAGAACGGTATTTCAGATGCATTAGTTTGCTTGATTCCCTTCACCTCAAAAACATCCAGTAAAAAAGAAAAAACAACAAAGAAACAATACATGTTTTATTAATGAAGAAAACATCTACAAAATTGCATAATCATTCGAACCAGTTTGGAGTACATCACAAATACAAGGAACTGAAAAAAATAACTAGACAAGGAGATAAAAAACATGAGGGAGACAAATTTCTAAGTAGAATTAACTAAAACAAGTAAAAGAAAAGAAAAACGAAAAAAAAAGCAAAATAAAACCACAACTCTTCCAGTTCCCTCTGTCTGTAGAATGAACCATAAGAAAACTTCTAACTTCAAATTCCTCTGGATCATCTAACTCTTTTAAACTGTACCATCTTGCTATCTCGTCTGACCCACAGCCTAGGACATAGCAGTAGCATGTCTTTAGACAATCTCATCCCCAAAAGTTTCAGTTTTCTGACTGTCAAGAAAGATACTCTATTCCTATTCCTGCACACAGAAGTGCTTTTGCAGATGTTATAGATTGGTGGCCTTTGGTGGTGAAAGCCCCCTTTTACTCAGAGGTGCAAAGAGAATTCACTGCAGAGGTAAAATTCGAAGGAAGAACATTTGGAGATTCGCTCTTCCTATTTTTTGGCTCAGCTAAACCAGGGTAAATGAAAAGTCCATGTTAAAAAGCTTTGGCATATCATTCATAAAAAGAATAGCAGGGAACTGACTTTTCCTCGAGCCAGGGGGGCTGTTTGCAGTGAGCCGTCCTCTGCGTGCAAAGGAATGTTTCCGAAAGACACGTGCACAGCTCCTTCCTTCCTTCATCTCTAGAGAGGCGAGGTGGTGCAATTTGCTGCTGGCCCACGTTCTGAGTACACGCTTCTGCCCTTGATAAGCCACCCGCTCGCCCAGCCACGCATGTCCCGGCCAGAGGGTAGAGCCCAAAGCCCTCTGCTCGGCAGTGGGCACCTAGTGGAGGTTCATCCCCAGAGCCAGGACAGTGTCTGGCAGGCAGTGCTGGGGGGTAAGGCACAGTCCTGTGCTCTTGCAGGAGGATGTGGTCTCTCTCCCACTAGAGCAGTAAATCTATCACGTAGGCAGCTTACCATTTCCCAGAAAGCATTTTTCCAGGAAAGAAAGTTGCCGTCCAGGTGAATTGCTTAAAATTATTGAAGTTACTTAGGGAAGTTTATGAGATTTTGTTCTTTGTAAATAGGTACGTGAGGGTTGGGTGGTTTGTTTTTTTTTCTATTAATGATTTCAGAACAGAGACAGCTAATAGTCATGCAAGGAACTGGCAGTTTTTGTACTCGGAGATGGAGTGCAGTTCCAGTAACTGGACAAACAAGGCAGCACAAAGGCTATTATCATTACAGAGAGAATACACACAGGCACAGTTGTTCATCGTACTTATATTTCTATAGCAGTGAAGCAAAAATAACAACAGTCCCTACAGTTATCCTTAGGATCCAGATGAGAAATCACAATGGACTTAAACACAGGCACCTCCAACAGGACAAGATAATTTGTGTTGCTCCCTGATTGACTGGAAGCGGTTCTCCTTTGGATTAGCTAAATTCTGTAGGGACAAATATACTATTCAGTAATTTACATGTAAATGAGGATGTGTAACACCGCAGAATTATTTTCTTCTGAGTGACTACAGTTCTAAGCTATGTCAAAACTATTATGTGAAGATGGGCTTATACATGGCAGCATTTTAAAGACCACATTTTGGAACTGGGACAGGTTTAATTTTCCTTATACAGTAAAAATCTTTTCAAGCATAAGAAGAGGCGGACAGGCCACACCATGGACAATGGACCCAATAAAGCACTGGCACAAATATGTAATGAGATTGAAGGTGACCATAATAGCTCACAGCACTAAAGAAAAGCTATTTAATTTTGTGCATATTGGATTATTTAAAAAGATGCGCTGCAAACTGAAGCAGCTTGCAATATTTGTGTCAAATCTGAAAGATTTACGCTTAGAATGTGCTAAAGTGAAGTCTGAAATGAGCAGAAACTTGAGCCAGCACTCTGTAACAGCACTCTGTGTGGTAGTGACAGAGGGCTAGCTTGCTTTCATCCATACAACTTATTGGTGGCAATTTTTGGATGACTTACTTTGTTGACATTTTTTCTGAACACAGAAACTGCTAACTCTTTCCCTTTTCACCAGTCCTGTGGCAAAAGGAGAAGTGAAAAAAAAGAAATTTTACCTCGGGGCAGTTTTAGGGCTGGAAAGAAAACCTCAACCAATGTGGTCAGCAAAACAGTTTTATGCTTAGAAGCAACAAAAGCCAAGGTCCTTTGTTTTTGGTTTGTTTGTTTTCTTTACAAAAAAAAGACCAAAAAAAATGTTCATCTAAAGATAAGCTTTCAAATCCTTAGTTCTGTGCCTGGACAAGCAGCCTGGTTTTTCTTAAGAGCTTGCCCCACACTAGTTTTCACTCCTGTCAAACAATACTTGGCATTTCTAGTCTCCAAATAGGAAAAAAAAAAAAAAAAAAGTAGAACCAACAGGAAATTTAGGAAAGGTTGCTATGTGAAGAGGGAGAACGCAGGTAGATCCAACCTTGGCCTCATGGCGCATCCCAAAGGCATGTCATGGGTGGACCTGCTCTTCTCCTGTGTTACTGGGGAGGTCGGATGAGCAGGTCCACAGGGAGAGCAAAACAGAGGGGACCACCAGCTAACAGCCAGCTGCACACTTGCAAATGACTACCTTGCCACTCTTTGTCACTTCCAATCTCCAAAATAATTGAAAAGTCAAGATAAATTAAAAACCTTGCAGTTTCCCTGCAGTTACAGAAAGGGCTCCAGCTGGCTTTGGGATGAAAGAGGGGATGATGTCATGTGCACTTCTTAACCCTCAAAAAATTCTTGACAATCACAGGTGACATCTTACTTATCCTCATCAGATCCCATGGACAAATTGAGCTCCAGATAAGAGTTCATTAACTTAATCCAATTCTGTTCAAACAGATCAATACCATGTGAAGGTGGTTGTTATTCTAACCTCTTAACTAAGAAACACTAAGACATTACAAAGCAATAAATAGCTACAAATAAAAACTACAGGGATGTGCAGAAGCTTTAGGCTGTAGTGTGCCCTGATGTTATTTACGTAACGTATAGACTTTCTCTAAAAAACGCAAAAGCCCAAACTCCCAGCCCAGCAAACAGCAGGAACATAAAACCTCATTTTCTAAATGAGGTCAAACCAAAAAACATTAGGACTTTTAAGTATAGTCACCAGGTCCTGCTTGTGTCTTTCTTACACTGAGGTAAGTTGGATAAAATCAGCAGCTGCATCACTTGAAGAAAGCTGGTAGGAGAACAGGGGCAGCCCTGAGTCAGTCCTCAGCAGAATACACCAGAGATTTCCAGGAGAGGGACTAGGACTTTACAGGGGTTTCTTGGGATAAGCTTTCTGCACCCCTTGGACTTGAATACCTGTTGCTCTTCACATCCAGGTGAAGACTGCCTGACCCAGAGCTACCCTTGTGAAGGGTGTTTACAGATCATACTTTCATGTTGGACTACTTTGCTCTTCCTATGACCTCAGCAGTCTTTCTAGCTTGAGCACTGCCGTGTAACCCTCTGTGCTGTCAAGGGCAGCTTTTCAACAATGCTGACATCACTCCTTGCTGGTGCTCCTGTGTGGCACAGGAATATCAACGGGTGTGGCAAAGTTTGTGGAGACACATGGGTTCCCTGCAGAGGATAGGATGTCCCTCCTCTTGTTCAGGCTCTGCACTGAAGCCCCTGGTGACTTGGTAGGGCTGCTTTGATGCAGAAGACTGCATGGATGGATGCCATTCTATACGGACCATGCCATCCATGGAAAACAAGCCTTACGGCCAGTTAGACTACTCTGGCTGACAAGACTGGTAGGCCTAAGCACCATCCACTGAGATCATTTGAAGTGTCTCCTATTTCACTAGCTGTATTTAGGGATTAGAAGGAGGAGATGGAAAGTGCAAGCACACTTGGTTTCTCATGGAAACAAACTCACATCCATCTGTGCCAAGCAGCTAGGGCCATCTGAGGAGCATCTGAAACTGGCTTTTTAAGCTTACGTGCTCTTCTGCAGCCAAGTGTCAGGAGACCGCTCATCTGAGTCACCAGCCTGAATAGTGGAATAATCTGCTGCAGCCACCTCTCTCATGGGAGAGGGCACAAGCTGCACAGATGCCTTCATGTCAGCTCAGCTGCCACCCGCAATCATTCCCGTGGGCAAACAGCCCTTGGCTGGGACAAGGGGTAGCAGTTGCAATGACACAAAGGCATGAAAGTTGTTCATTGCACTCCCAACTACTTTGCCTGGGGTAAAATCCTCAGCTTGTATGTTGCTAAAACTGATCAGGCTAAAATTCCGAATGGTGGCTAGTGATTTTTTGTGTTTTCCCTGAGAAACCTTAGGAGGGCCCAGTTTGAAATCATCTGCTGAAACTATGGTCTGCTTAAAGGCTACAGGCTGTAAACTCAAAAGCAAAGACAGTCGGATCTTGTTTGATGTTTCCTCTGCCTCTTAAATCAGAAGTGCTCTTCCAAGCTTTCCCCAAACCAGAATTCAATGGTCTCCCCACTCAGTAGCAATCAGACGAGTCTGTATTACGCTCTTGGGACACTTAAAGACTTAAAGAAATGAGTCTTCAAAACCCAATGCTGTAAAACGTGTTTTGTCAGCTCCATCAACTCAGACATTGAATTTACATGAGTGAAGTCACACTTGCATGTCAGGAAGCTGCAGGTCAGGGCTTGACACATATTACAGTCTTTTCATGGACTTTTCCTCCGTTTCTTTTTCAGGGAAGGTACAACAGATAGCACAAGTGAGTCCTTTTTCACCATGAGCTTACACTGGTACAAAACAACAGCAGCAGGGTCAATGGGGTTAATGAGGTAACTTCAACCTCACCCTGCAGCATCTTCCTCCCCCACAAACATATAAAGAGACTAAGAAGAAGTGAGAGCTGCCAAGAAAGAACAAACTCAACTTCAAATTTTAACAAGAAAAAGGCAAAAATAATCAAACACAAAGCCCAGAAGCGTGTTGTTTATCTCCAAGCACACCAAGGTGCTGGATTTGCTCTTTCCTTTCGCCTGTGCTCCACAGCTGAGGCTGCACGTTTGTGCTCAGTGCTTATGGTTCCTGTAGCAAATACATCTGTACAGCAATGGGCTACTTGCCAGTTAGCTTTTGACTCCAGCTCATATTTTCTGGATAGATTAGATACCAAACCTGTTTTGCAGAAGACACAACATCCTTCACATTGCATCACTGAATGAGCATCTGTTACTATAGTGCCTGGGTGTTATTTCCTAGATGACCAGGGAACTGCCAAGTGAGCTCACCCACCCTGGCCATTCAATTTTCAACATCCATTTTTCTAAAAGGCAGGAGGCTGGCAAACAAAAAGAAATGCCAGCAGAGCTCAAAATCTCCTTGTCACCTCAGGGCCCAATCCTGAAAAATACCAATATTTCCTGTGAAAGGCTGAGTGCTCTCATGCTTTGTTAAGCTTTTTCTGCCAGCTGGGAGAGCCTCAGCAGCCTGCAGAGCTGTTTTGCTTACAGAGAAAAGGGGGACATCCACTGCTCATCTACTGAAGCCTTTTTACTTCAGATTTTTTTTTTTTTTGTAAACAGATGTATAAACTTCCACAGTTGCTTTAGTGCACAGCTTTTTTGTACTGAGCTAAGTCAAATAAAACTCTACTAGCTACAAATAATATTCCTGTTGCCCAGCTGTCTAGTGACTGCTCTCAGGACAGCAAAGAGTAAAAATGGGACTACCGAAGCTCTAAACGAATGAAGGTGTGAACATCTGAAAAAGCAGCAACAGCCTCAAAACTGTCAACAAACCAGATAATTCTCACACCGACCAGCTTCCCACGCGCAGCACGGCCCCTCCTCTCGTGTACAGTGTGAGAGTCTATTTGCAGGACTATAGGGAATGCCCAGATAGGTGAGGAAAAAAATTCAATCCAAAGCTTGAAAGGAAAGTAGCTGCCTGGCTCTAAAGAAAAAGAGCTACTTCTCAATTTACTGATAATCTGACACCACAGCTGGGCTCCATCTCACTCACCTTTCTCGCCAGGAAATACCTTGCCTAATACATGTCAGAATCACATTTGCTTATTTCCCCACCAAAGTAACCCGTTTTTGGCACCTTGTTACTCTGAGTGGGCTTCATCTCACCTGACTTAAGACATGTGCAATATAGAGTTATTCACCTTGGGCTCCCCTTGTAGTTAAAGTGAACAGAAAGAGGCACTTTCAGGCAGAGAGATTATTCTGACCCGTTTTTGATCTCTAAGATGACACAAAACCTGCCCACACTGGCCGTAGTGACTAGACCTCTGCTGTTTTAAAGACGGTTGAGAGTGATGAGCTCCAATCTAGATTATCTATGTTTAAAAAGATAAATTTCTACCATATTGAACCAGCAACCTGTCCACGTTGCCCTGCAGCTATTCCCAGAACACCATCTCATGGTTTTCCCAGTGAATTCACACGTAGGTCCTTATGGTATCAGTCTCAATGGTTTTAGTTACAGCCTTATAAAATATTTTGCAGCAGTGGTGCTTTGCAACAAAGATCCTGGCAATCTGCAAAAGACTTGAAGTTTATTGATCATCATTTGCTCATCTTTCCTGGGTGTTACTTGAACTGGATGCTAAGTCCTTCTGGGAACTACCTTTAGACTGCAAGAACAGCCCTCCAGAAGTAGCTATACAGAAGACCAGAGGTTAGATGCAAACAGCAACTAGTGGGAGAAAACAGTCTCAAGATGGTGAGACTCCCACTGGAATAATTTAAAAATATTCTCTAGCCACCAGACAACATCACTATTTAAATGCCAAAAGAAACCAACTTGAAAAATGTCCCTACAAGAAAAGAAAACTCGTACCAAACCCAAGGTTTAGGTATTTGGTTCCAAGTCTCACCAGAAGTCATGAATTTCTGTTACAGAGCACTAGATGCACATTGCTGTGAGAGTGAGCCTGTTGTCTTCCCACCCTGCCTAGGATGGTGGGTCTGGGTTTCTCACAGTAGACTGCGTATCACATAAATAAATTACAGCAAACTCCAAAAACATTTAGAAGGAAACAAGAGTGTGAATCACATACAAAAGTTATAAAGTACTCACCAGGTCGCCTGTCCCAGGTTTTTCCATAATAACTGGGGGGAGCAGTAACCCTGCAGGAGAAGTAGGGTCTGGGTTGAGTGCCCCGATGCCTCCTCCTATCAGGGAAACCACACCATTGCAATCCACTGAGCTGTTCCTTTTGCCGGTCTGGGTGTAGTTGGGAGTAGTAGGGTGAGAACTATGGCTCACTTGACTTTGAACGCTTGGACGCCTCCCAGATCTTGGAATTAAGAGAGAGCCCCGGTGGCTTTCATTTTCCACAGCAATGCTGATCTCATCATCGGCAAAATCTGTTTCGGAGCCAGTGTCTCTGCCACGGAGTCGGAAACTGAATACGCTTCCGTGGCTGGTTCTGCGCTTCACCAAGTTTGCACTGGGACCATAACTAATGCCAAGGAGAGTCTAGAAACCCCCAGAAAGGAAAAAGGGGAAAGAGAAACAACATTTTGCAACATGTTTTCAGGAGCGAGGAAGGTCTGGGGAGAGCAGTAAGTTCCATTTTAAATCAAGTGCTTCAGAGAAAGACTTAATTAGGTGTACTCAAACCTTCGCAAAGTTAAGAAGTTGAATAGACATTCCTAGCCTTTAGGTATTTGTCTAATACTTGACAGATAAAGATGTACTGAAATAGAAAGGGTCAAGGTGGCATTCACCTTGTAGCGTGATACTTCCTTTGCTTCTACTCCCCACCCTCCCCGTCTGGTAAGTGCCAAAGGACTTGGGAAGGCAGCACAAGGAGTGGAAGACAGGAGCAGGGAAGGGGATCCAGCTCCACTTTACCGCATTATCACACATCTTCATAACAGCTAGGGAAGGAACGTTGTAGTGGGAGAAGAAGAGATAAAGAAATAGGGCAGGAAATGAACTGCAGGGAAGATGAGAAGAAGAGGGAAGAAGAAGCAGAATACGACGGAAGAAGGTGATAAAGGAAAACAAAAACAACAAAAAAAACAAGAGCAAGAAGAGGGATATGGTTTATTAGTTTGTAAATGATTATCCAATGCACATAGCTGCTTTAAGGGGTAGGTAACCTCAGTACACAGCAGTCTCCTTCACACTCAGATATCATCCACTCTGACAGAGCATCAGAAGGCTTAGTCAAGGACTAAACACACCTAAACCCTGGAAGAGTAAAAAGGATGTTCAGAAAATGCATAAGGAATTCAAGCCTATCCCTTTCTCTTGTATCTAAAGAGGAAGTTATTGGAGTAAGAACATTTAGGCAGAATATACTTTTCATTTTATGGCCTGTACAGAATTTTCAGAATCTTCAGAACTTTCTCATCAGCCAAGTATATATGAAGAGAGGGCAGTTCTTCACAGCGTCCATGAACCAGACAAACCAAATGAAGCCTTATTTCGTTTCACACTGTGGCTTACACCAAGTTACATAACGATGCTGTTTTGTGACACTGGTACGAGGAAAAGTACAAAGCCCGGGCCCCTTCTAAATAAAAACAACTCATTCAGATTGCTACCAAATTCTAACCGGTCAAAAATCCATGCCTGGGTTTCCACGGCACAGTCATTGAGACTGATTTCTGATGGCAATACATTTCCAGCTGCTCAGATTGCATCTGAATGATGACTCAGCCTTACTCCCTCCAACCATGTCAGACACAGCCTTGCAGACAAGATTTACTATAAGCTTTGAAATGTGTCTCCCATGTTTTTCATGCATATGACATCCAGGGGTGAAAAGTGAAAACAAATATTAATCTAAGAAACAAACTGGCAATGCACAGCTCCAATCTGCAGCCATTCTGGTACGTGGTGTCTTGAAATCCATCCAGAATGAAGCTAAAGAGCAATTTTAGCTTTCACAAAGGTGCAATTTGTAACATTACCCACTCGACCAATGAGGCAACAACAAAAGCTATTAGATTAAAAAAATGCATGTCATTTACAGAAATCCAGCTCTGTGTAAATTTTGTGAGCTGGGGAGTCATTAATTGGTCACATTTACTTACATCACTTACAGGTTTTCTAAGAGCTTTTTATGGCTGCCAAATATCCCTAAATTCACTGACAAAAAAATTTCAAAAGACTTAGCCCATTACATGGCTATTTAAAAAAACAAAATAAACTGATTTAAACTTTGCCCTCAGTTAAGCAAAGACAAATTACCTGAAGCTATTTATGATCATTTGAAAATACAGCATGTGTAGATTCATATTCATGCATGTCAGTAACATTTACATAATACCCTATTTAACAACAGCCTCACTCTGTTTTTCCCTGCAATAGAAACTAGAAACAACGACCACAAAGTTTTGACTTGAAGGCAACTAGTAAAGGAATTTAAAAATGTTAATTACATCTTTGTATAGCATTTAAAAAGCCCTCAGATATAAGTTTCCTCCTCTTCTAACAAGTTTTGTCTCTAGTAGGGATGGGAGAGATATAATCAGATGAATTAAATTAAAGTAAGAAAATAAACCAGACTGTGGGTAATCCTGGAGGGAAAAAAAAAAAAAGCGGGAAAAAAAAAAAAGAAACAAAACAGATTTGTAAGAATGTTTAATGGGTATTTTTAATCAATTTTGAAAATTAAGCGGTAGTATGTTACCTTTCACTTTTCTCACACAAACTGTCTGCAGGTCAGTCATGATATTAAATATCAATACCTTCTTTACAGAAGGAAGTTTCAGCTTTAATTGCCTACTCGAAGCCTGGTCTATCCAGGAAAAGTGCAATGTGGACTAAGTGTTGTTTCAGACCATGACTTACCATTCTCCTCTGACCATCGTCGTAGTCACACTTAGGATTCCTTTGGTCTTCCCCATACTCTTCTGCCCCCAAAGATTTCTTTTTCTTTCGTTTATTTCTTCTTTCCTTGACATTTTTGGATGTTAAAGGTGACATTTCCAAAGAACTAAGTGACATTGAGTCAACTCCTTTAGCAGCTAGTGCCTAAGACAGAAGATGGTAGAAGGTGTAAAATTTATTATTTGAGTTAAGGATCTCAGCGAGAACTAATAACTACTCTGCTCAGGAACTATTTTTCAAGTGTTTAGGTTGTATAGGAGATAAATAAAAAGTTTCAGGTAATTATTAATCATAATAATTTCCACATGGCTGGAAATGGTCTTCACATGTTTCTAACCTCTACATTTAGCCATAGGAAAATAAACAACAAGCAAGACAGGTTCCTAGTACAACTGCACACCTGCAGGTCTGCCACTCAGATCCTACGATGGAGCATTAGGAACAGTTGTGTAAAGTAATGTGATTTCTGTAGAGCTCACACACACAAGATCATCTGACATTTCCTGAGGAACAGCCTGTGTGCACACAACCTGCAGGCGCACAGATTTCTGGAATAATATTTCTGGTGCCGGTCATAAAAAAAAAAAAAAATCTCCATTTGGGGAACTCCAGATTAAGCCCCCCCGGACTTCAGTCCCTTGAACGGGGAGGGCTGGACAGGGGGAGAATCAAGTCGGCTGCCAGGAGTTTTCCTGCCCTATCACCGCGGGGTGCTAGGAACAGCAGGCAATACAGCCAGCACGCTTTTGTAAACACTTTATCCCAAGCAGCAGCGCAGGCAGCTGTGATCAGAGATGCAAAGAGAAAACCATGGGCTTAACTGGAGATAAGGTGGACTTTGCTTTGCCGTGTGTTTCAGTGTTGTGCTGGCTATCTGGTGGGATCGCTGCAGGAGCTGACTGATAACACACTGACTGCTAGAGATCCAGCAGATGAACGCAAAAGCCTGACTGCACAAAGCCACAGCCTTGGAAGCAAATGAGCAGTCAGGAGGAAGAATTGATAGGTGCAGGGAGGAAGTCACAGCTCACGCCAACACTCGGGGTCCCCATCCCTGGTGTGGGCAGGAAGAGTGAGTGGACTCTAAGCACAAAGCACAGGGTCAGATTTGAAGGTGCTGGCATCTCTGCATTAGCTGCTTTGGTGGCCAGGAGACAAGCCCATTTGCAGACCCTCCAGATGAAATACCTTAAATGAGTGAATTACAGAAAAGAAAAAAAAAAAAAAAAGCCTCTTCAGGTTTGCAAGAACAGGAGAAACGGATGAATCCTCAGTGCTATTGTCTGTACGCTGCTCGAATCAAACAGGCAATCAGCTCTCCGCAGCAAAATACTCCCTTCCTCCCACAGGCATCAGTCCAAGGAAAGTGAAAGCACTTAACAGTCGTGTAAAGAATCAATCATGTATTTCAAGGAGTAGCGGTAGTTCTATCAAGCTGAGAGCACAACAAAACTTAATTCCTGTGGGAAATATCTTTAATGAGCAAGCTGCTTAGAGCAGAGAGGAGGAGGGCTCAGACACCAGTCTATCTGTTCTTTTTTTTTTTTTCTTCACTGAGTCAATTGATTTAATTGCTTTCTCTTCGTAAAGATTCAGCAAGTCTTTCGGTGTTAAGTTCAGGTTTAGGAACGTGTTAGACCAATTGTGTAAATTGACTGATAGTCCCTAAGCAGGCCTATCAATTATATTTGTGCTCTCTTTATACTCCAACAGTATAAAATCTGGTCTAAAGAGTTCTGGTTTTCCTTTCTGATTGCCGTCATATTTTATTGATCTAGAAAATATTGTAGGTTACGCTACTAAGCATTCTGTACTCTTACTGTAAAATAAGTCAATTTTCAGTTTCTTAACATTTTGTTACCTATTGGGTTGAAGTGCTTCTGCTCTGCCTATCTTTTTCAGTTACTGAAAAGGAATTTGGACTGAATTGTTTCTCAGGGCATGAAGGAAAGGCCGCATCTCATTTGAACTTTTTACTTAAAAGGTTGGACCAGATGGTCCTCGAGGTCCCTTCCGATCTGGCATTTTATGATTCTATGATCTCCTTCTGGCTGGGCTAACTGTTTCCTGCCCCTCAGGCACTGCAAGCCATAACCCACCATCATAACTCCCAGGGGCAGGAAAGGTGTGTGGGACCAGACACGTCTGGCAAGGATGGATGGTAGCTGAAGGATGGGAGAAAACCTTAGCTTCCATGAGCGCTGACATGGAGATTGTGCAGAAGACAGGAGTTAAGGCAAGAACTTAGCAGTAGGGTGAGAAAGTCAAAATCAAGGTCTTGGGAAAGGCTTGGAGAACAAGTAGTAGCTCTGACTGGGGCGAGACACCGGAGGACATCTGAAAGCTGCGTGGTGCAGCGATCCAATTCACTTCCATGAGCCTCTTCCAGATGTCTAATCGGAGATGTCAGAAGATGACTTGCAGAGTTACTGGGCTTCACTAGTGAACACAATGGATCCCAATCACTCTACTTCTAAGTTTTCTTTCCATGAGATTAGGAAAACTCTCCAGGAGTCTTACAAACACAAGTAAGTATTTATGAAGCACGCAGAGTTTGAGCAGTGACAAGTTACTGAGAAAGCTCTGAGGATGTTAGTCATTTCGTTTTTGTAGCAAGCTCTGAATGCCTGAGTTGGGAAGTCTGCTTGAGCTACAGAACAAACGACGAGAAAGTGAAGACCTGCTCGAGTCATGCACTGTCCACCCTTTGTGTGGAGTAGAGCACGGGAAAAATAACACATGGTTGGTTGAAGAAAAGACTAGTTTATAAAGCACATAGACAAATGGGAACAATTTAGATTTGCACAAGTAACCTTCATTTTGACACATGCTTACTTTCAGGGCTTAATGTTCCTTTTTTGTGTACATACAGGCTTAACTGAAATCAAAGTTTTCAAAAGGAAAATCTTAAATATCTTTAATTATAGCTGTGGCTACCAAAGTTGACTGTTCTTAGGAAGAACCCAGCTGGAGTCAAAACACATGAAAATTTGTATAAAATAGGTACGAGCTGGAGCTCAGTTTGCTCCCTTAGGTTATAGCAGCAAGTTACTGTGTTCAAAGTGCCTGTGCAGGGACTACATTATATTTACCTATTACTTAAACTATCAAAGAGGATCTTTAAAAGGACTTAAATGATGCATAAGCCTCTACTAGCACTTTGTCAAGGGTGAATTGCATTTTCTATTTTCTTCCCAAGGATTTAAATGAGCTATGGATTAGGCCCTGAAGCTATATGTACCCGAAAGAAAATTAGATATATTAGTTTATACTGGGTATCAAGGATTTATTTCTCTGAATAGCAGTGCTATGTGTTATTTCAGACTAATTTTCTTATTGTCTTCTTGTTTACAGCACCTAAAATGTTCTCCTCATTTGTTTTATAAAGGCTTTCTACCTCACACAAACCACATGCAAATTGACTAGTGTTATTATGGCTATATCCACCATTTGGCCTCCTTGTTTTGATTAAACTGAGGACATAAAATTAAATCCACATCCTTTGCATAATTTGCAAAGCTTAACCTCAAGATCTGCCTGTTTGCTTGTTCAGAAATTGAGTTGTATGCGCTTCAAACAGGTTATCCTACCTTTTTATCTTCATTATCAGACAGTTGGATATTTGTGGCAGTTTGAATGAGACAGTGAGGAAATGAACATGAGTTAACGAGGTAGTGGAAGAAGGTTCAGCTGGGGCTATGGCTGAGCTACCAAAATAGCTGTTTTGTGCTGAAATGCCGATGTCGTTATACCACCATTAAGATGTCTTACATGCCAACCAATATAAATTCCTCTGCTGACATTTGTGGTACAGTTAAACCAGTACAACTCTGGATACAAAAACCTAAATGGCCCCAACCCTAGCAGAAAGAGCCATCATTTTTCTTTTAGAAATAATAGTAATAATTCTGTCTAGGACAATAAACATTAAGATGCTTTCAAGCAAACTCTTACTTTGGTTATCACATAAATGTAAAATAAAAAGAATGTGAATCTCACGGTACCATCTGTTTAGGTTACCCAAGGCTAATTGTGTCACATAGTTTACTGACCTCCTGCTCTTTCTTTAACATTTCCATGGCTTCCCGAAACTTTCTTTCCTTCTCCTCTGTTTCAGCAATAGTGGCTTGGTTCTGCTCTTCATACGCCATGGCCACAACAGCCAGAATCAGATTGACCAGATAAAATGAGCCCAGAAAGATGACCAGCATAAAAAAAAGCATGTAGATCTTCCCAGCAGATCTGAGAGTCTGTAAACACAAAAGTAAAATCATTAACACTTGTTTACAATGTTTTTTAAAAGAAATAAAAAAATGGTTTTGAAAACTTAGATTTACAATATAATTGAATTCAGCTTTTGTTGATTGTCCAAACAGGATCCCATCAATGACAAATGACAACCACATACAAGGAAAGAACCTTCTCCCCAATGAATTTTTATACGTTAGTCAAAAAAATGTGTCTTGCAGTAAAATTAATTTCTAAAATAAGAGTACTTTTCTCCTTTACCAAATATCTCCACAGGTTTTCTTTTAGAATAGACAATCTTATAATCAGTTGCAGTGAGAGCTTCCCCCACATAACTCAATCTATTTTTGTCCAGTGCATAGAAACTTCACAAGCAGGATTCATGTTGTATCCCTTCAGATGTCTACTGTCTGGGACCTTTACAGTCAGGGGGGAAAGAAACACTTTTAGAGTGCAACTCATCAGAATGTTATTTAGACATCTGCCTCTTGATAAGACAAACTCAACCTTGGGCACCATTGACTGTGTTGCCTGGTTCTTCACCAGATTTATAGGCATAGCTGGAGTTTAGGGTAACAGGCTGAGCTTATATTAGGTATGTCTCATGCTTAAAGACTTGATGCTAGTGATAACAACCACTGTGTGATAATATAAGGTCAAATAATTCAAGGGAGTGAGGTTCACCCTTATTTGCCATGACAGTTTCAGTCTTCCACAATTGGGCATGTAGTTCTGTGCCAAGTACCTGAATATAATCGTTTTAAGAATCTTCAATTTCATTGTTCTACATTTTCCTGAAATGAAATTGTATAACTGACTGCATGTGAAGCTAAAATCCCCAGTACCTTAAAGATGTAAATCTTCAATAGCTTCATGGACAGACTACGTCATTCCATATCAAACTATCATACGTGGCTCTACAGAGTTCTGATGCATTTCAGGAAACATTCCAAAATAAGTGTTTACTAGCAGACCACCTTGTACATTTGACTGTAAGTTGATTTTGACTTTATTTGTGCCTCTGGCTCTTAGGTGTCCGTGATGAAAACCTTGCAGCAGGGAGAACCAAAAAGTACCAGGTCTAACGAACTGCTGACTTTGTGTTCATTATCATGCCTTGAAAAACCAGAGATGCCAACTACGCAGGTGTTTCTCTAGTCCTTTTTTGAGCTGGACTCAAAACATTAGTTCATGTTATACCAGCTACCAAAAAAATCATTAATTGATGATGTGGTGATTTTTCTTACGTGGTGAATTTCATCCAGATTCAGGAAAATTACCCATTCAAAGTGTCTTTTTCTCAGTATCAATCTTTCCCCTTTTCCCCAAACACCCCGCCTAAAGTCTTCTGGTATCATCACTTCTAAGAAAAGTAAATAATTGCAACAATTGATGGTCCTTCTTCAGAACAGACAGAGCATAGTTTATCTAATAACGAGCAATTCTTTCTTGCCTTTAATTACTGGATATATAACTGTAACAAGATGATTTGTTTATTTTTTAACAGTAATAAAACATCTCATACCTGTTGATAAAGACGTTCCCAACAATCTTGAGTCATAAGACGGAACAAAGAGAGAAAGGCCCAGCCAAAAGTATCAAAGCTTGTGTAACCATGGTCAGGATTTTCCCCGGCCTTCAGACATATGTATCCCTCAGGACACGTGCTGCAAAACACAAAAGACAATATACGAAATGTATCATAGATGGCTACAGCACAGTGAAATTGGTTTCTAGGGGAACATATGGTAAATTCCTTCACTGGGTAAAAACATAGGAAACAGGTGGATGCTAACTTCACAATACCAAAGGTCTTTGCAATCATAAAGGATAAACTGGAAAATGGTAACCACAGCTCCAGCTGCAATGGCAAATGAGCACCTAGCAATTCAGATACTTGGAGTAGACTGGAAACAGGACTTTAGTGCTTAAATATGATTTCTCTTGGCATTTATTCCTAAATAATATTATAAGCTTAGTATCCTTTATTATGATTGTGGGTAATACTGTGATGGTGAACCTGGTTTTCTGGTTATGTAGCCTGACACTGGCTGGATGACTGCAGTGTGTGCCATCTGAGCATCTTCCCAATTGCTTAGTGGGCCTAACCTTGCACTCACCCCCTGCAAGGACTAAATCTTTAATCTAAGAAGCCCAGCCCTTTGTTCTACACATCACCATAGTCTGGGGTCATGACATTTTTTAATCTTGCTGCCAGGAAAATGTTTTCCTTGTATGTCTTACAGATTCAGGTATTAAATGGCACGCCGATAGCATTAATTTCACTGGCTCTCATTAAACTTTGAATGATTTACCAGTGATTTTCTAGCCCCATATGCCAGAAGAGAAATAGAATGCTTTCAGTGGTGATATGTAAGTACTGAATTGCATCAAGTCAAACAAGGTAGAAGAGATCCCAGGTCAACAAGCCACCCTCTCTCCCAGAAGGGTGCAATATGATTAGTTAAAAGACCCCACATCTCTTGCTTATCACAAGCCACTTTCCAGATACAAGATATTCCCCATTAGAAACTAAAGACCTAGAGCAAAATACAAAGGCTTACTGCTGTATGTATCATAGGAAGAGAATATGAGATCAAGGACACTGCCAGGATCATGGAGCCCTACAATATTTGGATATTTGATAGGTGGGAACCATCTAACTATTGGGAGAAGGAGAACACAGCAGAACTCGCAGAACTGCCAGCTCTCTGTTCTCATGCTACAGATAAAGATGAACCTGGTACAATTCAGTGCAAAGTCTAGGTGACACAACTAGAGATGGTTGTAACAGCAGGGATTGTGAATGCGCTTTGTCAGAGATCAGAGTCCTTGAGAGAGACCATCTTCCAGTCAGTATTTGATAACAGAGCAATACTCTCTGTCCTGGCAGATGGTGAGCTTGATGTTCTGCCTGTCAGATGGAGGAATCAAGGTTTGACGAACCGCCTTCAGATAGCATGATTATTGTAATATCCAGGCATTTTAGACACGTCACCAGTCATCTAGAGCGGGTCTAATGTGTACAGCTTTTAACTTTTTTTTCTCCCAGAAAAAAATCCATAGAGTGTTTCCATCACTGCTATTTTTTGCCAAAGCAGAATATTGCCACAAATTGCAGTGCAAAGCAGTAATATAAATAATGCAGCGTAATTTTTAAAATGCCACCAAAAAAGAGGAAATTGACTCCTGAGAAAGCAGCGTGTATCTCAGTGTGAAAATCAAAGATTTCATTTTTTAATATCAATTCTATTCTAATACAAATCACATTTCTACAGCGCAGGATAGCAACCCTGTATTGTATGTTGAGGTAAGAATACATTGCTATAGGTTTTGAAGTTATACAAATCTATGGTGTCAGCCGCCAACATTAGACATTCAGCAACACTTTAAGATGATTAATGTAATATCATTAGTCAAGCACAAATTTTTAAGTAAGTCTGCTTTGAATGCTGAAAAAAACGGTTGCTGAAGCATTGCAAAATGTGTGCATATCCTTATTTGCAGTAGGTTTTAGAAAAAGTAATAAAAATGAAGAAAGATGGCTGATGTTTAATGAATGAAATGTTAACACACAAGTGAGAAAACAGTAAGTGATTCTGTCACCTCAGGTAGCACCAAGTTAGTTTATATTAGTTGAGAATTTAGACAATAGTAACTACTTCTCACAAAGAAAGAGAGACAGACAGACACTTCTGATTTTTCCCTGCTAGCCTAGAAATGTCTTCTTCTGGATCTTCCCTACTTCGCTACCTATTGTTTCCTGGTAAAAGTCACATTTGAATAAAAATTACAGTAACAAGGACTGAGTTAGACTTTGAATAAAATGCAGAAATTTCAGCTTCCCACCCCGCCCCCCCCAAGTATACAGATGCATACTGAATCTCTCTTGCATATCCATGTGCTTTTGGGGGGCAGCATTTTCACTAAATCTCCTTCTTGCCCAAAGGCAGCATCTTCTGTCACTCTCTGCCATCTCTGGATCTACTGCTGCAGACAGCCTTCGGTACCTGTGACATGCTGCTGACATTGTCCAAGAGCTCTAAGAAACCGAACCTCTGGCTTCCTGAGAAGGAAACCCCTGCCGCTTCCTTGAGCTAAGACATCGTGTCCAAAAGGACATGAAAATCTGTGTAAGGATAATTCCTTTTGCCATGAGAAAATGACTGCACCCACACACTGTGCTTGGCTGGAAAATAAGTGATCACATCCAGATGTAGACAGACTTTCCTTAGTCTTCCATGAAAGACCGATCCAAAGTGGCTCCATTGAGATGGTCTCATCACTCATATTTTAACATTTTTACTATTATCTAAAACATCTGAATTCAGCTGTGAGAAACTTAGTGGTGATTGCTTTAATAGTGAACTTAAGCCTAGATACGGCAGTCAGTTGGAAATTAGGTTTCATCTAGAATGTTTCCTAAAATCTTAGGTGAAATGGAAATTTTGCCATTAATTTCATTAAGGCAGAGAGAATTCCCTCTTAATCTCTTCATCATTTTAACAAGAGAGTCTGAAAGAAAGGACATATTGGGAGCACTGCACTTGGATGTATTGTCATAGGAACCTCTCAGCACAAGATTAGAGGCTACAAAGTGAACTCTTAGGTTCACTGCCAATGTTGCTTCCTAGAGACACTCTGGTTTGTTGCAGAAGAGCTTTGGAGCGCCTGCTCAAACCACTCTACCACAACCACGTGGAAAGCCCTAGGACATGGAGATGCAACTCCTCTTACTGTGGAAGTGAGCAATGGTACCTCAGATGAATATTTTCTGTTTGTAATACTGCTACTATTTTTTTTATGTTTCATTCTGTCTTAAAAACCTTCACCACTCAGCAGTAAATTGCTGGTGTGCAAAGGTCTGTCTGACTGAGTACCGTCAGTGTACACAGTTCTCTTAATATTATGTTCAGTGCAAGAGCATTCAAACGAGGCATCTTCAGCACAAAAAGCATGAACTCCATCTCAAAAATGCTATTAATGTTAGCTCACATCCTTCTTACAGAGACTAAACACTTTAGACAAAATACTCTACTTTTGAACTCCTTCTTCTTGCTTACCCACTTTCACAGCCAACAGAGGTGATAAGCCATGGGGTATGGGAATGCATTAAAAACACTGAGAGGAAAACAAAATGTCTCAAAAACTGCTCTACAGAAATTTAGGTGTAAGACTCTCTCGTGAGTGTATTATTCTGCAACTGACACCATTTCCTCTGAGGATTTTTTAGAGGAGTCTCAAGATTTTGCTGAAGCATCTTCGACGTATAATATTAAGCCTTCCCCTTCGGATTTTTCTGCCAACTCTTTAGCTTCTTTTACCTCAGGGAAGCATTTCACAGGATTGCACTATCCTCTGATGTGCAAGGATGGGCAACAACAACAAGCTATGTAAATATAACATCCTCCACAGGGTCCTCACAGGATGCTGTTCAATTGATCACAATAAAATCAGTGTCATTGATTGAGAAAAGTTAAAAGCATCAGTCTACCTACATATCCATCAGGCCATAATCACCATTGTAAATTGGCATTGGTACAGGAAATTAAAGAACATAAGAAACAGCTTTGTTTTAAATAACACAGACTGGGAATGCCAGAGAGCTGTAGCTGAGGGGCATAATTACAAAATGCTCTGTCTCAAGAGTTTAATCCAGGCAAGCCAAGTAACCTGCTGATCCAGACTGCAGTGGCCAATGGGCTTGTGCAATAAAAGATGATTTGTAAAACAACCATGTGCTGAATTGTAATGTTCAGACCCTGAAAATACAGTAAAGGTGGTCCATGTGTTCGTATCAAACAGCAGCTAGTGTCTGCTAGGACATCAGTAAGGTCAAGGCTGCACTTTCATTTGGTTTAGGTTGCAAAGACACACTATGGATCGCTACATCAAATTGCTTATGAAAGAAGCAATAGCAGGAAACAGAGTGTATACCACAGACACACCAAAAATTAAAAAAAAACAAACCAAAACTATAGTATGGTAAGGTCCCCTAAGGGTTCCCACTTAGGTCACAGCTTACGCACAACAATGCAGAAACCCAGCTGAAATGTTTATAGCTGATGTCTTTGACACACGGCTAATTTCAGAGGAATGGAAATCACTCTGGTGAGCATAGCGGGTTCAAAGCCTGGCAGTAAGAGCTGGAAGGACAGATGGAGCCCAAGGCCTTCAAGGCTTCTTTTTGATGGGCACAACCTTCCTCAACCTGCCTCTTTGTGTTGAAGTCCCTAGGCCACAAGAGACACTTAGATCTCCGTTAGGTCATAGGCCTGAGTGCTTTTCTCTGCACTTTCCATGTTCTCTCACCTCCTTTGGCTTTGAGGGAGATCAGCAGCCAAACAAGGAGTGCCTATGGTGCAGTGGTTGTAGTGGTACAGAGATCCTTAGACCAGTATTAGCTCCTACCTGACAAGATGAAATCACCCCTTCTGAAACAGGACAATAATTTTAAAAATGTATGTTGTAAGAGTGACTGGGCACGCAGCAGAAAGGAGCCAGAAGGCAGCAGCACACCAGCCAAAGCCAAGCGCTGCCAGCAGAAAGTGATTTGTCTGCCTGAAAGTGACAGGTCACTCCCCTTGCTCTCGTTTTGTTATATTAAAGACTTATCATTAGAGGGTCTGACTTAAGATTCCCCAGTCATTATCAGCTAAGAGCCGATATCTGACTCACAGAGGTGCGCTTCCCAGAGCATAGCTTTGACTGGGAGCCCCCAGCAGCTCTCATTGCAGGCATCTAAGGGCTGAGGGAGAATTTGAAGGACATTTTTTAAAGCAAGGGGTGCCAATGGTCTGAAAGGAAGGAAGTGCAAGCAAATACAATCAAATGCTTGGGAGGGAGTGGGGAGAAAAAGAAAAAAACCTCAAAATTAAAAGCAACATTGAGCAGGAGCTGAAACTGGAGAGGGGAGGGAGGTGCCTACAAGCAAGCTTACTCACAGTCTCAGTGCACCCACTGACTTGTGCATGCCACTGATTTGTATCCAGGAAAAAGTTTTCAGCCTCCCCCACTAGGTACTTGCTCAGGCAGATGGAAACCCGCTGGTTTCAGCCTGAAACCCCTCCATGCATGCACGTCAGCAGTGAGAGAAGGAAATCCTGCTGCTGCAATGTGGCTTTTTTAGACTCTATGCTGCAGCCAGGTAAGCAAACTGTCATTTCTTCCTCATTCAATCCAGTGGCCAGACACTAGATCCTCTGTGTAACCCATCAAACAAAATATAGGGCAAACATTTCTCATCGTAAACATAATGGTAGATTACTGCTTAATGAAGACTGTAGCTCCTAGTAAGTCTGCTTTTCTCATGTGGCTGATGAGCTTATTACAGCTTTGACTAAGAGGTAATATTACCCATCCTTAAGAATTGAGTGGATTTGGATTTAATCCCTACTGCTGCTGTTTAACCAGAGACAGGATATTCCAAATACACAACTGATCCCTAGGAGCAGGGACTGTTATTGTTGCCCCTAAGCCTGTATAATACTTAAAGTTCCACGGCCTCTGCAGCATCTTTCAGGTGACATACTTGCTTTCTGGTTTTTCTCATACTCAAGTGAGAGGCTTGCTCACCATGAGCAAAATATTCTCATTCTCCTGTCACTGTGACCAGCATAGAGTCAACGGAAAAGTTTATGCAATTTACATCAGAATCTAGTTAAATTCATTTCAAGCACACTGTGCAGCCTGAAGGTGTATAATAAATTAATCAATATTGCTTATTAATCTGGGGTGTAATTACATCATTAGCTCTGGTAGTTTAAACAACACACTTCATTCTTTCCAAAATACCCTCTCTTTTGTGACAATTGAAGGAGCTGCATTTGGAAACGGTACCCCCTTCCTCACTTCATCAGCCTTTCCAGCTGTCCTCAACCGTTAGCCAGCAGTACCCCACCAGACTGAATTTAGCAAGTGTTATGAGCACACCAGTCCCAGCAGGAACAAGCCAAAGCTCCCCAGTATCCCCTTCATGCAGCAAGTTAAACACACACTGCCAGATCACGACCTACCTGACATAGATGGCCAACCTGCAACCGGTTGTTTCTCCTGACTCCACCCATTCCTGTCATTCCCCAGGATTATATATGTACAACTAAGGCATCTGAGCACCATCTTCACCTCACCCATCCATGGACTGCACCTCTGAAACACAAATCTTCCAAGCCAAGGTGAGGGGTCTTATCCTATTTTTCCAGTATCTGACACTATATGGTCTGAATCTGGGGCTTCCTTATATTAAGAAAACAAGTAATAATAATAATAGTAATAATAATATAAATTTAAGTTCAGGCAACTCAGAGCTGCAGCAGTGCCAGTGGCAGAATTGAAAAAAAAAAAAAAAAGACTGGGTACATTATTTTCGGGTGCAGTTCCCCAATTTTCAACACAGCTGGAGTTGTGTTATTGGGCACGTTTGCTTGTAGTCAGGGGACTAAGAGCTCAGGGAGAACCTGCTGGTTGACGTGTTCTTCTGGCAGACATACACAGCGCTCCAGCCTCTCTGCCTGCCAAAGGCTGGGTGAGAGCTGCAGACTTGGGCTGTGGAAAGTAGTAGTGGAAGCAGTTGACAGCAGCTCTGCTCCTCAGTACGGTGCCTGTTTCTTCTCTACCCATGAGGGGTGTGATAAGCTTTTGCAAGGGACTTTAACTCACCGCGTGGAGGATGCGTAAAGGCAAAGGAATGTTACCGTAGCTCAGAGAGATCAAAGTGCTGTACAAGCCGTAATGAGTATGCTGACAGTATAGTGGTGTGGAGAACCTACCATAAAAATGTCGCTTTTGATACTCACAGTGACTATGAAAACAGGCATTTGATGCAGTTTTATATGTTGGTATTAATTGCCTTAGTAAAAGGCCACAACACAAATGGAAACAAAGTTTTTTTCTGATGATACTTTAGAAAAGAGTTAGGACTCACTCAAAGGCATTGAGGAGCACTACACCACCTGACCGCTCCTTCATCCTTTATATGCAATAAGCTCAGTGACAGCAGAATTTACCAAACCATATAGGATCTTGCCCCATGCCGTACATTATTTTAATGTACCCTGTTAAGAAAAATCAAGGTCACAGTGAGGATAAAGGTAGCTAAAGTTTCTATAGCAACAGTTACTAGGATGCAGTTGCCAAAGGTGCTTTCTTGTTGCATCCTGAAGTAGCTTTACTGGCTGCTTTTCCTTCCTGCTCACTAGTTGTTTCGGTAATATCAGTACAGACACGATGCAAATGTGCTTTCATTCTCAGTATGGTCTCGTAGACTATTCCTGCCCATGAGCTGAATATACAGGACGTATCATGTGAAAGGGAAAAAACCAAAACTCTAAGCAGTCTGACCTTGAGATCCAAAGGGGACATAATTGACTTAAAACATGCACACTTTTCTGAAAAGCCAGCTCCTCGATGTAGTCGCAATTGAAAAAGTCAAAAGAAAAAAAGATAAGTTTCTCTTTGTTGTCTGCTTGTTTACTTTGTACATCTATAGCATCTTGTCTGTTTCTCTTTCTTCTAATGGACAAATTTCCTTGCTGTTCCTATTGCTCTCCCGAACCTTCAGGCAGAAGGGGAAGAAAAACCAGCAGTCTAAGAACAGCAGAAAAATGTCCCTGTGAAATTACAACAGGATAAAAGTGGAAATGCTTTTGAGCTGAAACGTATCTTCCTTTCTCATGGACAGGTAATTCCAAGCTGCTGCAGCCCCTCTAAGTTTTTACTCTGTGGAGATGCATGGAACTCGGCAGTACTGGTCATCTTGTCAAAATGGGGGGTTAATAGTCAAGGAGAATGAGCAAGCTGTAATTGCATGGGTGGCACGAAGCAGGTTGATGTGGCCTGACATGAAACAGCTCCCACAGCCCACTCACTGGGAGATTTGGTCCAATGGTCACAGCAGGGCAATGCCTGGTAGAGGCAATGCTGATGTGCTCCAGCAGGATGCCTCATTGGATCTGAAGGTGGGATCAGCACCGCGTGTCTTCATGAGAGCAGTGCCCTTGGAGGCTCCCTCACTTCTTGCCTGTTGTCGGCCATGTCCCGTTACCCGGGGTCAGGCACCAAATGCTGAGGTTTTTCCTCGCTGGAGGTCCATGAGCACATTCTTGAGCATTGCATCCAACTATAGGCCCTCCCCTTTGGCACTATCACCATAACTACTCATCTGTGACTATGTGGTAATTTTGCCCTCAAGTGCCACTTTCATACAGTAGGGTAGATGCCCCATTATAGGTGGTGCATTGGGCTGCTTGCTGTCACCTGCTGTTTCCTAGCCCCTGTGAAGCACAAACCACTTGATGCTAGGACTGCATTTCACAAAGGCTAGAGCAGCTTTCAGCTTCTGCTCCTAGCTAAGATCATCCAAAGATTTGCACTGGATCTTTACTGGACCTTTCTCAGGGCTAAAGCGAGGTCTTCAAAACTGGGTAAGTTATACACTGGGAATTAAACCAAAAAGAAAATCTGTAGAATTTGTATTCCTTTTGAAAATCAGGCTATCTGAGCTTTCTCAACTTATTTTAACCAAATCAAATAACAGAAGGTGAAACTGCAAAGGGAACCAACTTGGATAAATCTGAGTGCAGCGACCTACAAAAACCAACCAAATTTAACCTCCAATCACATCTGGAAACATGAATAATTCTGCAAATACACTACTTTTGGTTGGTTGGTTTATTTTTGTAAAAAGAGCCTGGCTGCTAGCGCTGCTTCCGGTGCCTGACCAATCTAACACACATCTCAGAGCAGAGGATTTTTCCATTAATGTAGCTCTCTGAATGTGCTTGTTGTGAAACACTGAGCACGTGTCACTACCGTTCACTTTGAGCCAAAGAACATCTTTGATTACAATCATTTGATTTTTCTCTCTTCTCCAAAGATTACTTCTTGTTTCCATTGGACTCTTTGTTCCTTGTAAATACAAAGCACATCCTTGCAGTACATCAAGGGGGAAAATACAGTTGGATAAACAAAATGAAAAACAACATCAAGGGGGAAAGTGCAGTTGGATAAACAAAATGAACAACAACATAAAAGTTGTATTGGATTAAATGAAGAAAAATCAAATTTCAGGCATCCTGAAGAAAGTTTCTGAGGCACCATATGGGAAACCCCCCAGACAGGTTAGTCCTTGTGCAGCTAAGAGATATGCCATCTCCCTGACATTCCTAACGTGTCTCTGGAGCATGATTTTTGACATAGCTTCTTGAAGTTGCTTCAGCATACCTAAAAATATAAATACATGGTTTTTCTTCCATCTGCCAGGTAAAGTACTAGAGATATGTTTGCTGCTGCTGAGTGACATACACCTATTCAAATCCCTTCTGAACTAGAATCAATATTAGTTAGATCCATTACCTCCTGCTGTATTAGCAGTTTGGGTGCTTGTTCAGAGAACAGTCCCTCCTAGTAATGTAATAAAGCCCCCACCTTGGAGATAATTAGGTAGTCTGTGATATAGCATCCACTGATGATCATTTCCCTGCTGATTTCAGCCTGCTGCTCCAGCTCAGGTTGCAGTCTCCATCACTACACAATTTTACATCAGGACCATCTGAGTCTCATCACCTAATAATTGCCATAGTAGATTTATTTAGATGATTTTTTTTTTACTCTTCTATAATTACAGCACCCAGCCAAACCTCAGAGTGTCATTAACATGCTTTTTAAAATGCACTAAAATGGCTTTGTTGATTACCTCGAGATTTAATATCCCAGCTACAACACAGATATTCCTCACTCTAGCAACAAATCCCTCCAGAAGTGCACACATGACACGGCCCTTCTCTGCATTTCCTGTGGGTCCTCAGCATACCCCAGAGGCTAATAAATTCAGACACCAAAGTGGGAGAAGAAGCAAGCTCCACAAATGCTCTGAACACTCAGACATGGCCTTGCCATCTGTCTTTCCCTACCCCACCTTCCTCATGCCTTGATGGCTCCCCAATTTAAGCATCCTCATTTGTCATTAATTTCATTACTGATAGATGGAGGAACCACAATCTGATGCATCCATACACCCTTAACTCACCTCCCCTGATCCTGTGGTGCAACCTGTCCCAAAAAGTTCCGTGCATTCAAATTTTGGGTTTTACTATTAAATGCACTTGCTCTTGGCTTTGATCATTGAAGAATAAGAGAACACAAACCCACTCTGTTAGATACATCAGCTTGTAAATGATGGTCTCTCTATCCTAATAAGTGGGAATACATGACTTTGCAAGTCCCCCGAGGCCTTAGGATCATCTTCCTAATTATCTTAATGTCTTTAAACAACAGGAGTGGATGACTGGTAGGAACTCTGTGCAGGGTATACAGATGTCACAACACTTGCTCATCCTGAGCTAAAAACCAACAGTATAAGTAGGAACAGTTATTCTCCATTTTCAGGCATTTAAAATCAAATCGTACCCAGTGATATTAAATCTTTAACTAA
This sequence comes from Baryphthengus martii, assembly GCA_013396935.1. Lineage (NCBI taxonomy): Eukaryota > Metazoa > Chordata > Aves > Coraciiformes > Momotidae > Baryphthengus > Baryphthengus martii. The sequence goes on along the minus strand of VWZK01018381.1, from coordinate 274,076 downwards.
AACAGCAACAGGCTGAAGAAGAAGGAACTGATAACATAAATGGAAAGTGAGTTTCCCTTAATGGCACAAACACTGATATTTTCAATGTATTTGGGGGTTGGACTTGATGATCTCGAGAGGTCCCTTCCAACCCCTAGCATTCTACGATTCTAGTTTTGGGGGTGGCATTTTCCTCCTCATACACACCAGCTGGAAGTTCTCCCCTGGTTCTTTCAAGCTGTGACTCTCATGGACATAGTGCCTCCTTTGGAGTTTTTCTCCAATCATGGCATTTTGCTGACACATTGCAGTTTATTGACTTTCTAGGGAAGGAAATATGTGCGGGGAAGAAAATAAGGGTGGTTTTGCTAACATGCCTTAAACCCAATCCTTAAATCCATACAGGCTACTAATATATAGATACTCCATGGATATTGGATTGGTATTTAACTTACCACTACTTGGACAAATCCAAACCAGTAGTCCCTAAACTATGTCTCACAAACTACCTATAATCTAATCAACTCTTACAACGTTGCTCTTGACCTTAGCAGCCTGTCACCACCACAGTTCAGATCCTCAGAGAGAATAATGTATAATATTTTGTGATGTGAAAAATATTGTTGCCATGAAGAACATTTCCCCCCCATATTATTGTCTACAGGCTAGCAAAGGCTGAAGTCCACCAATGTAGGTAGATTGCCAAATCCTGGAATCCCCAGGAAACATCCCAGTAGTCTTGGAGTCCAGCCTGAGCCTGAATAAATGCAATGTAATACAATCAACAAAATAATTAATGAATGCTGACATTGTACCTTCCATGGAATAAACAAAGAGGAAAGCGTGGCCCTCTGCCCAACAAGCTTACAGCCTAAATTAGACTGGCAATCCAGATCAGGCACACAATATGTGCAGAGGGAAGGTTGGCACTTCAGCCTTCCCTTTGTCTTACGTAAATACAGACATAGACAGTGGCAGCAGAAAAGAAAGCGTCTCTCCAGGACCCTATGGCTCTTCTTGCTCTCCTGTCCGTAAGCAAGTTTAGATTTTATCTTCCCATCATCTTCCTGCTGTCTCCCTGTGCCTCTTTTCACATTAAGGTCTTCCTAATTTAGACCCTATCTTTTTCAATCTTCCAATTTAGTTCTACCACCTCAAAGCATCTTCCTCCAAAGTAAATCATCTCACCTCCTCCCCTCAGATGACCTGGGTCATTCATCTCCCTGGTCTAAATACTCTCACATTTAGATCAAAAGCTCATCTATTCCACCACTCTAAGGACTTTATCTTCCTACAACTCCTAACAGCCTTCAGTCTTCTCTTGGCTTATAATCTCCTCGCCCACACAAGATCCCATCTCTCTCCATCCCATCTGATCTCCTCCATTCCCATCAAGATCATGAGAACTTGTCAAAAAAAAAAAAATCATCCTCGCAGACAATGCGCTTAGACCCTGAGGACGGGATGCAGGAGGAGCTGTTACCATCTACAGATGGTAGGGATATGAATAAAGTCCTTTAAACAGAGTAAATTAGTGATTAGGAATTATTCTCTTCACTTTCTGTACTGTAAGAAAATGAAACATGCATAGTCTATAAACATATCATGTACAAATCTAAATCACAACTCAAAACTGAGTACCTTCCCACCTCCAAAGCACGTTATTTTGGGGACTAGCATTTGTTGACTTGTTTATCTTCCTTTGCTAAAAGCCAAGGATTCATCATCAGTCCAAAATCCCTCCAGCTTTTCTGTTTCCATTTGCTTTAAAAAACTCTCCACTCAGTCAAAGTATAACTTAGTTTTCACTGTTATTTTTTACTGAGAAATTTAAACGTATTGCAAAAGAACTGTAATAAGGCCCCTCAAGATTTTAGACCTGAATAAGTGACACACACAAACTTCTCTTCCCTGTGGTTCAGAAAATCGTATTACTATGCACAATATTGTTGTCATCCTCTCTCCTTTTATGACTGACACAAGGAAGTAGAAGCATCTACTTCATGCTGGCGAGGAGTGGACAGAACTGATGGAAAACACAGCAAACAAATCCTCAAACAACAAATAGCAACAAAACCGAACCAGAAGTGAAGATATTTTTAAAGCACTTACCCAGCATCAGTGCTATTGCCGCACAGTAACACATCTTCTGTGCCATTTTTTATGAAATAGTTCACTGCAACAGAAATAGAGAAAAGGCTTTTTAAAAAGTACATTCCAGGAATTCACAAATATCATTCACCAACCAGCATATTCAGTTGGGGCAGTAAATGAGAGCTGAATGGCATGCTTGTCCCTTGTTCGACTCATTTTAATTGTTATAAATTGTAAAGACAATTTTTTAAAATTTTTTTTTCAAAACTCTTTAAGCACTTGCTGTTTGTACTGCAAATCCAGCCAGTTTAATAAGGTGGCAGCAGGGCTGTGGGCAATACTTGTAGGAAACATCATCTAGCCACGTCCTGACTGTTTTAACCGAGAGAACTTTGTTCCTCAATTCAGTATAGCACTGAATTCACTGTAGTGAAACAAAACCATAAGCTTGTCCGTAGCTTTTAGACTCAACACTGATGAGACACATATTAATTGAAGTTTGTGACAGAAAATCCTCACTTGTAGGTTAACAATGCTACAAGCTGTAAGTCAAAATGTGATAATACTAAAAAAGCAGCCCACTCCCACAATCTGGTGGATTCTGCTTAGCATAGAAAACACACAGTCTAAAGCAAAGGAAATAGAAAAAAATGCACCCTGTTAAATATCAAACAAACAAGGAAGTATTCAGAAAGACAAATATTTATCAACGTAGTCATCTGTAATGGCAATGGAGAGAGACAGGCACTTCTCGAGGGAGACTCCGAGGAGCAAGCTAAATTTAAGTGCTCTGGATCATTCCCTGGTTGACTATCAATGAGGCTTAAGGAAATTAGCATCCCCAGGCTAATGAGAGCCTGTGTTTACACACTCCCTTTTCTATTCCCAGCCAACAAAGTCTAACACTCAGAGAAACAGAACAGGAGGCCAACTTCTCAAAAGCATAAGCAAAATCAGTTTTCCAGAAAGAATTCAAAGAAAAGGAGACGTTCCAAGGAGCCTCTCTAAGATCTGAATGGTGGCATAGAAGAACAGTTAAAGACATTGATCTAGGAACGTCATCTAGAAACATAATAAAAGCAAAATAGAGCCCAGCAGCTGACTGATGGAGGGTAGATAATCCACTGTGCTTTGCTGCAGCAGGGAGGATGTGATCCCCTGTTGACATAAGACATGATGGTGGCAGCCTTATGCAGCATGTGTTTGTGAGCAGAGGGGCCTACAGCAGATGATGGTCAGAAGAGGTTCTCCATTCTGGGCTAACCCTCTGTTGTTGTGAAATGTTTTAAAAATCAAGAGTGACAGCTTATCCAGGCAGGCTATGCAAAGAATGCTCAATGGCTCAAGCCACGGAACAGATGTGCTGTGGCTTTCTCAGTAAGCTGCGAGCAGTGGAAAAGCCCTGCCCCGCTGCATGCCAAGAGGGAATTACTGTCCATGAGCTTGTGGTTACAAGGGCACGTGATGGTGCTCACAAGTTATCAGAGCATATATCCTGCTCAGACTGTATGCATTTCCACTTTGTTTTACACTTGAGCTTGCTACGGAAACTTCTTGACTGACAGCAACACTCAGGTATTTAGTACAGTGAAGAATCTGCAATCAATCACCACAGAAGGGGAAAGGATGCCATGTCTTCCATCTCCTTTCATTCTCCATTTCTGCTAGGGAAGGACTCCTGCTTTTCTCAGGACACAGGTATCTTATTTGAGATACACAGAGTTAGTGACACAAACCCATCAGCCTCTGGGGTACGGAGGAAACATGTCTAACTCTCATCTTGTGGCTATGCCAAACAACTGCAGAGGTTCTGCACCTTGTTATGAAATGGTATCGCTACATGGGGTACCCTGAACATCACAGACATGCATTACTCCCTCGGAGTTGAAGCTTTTCATACTGCAAATGCTAAGACCAGAAGGACCATAGGTCTACCACTGTGTGTTTACCAATTTCTTTGAGGGATGATTGAAGCCCTGGAGCACAGTACTACTTAAAGACCAAACCAACACCTCCCAGTCAGTCAAATGAGAAGATGAGAACAGATTCAGAGCACAGAAGTCAAGAGGGAAAGGAGATTGTGTGCGCAAACAAGAAATTTAAAATCTCAAGAACAGACAAAATTCTATCGTCTGCTGTCAACTTACACATTGACATTTCTAAACCAAGCAATATGGTAGGTGCCAAGGAGTGCTATGAAATGCATGCTGAGGAACCAGCGCATAGATGCTGCTGGAAGGTGGTATCTTCAATGACAGAGCCTGTAACTGTGCAACAGTGTCACAGGTAACGTGTCAAACCTCAGCCCAAGGAAGAGTTGAATGGCTGATTCCCCACTGGTAAATGAAGGGGGAATTAGAGCATTATACCCAAGGAGACAAATGGCTGTATTATCAAAAATGTGCACAACAATCAATTTGTCGTTCAAAGCAAGTTGGTTTGGATTTTGATCAAGCATGCTGGGCAAGCAAAGGTCTTTAAGAAGCAAGCAGTCATCGTTCTTGCTTTTAAGAACAAACCACTTTGGTATCATTAAGCCATAGCCTCAGCTTTCCATCAGCTAACGCTAACATGGACCAAGAACGTAAAACTCCTCCTCATTTACAATAGGATTTTCTCTCTGAAACACACTGCTCAAACTGATCAATGCCAAGCGAAAACACCATGACTTTCTCGTTGTATTGGAAGATTAAAACTAGGTTCTGTTTTGTCTTTTTTTTGATGAAAAAGTCCAGGATGTCAGTGGGAAAGAGAATAGGAAAATGAAAAATGGAAAACAAAACTGAAAACCTCCATGTTAGATTTTTTTTCAATTATTAAAGTAAAATCAAGTCAAAACAATGACATTTGTACACATATGTGTGTATACATAATCTTTATGCAACATATCATTCTTACCAATGGAAATTCTAGATTTTTTTTCTACGTTTCTAAAATGTTGATGTCACAGTTACAGTGTATACAATACAGGAATTTCCAGAGTAAGATAACTATGTGATCACATAAAAAGAATTTTAAAAATATAGTCAGAATAACAACAGCTTCTTAAGAGTTTCTAGTGAGTCATGCATTATTTACTCCTTACTGCCAAATAAACAAATCTATTTTTCAATAATACAAATATTTCTTGTCAGTACTCAACAGTCAAAAATTCAACAGAAATATGTTTTCTAGCAACTAGATGTTATCTTCTCCAAAACAAATACATATTTTTGCCTGAGTCTTATACATACAAAGACCCTGTATCTCCAGTGCTCCTTACATGCCAATGGCATCCTGGGATGCGTTAGAAGGAGTGTGGCCAGCAGGGCGAGGGAGGATATGTCTCCCTCCTGCTCTGCACTGGTGAGGCCCCATCTGGAGCTCTGGCAGGGGGGTTGGACTCGATGATCTTTCGAGGTCCCTTCCAGCCCCTAACATTCTGTGATTCTGTGTGATTATGTGTGACATAGTATTACTTGTGTTAGGTTCATCCTGTTGCCATTAAATAGGTGCACGATGAATCCGTATGTTGGTGTTGTCTTAGCGGTGCTTTTTACCTTCTTACAGGGTGTTGTCTACCTGCAAAGGACAGTGAGATGATGGCACCTGCTTCAGCCAAAGTGGCTCAAGCCTCAGTAACAGAAAAAATTGTCCTAATCCCACACTCCTTGCCGTGTACAGAGTACGATGAAGTATAACCTCACTGCAACTAGTAGTTGTGCCACTGAGATGGAAAATAGTAGAGGCTTCCCTACAACAAATCCATTTCAGTTTGAAAAAAATATTATGTATTATCACACTTTCATAAAAAGCAGCATTCAAATATCATTAGTCACTGCCCAGAGGAGAGTCCTCTGGCTGACTTTCTAACAAAAACTTCAGAGAGGTGTCTGTTATCTCAGACTATTTATTGCAGCCACACGAGTGCTCGCTAGTTGGAGACTTTCTCCCTGCGCTACGGCTGGCACAAAGCACTGACAGCTACCAAATGTCCCAATTCCATATTTAAAATGCGATCCAGAAAGCCCCATCACCTTACAGTTGTGGTACGTGACACAGAAACAAAATAGATAACACCCCCTCCTTGCCCTTTTGCCCAGCGGCGCAAACACACTGTACCTCCTGGTAATACATAATAATTAAAATGAATCCTTGCTGCACTCGCTGCGTGCACACAGTGTCACATACGGTGAAGTCTCTAATAAACGAAATTGAGTTTGAAGATGAAAAACATGCCTCACAAAAGCGATGGAACAGGCTGTATTAAGGGTATTATTAGGGAAGAATGCTTGGGAATAAATGGCACTGCCAGTTAGTTCTTCCTTGCTAAAAGGGGTTGCAAATAATTATAATAATCAGTTACTCTCCTGTTGCTCGCCCCATGACAGGGGATCTAGCTCTCTTCTGCTGTCCCCTGGCATTTGCTGCTGTCGGCCCTTCCGCTGGATTTCACAGGCTCTCGGGTACTCTCCTCTTCCTTCTTGCCTCCGACCCTTCCCTCCCTCTTCCCCTGGGCACTCACTTTCAGCCCAGCTCTCTCCAGCCACCTCACCCCATAACTGACTGGAAGGACATTTTCAAAACTTCCGTTAAAAAAAGGAACAGGAGAAGCTAATTGTGAGGATGGTTGGATGGGTAGAGAGTGCAGAAATTAAGGGCACAACTATTTCATTGAGCATCTTATATACAGCATAGGCTAATACATTACTTTCGAGTAACTACAGCCCTGAATTTTGGGCATAAGCTATCCTGCAGGAGATACAGAGGGGGTGGAAGGAAAACCATACAACAAGGTGCTGGGAAGAAAGTGGTCTCCTTAAACTCAAGCATCTCTGGTAGGCTCCTGTCAGTGCTTCCCCCCACACTCGTGACAAGCCAAAGAAGCAATTTCCCAGCCGGAGCTCAGCAGTCGCCACAGCACAGAAAACGTGTCCAATTGTAACAGTACAGCTCTTTCCCTCTTCGAGAAAAAGCCACTAAACATATCAATCAAGCCCTCTGCTAGATGGCTCCCGTGCACTAAGAAGAGGCTCTGAAAGCCTCAAAGATCCACTGTAACTGGTCTGTGCAACCTGTACAGTCTGAGGGAAGGAAAAGCCCATCAGGAGCATTCGGAGCCGAGGACTAGAAGGAAGTGGAAAATTTAGATGTTGTCAAATTGGCTTGGGGACCGCGCCAAGTTCATGAGCATCCTGAGAAAGATGAGACAGGAGACAATGCTGGCTGTTAAACACCTCCAGATCACCTCCTGCCGTGTCTCTGTGTCTGACCACTTACACAGATCCAGGCTCTTAGGGCTGTAGGCTGCAGAGCACGTAACTAAAAGCATATTTAGTACCACTTGTTTAGATGTTCTCTTCACATGAATAGGCAGCAAAAAGCTGAAGTGTGCTCTCTAGAAGTTTTTTAGAGGTATCGTGTTTTGTGGAGTTGTTTTTTTTAATGTTTCACACAAAAGAATTAAAATCAAAAGCTGCTACAAGGGTCGAACACATTTGCGATTACAGACAGATGCCAGGAAAAAAAAAAGGAAAAAATTCCTCCTGCTTGTATTGTGATAAAGAAAACAAATGAATTAGATCAAAAACTGACTAAGAGGCAGAAGCCAAAGGTTAAGGTGAAATGTCAATGTGCAATATCTACACAGGCTAACAGAGGGCTGTATCTGCACTGCTTTATTACATTTGTAAGTACAAGGGAAAGAGACGGGGAGTAGAGAGGTGACAAAATCTACTACACACAGTATTTTCCAGGCTAATTAAGTCCAAGGCCAGGACTGAATGACAAACACTAGAAAGGCCTATTTCACTAAAAATAAAATTAAAAAAAGAAAAAAAAAAAAAGAGTGGAGAAATGCAAAGTGAGATGTTACATTGTCAGAATGTGGAATAAAGCAAAGAAGATAAAAATCTCATCCATTTACAGCCTTGTCAAGTTTTGAACTCCCTGTATCAGGGAAAACCATGTTTGGGTAAGAGACATGGATTTTTCTAGGGATCCTTAGCCAGCACTTCTACATAATACGAAGCTGTGAGCAAAGAAAATAAAAAATGAAACACAAAAGGAAAACAATGGAGTAATATACAGCAAAAAAGCTACAAACCAGGGGTTGTCCCGTCCAATTCTGTTTAACATCTTTATCAATGACCTGCATGAGGAAGTTGAGAGCACCCCTCACTAAACTTGCAGATGACACCAAGGTGGGCAGGAGTGTTGACTGGTTTTAGGGTAGAGAGGCTCTACAGAGGGATCTGGACAGGCTGGATCAATGGGCCAAGGCCAATGGTATGAGGTTCAGCAAGGCCAAGTACCGGGTCCTGCACTTGGGTCACAGGAACTCCCTGCAGCGATACAGGCCTGGGGAAGAGCGACTGGAAAGTGGCCCGATGGAAAAAGACTTGGGGGTGTTGGTCGACAGCCAGCTGAAGAAGAGCCAGCAGTGTGTCCAGGTGGCCAAGAAGGCCAACGGCCTCCTGATCTGAATCAGAAAGAGTATGGCCAGCAGGACTAGAGAAGTGATCGTCCTCCTGTACTCAGTATTGGTGAGGCTGCACCTCGAATACTGGGTTCAGCTTTGGGCCTCTCACTAGAAGAAGGACATTGAGGTGCTGGAGGGTGTTCAAAGAAGAGCAACAAAGCTGGTGAAGGGTCTAGAACACAAGTCTTACAATGAGCGGCTGAGGTACCTGGGGTTGTTTAGCCTGGAGAAAAGGAGGCTCAGGGGAGACTTTCTTGCTCTCTGCAACTACTTGAAAGGTGGTTGTAGCGACACGGGGTTCCCTCTGTTCTCCCAAGGAACAAGTGATAGGACAAGAGAAAGTTGCACCAGTGGAGGTTTAGATTGGACATTAGGAAAAATTTCTTCAGCGAAAGGGTTGTTAAGCGTCAGAACAGCCTGCCCAGGGAAGTGGTTGAATGACTGTCCCTGAAGGTATTTAAAAGATGTGCAGATGTGATGCTGAGGGACATGGTTTAGTGGTGGACTTGTCAGTGCTAGGTTTATGGTTGGACTTCATGATCATTTAGTCTTTTCCAACCTAAATGATTCTATGATCCAGAAGACAGACCACAGCATGACTTTCAACAGGGTAACTGCTGGACTGGAAGGTACTGAGAAGCAGGTAATGAGAATGGCTGGGAAAACATTAATAAGAAAAGCAATTGAAAAAAATGGAGTTCTTTTATCTTAGAAAAGAGGTGACTATCACAGTCAAAAATAGCATGCATTCTGGAAAATGAGAATAGGGAGCTTTGTGTGCTTCCGGTCACAGAACAGGATAACAATGTTTTTTGCCCTAAGAAAATGGATGGGAGGAAAACAGAAAGAAAAAAAGGAAAAAAAAAAAATCAAAACTAAAGATTAAAGAAATATTTTTCACTACACTTGCCATTTCAGCTGCTGAAATTACTGCCACAGGCTACCCCTGTGGCCAAAACATTCAAAGAGAGATTTGTTGCTCATGTAGATAAGGATATCCAGAGCTAGAACAGTTAATGTTAATAAAAATTTAGAAAAATCTCTACACTTTGGGCTCTACTAATTTCTTCTGGAACACATGGGGTTGTTCTATGCTATAGACAAATGTTGCTGTAGGTACATCAAGGCCAGATTGAGCCTGGCAATTCCCATATTTTATCTCCACCTCACTCGGGTGAATTCAGTGTTGACAAAAAGTATCAGGAGGAAATATTGCACTGGTTTTAAAGACTTAGTAAAGAAATAAAGAAAAGCAGCAACGCAAGCTGTGCTCTGCTGGTGGGCTCAGGGTGCACCTGAACGCAGATCAAGTAGAAGCCTGTGGACAGGCACCAAAAGGGCACATCATTGTGCAAGTCACATGGTGTATCAGTTTGGTACTTTATGAACAATTTGAAAATGCAGGAAAACTCTGAAAATATTCAGTCTGAACCTTCTGTGGTGGATCTTTCCTCTAGTAGATCTCTCCCTTCTGTAATAAAGAGCAAGAGAGATGTGTCAGGGGGATAAATCTTCTTGTTGTATAAACCATGCCAAGGTAAAGACTTTTTCTTTCAGCACAAGGGCAAAATAAAGCCTACTGAATGATTGGGAAGAGACTGTTTTGGATATAACAGCACCAATTCCTTTGTTTTTTTCCTGATCCTTGCACTTCTACTGGGTCTTTCATTTTCTATTTGGCTTAAAACATTAAAGTGCATAGGTACAATACCCACGTTAATAACACATCAGAGCATTAAGGTTTGAGCAATTATGAAGCTATTTATCAAAAGATCCACAGCACCCGAACAAAGCCACAATATTTACAGTTAACAGTGGAGTAACGCGAATAGATTCCACACTGACAAGCACAGTCTGAAAGCCCAGAGAGGTTCTCTGTCTTAATCATTGGTTCATATACAATCATACATAATAAAACACCTATTCCAGTCTCAATCTGATTTATTGCTTCCTCTTTCCTCCCACTTCCATAATTACTCATCAAACACTCACTGTCTTCTATTACCACCTCAGACAACACCTCAGCTCTCCCCCAACTTGCTACATTGATTATCTGACTTGGACATCAGTGGTTCTGAAAGCAAAAATGAAGCAATTTTTCAGGCAGAGCTCACAATCAGGCACAGAGCTTAGAGGAGATATACATACACACACACACACATCTACATACACCTATATATGTTTCTCTATATTCACAGATCTATATCTTAACATCCACGCCCATGTATTTCAACAGGACATTCCACCTAGGACATTGAAGGGGAGGATGGGGAAAGGCTCTAGAATTATTTCACATTGGTCTGGAACTGCTCCTGATCTACTGGCACCGAGCAGTCAGACTGGCTCTGATTGCATCCACACCACATGTAAGACCAGTTGCTTCCCACAAGGCTGTGAACCCTTCTCAGGTACTCAAGAAGATCAGGATTTAATGGGTATCAAATTAATGTTCAGCAAGTGGCTCTGCAATCAATGGTCTTCTATGCAGAGCACTCACATTCCGCTACCTTAGGCATCTCACATGGCTGGTTTAGTTGGATCATCTCCGTAGGCTCCCTAGTGTGACTAAGGGATAAAAAAATGAAGCAGGTCCTTCCAGAGGCCACCTCAAAAAGTTCCCTCTCTAGACTACTCCTATGGTTTTCTTGGATGTAATGGGGAGCTGCAAAGACTAGGTACTGAAAATAAGGACCTACACTTAATGTATTTTATACATCTTTCTAAATACAGAACCTGAAGCAACCATAAGTCTTCCAGGTCTAACTGAAGATGACAAAACAGGTACTACATTTATCTTTATCTAGATTTTTCCTTTTTAATTAAGGTTTTTATTTTCCTGGACCTGTGATAACTACACAGTTAGGCTTCAGAAGAAGAGAAAAATCACTGCCATGAAATGACCACTAGAACTACTCCAGTTGAAAAAAATTAACAAGCATGAAAAGTCCTCTTCTAAACTATTAAAACAGAAGCTGCTTCCTCCCAGTAAGAGGTTAATAATTATCTTAAACATTCTCTCTTTTTTTTTTTTTCCTTTTCATTTCAATAGCTTGGGCAGGATTATCTACAGGAAATTACAGGGTTTTATTTTACCTTAGAAGATACTGATTTTGAGAGAAAACATATATAGAAACATATCTTTGAAAACAAGACCTGTTCAGAGTGTCTTTAGGAGGGTATTTAGTTTAACGGAAAAGAAAATACTGTAGTTTGAGACTATCATTTCAAAAGTGATCCTATAATAACACTATATTTTTAAGGGTTTTTCTTAAGTGTTCTTTCTTATGCACTCAGCACTTACATTAAGCTCCGCTCTAGAAAAGAACACCCTATTTAAACTCAGATTTCTACTTACTACTTACTGACTAGTCAATAATCCATTTTAGTAATGGAATACATAAATGACATTAAAGATTCTACAGTCATCAGCCATGTGAACCAACTGGTACTCAGTCCATCGGTACATCTTTTCCCTTGCTAAGCCAGTGACATATCTGACATCATATAGCTCTCAATCCACTCTCATACATTCATAAAGCTTCACTTCATCAAATATATCTTTAATTTAAACACCAAAACCTAAGACAGGTTTTCAAGCATTCTATTTGCAGCTTGTTTTCCTAGAAATCTTCACAAGTATTGGAATTAAGTTTGCGGTTTTTAAATCAGCTGATATTTCTAAATTCTCTTAACTATTTCTTCAGCTCTGCTAAAGAAAACTGGCAGTTTAATGAGTTTGATATTGATCTATTGATCACATAATTTTCATAATGCTATGGATGCAAACTTTCACTATTTTCTACTTTTTTTTCCCCCTTTATTTCATTTTTATGTATGAGCACTGTTGCATCTACAACTTCAGATTCCCAGGTTTGTTATAATTAATGTCTAAAAATAATTCTCCTTGCCTTATTGATTGCAGTCCCTCATCAAATCTAGAATCTCAGGCAGGAAAATAACTACTCACCAAAAGTCATTGTTTTCCCAGATGAACAAGCTATGCCTTCATTTTAACTTCATCATTGGCACTGGACATCATGAATTTTTTAGTCTAATTCTATCTAATGCTCATCTATCCCTCATCCCACACTCCCTTCACACAGGCAAAGAACAGTCCTATGGAGGAGGCTGGGAGGTCTAATGAGCTACTTCTTCCTTGATCTTCCTTTTTCCCCTTCCTAGGTTTACAGTGGTAAACATACTCGCTGGAGGTAAAACCAGCCTGGAATAACTTTTCTGATAAGCCCTCTTCTTAGAGGTTGGTGTGTCCATTGTGAAGACCTAAAGTCATTTAAATTGGTGGAAAGGATAGAAAAATCCTCTGGCTCATCGTGAGATAAATGTGCCCACCAAAGGCAGATTTCAGGCCTGCATCTCTACTGTGAGTTGAGGAGAGACCAAGCAGGTATCTCACCTTACCATGACTGCTGTGCCCAGTAACTAAGATAAGATACCAGAGGTATCTGCAGTAGCTTAGATGAAGTTTCTTTCACAAAATTCAGCTTTTAATGATGATGTCAAGAAAGTCTCCTTGACAATCTGATCAGGAATATTCAATGTTACATTTGTATCCTAGAATTAGTGATTAGTGAAGCGAAATGGAAGAGATCTCCCAGTATGAATTTTCCCACTGAATTCTAATGATTAAGGGCTCTATCCCTTGCTTCCCAAGTCACCAGACATTTCCTCCAGCTGCAGGAATCATTGAAATGATAGAAAGAACGACCAATGCATTGGGTGGATAGGTAGGAAATCCTTACGCCTTAGGGGATTCAGTTTATATCATTGTTTTATGGCAGACACACAATAGAAGGAGAGAACCCAAAAATTCTTAATCCTGCTAGCAAGCTTGCAATGTAGGATTGACAGGGTCATGCAAGAACAATTGTTAACTAGCGGTGATAATGCTGCCTTTACTGGTGGTAGAGGCAGGAACAGAGGTAGCAGAGGGCCCCAAAGCACCTGCACCATCAGACAAGATAGTCATGGTGACCGCACCAGTAGAGTACAAAAGTACTTGTGTGTGTAGCTAAGTTCCTGAACCCTGGGGGCATGTTGGTTACCTCCTCAAGGGTGAATCAAAACTCATGCGTTGCCACATAACTGTGGTTAAGTCAATGATGATGCAAAGTTTATAAACTGATTTTTTTCCCCCATCTATAAAATCAAAGCAAGAGGACTGAGAAGACAGATGAGAAAAGAATTCCTGTCCAGGGGCTGAAAGAACCTAAGGAATGAGGATACAATTTAGTCCAGATAGTAAGTCCATTTTGAATAAATAAAAAACGAGCTGAAGCTGTCTCAGACCTTCTACAAAAACAAGATGTCTCCTGTACCAAGTGCCTGTGGCACACGGTTATCTCAAGCTAAAAAGAGCTTAGAAAGACTGAAAACCAAGTTCTTATCTTTCTTTGTACATCATGACTGAGTCTCAAAGTCACTTGCTCTGTAGCACCAGGCAATTCTTCACTGTATTACCCTTTTAAGGGATTTCACTTGGTTTTATTTTTCCATTCACGCAAAAAAGGTTCAAAGGCATAAGAGGAGACTGATGCCATTTCAAAGGCTCACTGCTGTTCTTCAAAACATTAAGCATTCTCTCAAAGAATCCACAGCAATTTTTTTTTCTCTCCAAGAAGAGGAGAACTGGTATATCACCCCATTTTGGTTCTCTATTTTGGTGTCCTGATGAACAGAATTAAAAAATCATTTTTCCAGTTTTGCTTTTGAGTGATTTTTACTCCTTTCTTTAGAATCATAGAATGGTTTAGGTTGGAAGGGATCTTTAGAGGTCATTCAGCCCGATGCCCCCGCACTGCGCAGCACGATCTTCAACTAGAGCAGGCTGCTGAGAGCCCTGTCCAACCTCACCTGGAATGTTTCCAGAGATGGAGCATCTTCCACCAATCTGGGCAACCTGGGACAGGGTTTTACCACCCTCATTGTAAAAAAACTTGTTCCTTATATCTAGTCTGAATCTCCCTTCTTTTTGTTTGAAACCATTTCCCCTTACTCTGTCACAAGAGCCTTGCTAAAAAGACTGTCCCCATCTTTCTTACAGGTCCCATGTCCTTTTTTTTCAAGAAAGCAGCATTATGAATCTCGGACTTCAAACTTCTGTTTTCTGTTGTTCAGATTAGAATCCCTGCTCCAAACTAAGTGACTCAGCCACACCAAAATCTCCAAAGAGCTTTTGTAATTGTCTGTGCTCCTTTCGAATGAACTCTACTTTCTCAACATGTTGGTCAATTTTCTTCTCTGGTTCTTCTTCAGAATAAACACTGACACTATTTTGTTTCTTAATATAGTCCTCTTTTTATCTAATTTGGTCTGCCTACACTTTAATCTAACTGTATGTATTGCTCAATTCCCTGCAGTACTTGAAATTTGGACTGTTATTAAATTGTGGTCAGCACTACTCTGTTAAACAGCCACTTCATTTGACCACAATACTTATGCAAAATCAAATACAAACCACTATCCCATCTAGTTACAAAATGAGCCAGTCCTTCTATTTTTGAATCGCTTTAGTGCAATAGTCAACACGAAATGACAATCCTATTCAATATTGTTCTCCATAGCCTAATAGCTAAGCCACCTTCTCTAGCCCTTCAAGGAACACTTCATTATTCTTATTCAGGGGTCAATATTTTCTCCTATAAATCTCCTTTTCTTCTAGTTCTTCAGTGGCTCTCTGCACTGATTCAACACTTCAACCATTTAAATAATTTTTGTCCATCCGCCATAACTGACAGCTGTTTACCATAATGTGCCACATCTTTTTTTTTCAGGTATTATGAGAACATCCATTAATATTATTATTACTTACTATTAATACCACATGGTCAAACTTTAATTCACTTCAATCCATTATCTCACAAAGTTGATTATCTTTGTAATAGGTAAATCTCCTTTAGAGATAACAAGTATATTTTCAGGACCATATTAACCGCTGCTGGATCCACTAAATGGATTTACGGAAGTGTGTGCCCTCCTGTCCATATCAGGATGAAGCAAATAAACTTGTTCATGGTATGCTGGAGCAGCTGTACAATTCCTCTCATTTAAAACAATGCTGCAATTGGCCCTGACATTAACTATATTTTTATAAAGATTTTTCAGTGGTACATTTACCCTATTTCCAGAGAGCCAGACTATCTTCACAGCTCCATTTCATCCCTTCACCTTTATTGCAGGGCTTTATACTCCCAGCCATCACTATTTTATCTCTCAATGCCTCGATGAGAGAAGTAGAGCAGCACCTCACACAGCTGTCAGTTATCTGTGGGTGGAGGAGTTGCGAAGTGCCTTGATCCACCACAGGTGCACAGAGGTATCTCTACTAGCACCATGACCACTCATCTGCAACTGGAAGTACAGAGATCATGGATGGGAAAACACATCAGCAGGCTCATCACTAGCCAGCATTGGTCCAGTGTGGTTTTTTAGCTCTGGCACAGAGCTTTTTCTCCTTTCAGCTGACAAGAGGCTCTAATACAGGGATATCAAGAGGACACAGAACCAGATGGTCAGGGTCAGACCCAAAGACAACCCTCATTCAGCCAGAGCTTTGTTAATGCTGCATCAACCACGTGATGCATTAAATTGTTGAGCTTTTTATTCCTTGAATGAAAACTTTCTAACACTATTGCTCTTGGGGCTGCTCAGACTGCAGAGAGAGGAATTGAGCAGAAAGTCCAGAAGTCACCACTGGGAAATAGTGGGACTGCCCTTGGCCCAATCTCTGGACCATGTAGTCTGGCTGAAGAGGTGTACAGTGCTGAGAAGCTAGCAGGAGCTGGAGGCAACCTTGTGCCAGGTGTTCAGCAGAGCCCTGGATCAAGGCAAGACAACTTCCAGAAGTCAAGCACAGGGTTTTTATAGTGCAGACAGCTGGAGGTGTAGGACTGTAGGGTCCACACGGTCAGAGCAGAGGTGCCCTGTGACGCTATCTCATTTCCTCCCAATCAAATTTTCAGTTAATGAGTTGACTATGTGGTTCATTTTTCTCAAAATAATCAAAATATCAAAGGTCACTGGTCATAAATTCCTACCAGTACACATCAGTTTGCGCATCAAGAGCATCACTGAGTTGATTTAGATTGAGTTCATATCCATTGCAATTGGTGTGGGTCCTTTGGTAACTCAGAGGGTTTTGGAGCAGCAACAGCTGGGCCACTTGTTTACATTCTGAAGTTTATTTACATTAACATCTTTTTTTGAAAGAATAGTTAATAAATTAGTTCAGTGAACCTATTTTGTTGTAATTCAAAGTATAGCAGACTGTAGAGTATTAAAAATTGCTCTGGCCTAGAAAACAAGCCTTTTGATAATAAACATCAGAGCACCAGATACTGCAGGACAGCCCAACCCAGATAATGAGTTAGAGCCCTAATAGCATAAGATTTCCTTAAAAAAAAGACCTTGGGATTTTTCACTTTAATAAATGCTGAATTGCTCTGCTTCATTTATTATTTTTATTTTTTTAAGACCCTTAATTCAAATTGTGAAGTTTTGCTAGAAAATGCAAGAGCTATAAATTGTCTTAAAGAAACAGTATGCAAACCAGACCCACATAGAACTGAAATTTTCATGTTGTTACCTAATTCCAGGAAAGGGAGATTTAAGAAAAATATCATGAGACATCCTAAAACTGAAAATTATCAGTGATGGAACAAGCACTTTAGTCTGTATCACAGCAAAGCACCAGAAATACCTTCCGTATGAACTGTGAAGGCATCACAGAGATCACAAAAAGCTACCTAGATCTTTTGAAACCACATCAACGTCATGAAGATGTCATGTAATGCTGCGTTTGCCGATTCACATACAGATTTTGGTCAGTGTAATAAAAAAAAACTCAAAATGATTAAAAAACCCCACACAACAGGGTAAAGAAGAGCTTACCTGGATCACTAAGAAATTCCTCTGAGTTGTTCCACATCCTACCATCCAAATACAACGTGCCATTGGTGAAGTTATACTGAGTGTAGTCCCTGACACACTTGTGTCGCAAGTTGCCCATGAAAAGCTGGAGGCCTATGAGGGCAAAGACACTCAAGCAGAAAACGGTCAGGATCATCACATCAGCAAGTTTCTTAACAGACTGGATAAGTGCCCCTACAATGGTCTTCAGTCCTAGGGAGATAAAAGCCAAGAGTTTATAGACTGAGAGGCTGAAACACGTCTGCAGATAGCTACTTCTCACGATGAAAATCTCCATGGAAGGGAAAATCAAAGTGTTTCTACTACGTGTTCATAACTGGACGGTGGAAATGAGACACAAGTGATCGCTATGAACATTTAGTTTGACCTACTTTTGTCTGGACAAAAGTCTTGATATTACTCTTACACAAAGACTGATTTTAAAATGGAGAAAAATAATTGGATGGAGGAACAGTGAGATGCAAAAATATTCATAAAGAAAATATGGAATGTCTTTTCTGTTTTCATGGAGCTGCAGTAAAGGCTGTAAAGCCCAAATCCCATTGACTTCTGAGAATGTGAATTAGTTTTAAATCACTCAGGTCATTCTGATAACTATCTCTCACATAAACAGATGAACACGTACAGAAATGTTATTTATTTCCTGATTATTTTACATATTTTAGTGCCAAATTCAGCTTGCGTCCTCATATTAACAGTTCCTCTGCCTTCAATTGATTTGCTTAAAACAACAAGAATTTGGGATTAGAAACAAGCCAAATAACATGGGCAATCAAATAAACCCAGTGGAAACTATTTGAGTAAAACAACCTGAGGCTCCAACAATACCAGGGCAAAGTTAATCATTTTATAATACGCTGCAAAGGTAGATAAGTCATATTATTACAAACAGTAAAGGCTTGGGTCACACAAATTAGCTTCTGCTGTGTTATTTCACCCTGTAACACTAGCTTCAGTTTATTATTCTATAAATATATAGATAAAAATAATTATACAATTTTCTCAAAAGATATTGCTTGCTTGTGAAGTGTTCCTAGAGATCAGCACCATTTGAGCTGATTGAATATTACATGAATACAACAAACCCCACTCTTTTCAAAAAAAGACCCTTCTTCTAAATATGTGCTGTAGTTGGACATTAATATCAGCTGCACGATGGTAGCAATTTTGTTGTTTCTTTTCTATTTATATTTAATTAATACTCGATAAGTAGTAATCAGTGTTTCTGATAATCACTATCACCAGTATGGCAGCAGTAAGAGAAACAGAGTTAAATGGAAAAAAAAAAAAAAAAAAAAAAGAAAAGAGAAAACAGGAGGAATTCTCCTGGGCAAGATTCAGAAGCACATTGATTTGTTCACTGAATATGATCATACACATTAAATCTCAGTTCCCTGGAATTCCACCCCGAGACTTTGGCAGCCACAAAGGTTGAGCTAGTGCTGTATAATATAAAATAATATGAAAATGTATTTGCAGACTCATAGGAAGGTAAAATGGGATTTTGGTCTTGTTTAAAACTCTGCTGTTAAAGTAAGAGAAAATCAGAGTTTCTCAAAGGAGGATGCGGTGCTGGAATGGCCAACAGGTCCAGCAGCCCTGTATCCAGCAGCCTAAAATATTCCACGCCTGCATGGGGTACTACCATTAGCTTAACCTGTGAGTGATAGTAACAGCTACAAAATGAACATTTAGCCAAAAGAGACTGATACATCAGGTGTGAGGAGCCTCCTTGCTCAACTAAATTCTTTACTTGCCTTTCTGAAGCCAGTTTGTGGCATGGTAAAGAGGGAGAGGTTAGAGAGCTCCCTGCTCTATTCAAAAATAGAGCGAAAAATATTGCAGTACAAACATTAGGCAAAAGCTGGATTTTCCTGCTCTCTGCACTCCTCACCAGAAAGAGATTTTACAAATGAGGTCAGTTCTATTCAGGTAGCTAGAAAAAAAGGCCAGCTTTGAACTTTTGAGACCATCCGTAGATTGGCTAAATAAAAAACACAGCTCTTCTGATAATCTAGTCTTGGGCGAACTTTATACGTGAAGTGAAAGTAGTTTCAGTTGTAGCCCAATTCTGAAGGACTTCCTGGGGTCTCACCATTATCCAGTGTTTAGCCATAAGATCAGCCATGTCTTAAACAGGCAGTGATTTGAAATATGGTTTGGAAATGCATTATAAACTTTTAAAAATTTTGTCTAATATTCTGAAATGTTTTTGATGGTTCTCATCTTTGGCGGCCTTCTGAAGGCACAGATGTTTCTCTGCTAAAGCTGAGGAAACCTGGGAAGTCCGATTGCAAATTGAGTGTCAAAGAAAGGAAAAACCCAAACCACAAATTCTTTTACTGCAATACCCTCTGTTAAATCCCTGCAGCACATTTATTTGTTCGTAATACAAATATAAGCTTGGAGCCTGTATTTGTATCATCTAAGTACACTAATTAATCTTACTCACACGAGCAAGGACAATGGGAGTCCTAATGTGAACAGGGATAATATTAGGAAACAAGACCTAGAAAATCCTAATCAGCAATAAAGACTATCTGTTTTCAAAATCAGGCCCCAGTATTGTTAATTTCAAGGTCATTTTGTGAAACATGTTTTTCTCCATTTACTTACTGGGGTTTTAAATAGAATAGTAATCCTATACTATTAGTTTTACAAGTTCATTCCTTGCAGGTACCAAATAATTTCTTTATGAGATGGCTTTCTGCCTTTTTTTTTTTTTTTTTTAATCCATACAGGCTTCTGAACAGTTTAAGAAAAGAATGCTTTAGTAATACAATTGCTGTAATTAAAGACTATTTAAAAATTACTCATACGCTGCCTCCTGGACCCTTATTAAAACTTACCAGGAAAACCATTCGGGGAGCGGTATACTTACAGGCTAACTGATTTTCTCACCCTTTAAAAACAACATTTGCCCAGAAAATTAGGTAGTGTACATTAAGTTACTTGGCACAACTCCCTGTTAAGCAAAGAGTTTATATCACCTTTCGTTTAAAATTTCCTTGCCACATAAAGGAAAGGGCTGAGGGGAAATAAGGACACTGAGAATCTCTTACAGGTGCTCTCCATTTCTCTGAATCAATCTCATGTTTTGTAAAAGCAATGCTAGATGTATTCAAATTTAGAGCACTGTTAAACCTTCTAGATAAATAATCCTCCTTTGAAATAGTGCCAATGAGAGCACTGCAATATAGCTTAATAAAAGATACTATTTATGGGGCATTAAAGGCATTTACTTAATTCTTGCAAGTCAAACATCAAACCAGGCAGCATGCAGAAAAAACGTGAGGATCTGATCCAAGGCTGAGTAACACCTACACCCATTAATGACAATGGGTCTATAGATTACTCCCTATGGAGTGACTGATACAGGCTTTTCCTGAATCACTGAATTCTTTCCACACTTCTGGGCCAAATCCTACTTGCATGACATGAAAAACACCACGAGATCCAAAGAGAGTGGAATGAGGGCTGTATAGCCAGGCTGACACCTGTGGAAAGTAAGAAGGATTTGGCCCAAACATTCCTGTTAATGCAGGTAGAAATAACCACATTCAGAGGTTAAACAAATAACTAGTTTTGAAATGCAAATCAGAAACCATAGAAAATGCAAGCAACACCAAACAATGAGAAATGGCAAGATCCCACACCACCATCCATTCCTTCTACGAAATGTGAGAAAGTATTAGCATAATTCAGTATGACATCCATACCAGATGTTGGCAATCACCTACAGCACATCAGACACTTTCACTCACAGTCTGGAAACAAGCAAGGAGAAAAAGAAAAAAACAAAAAAAAAGAGTGAGACTTGCACCATGGTTGTCCTCACTTAGCCTACTACATCTCCTAAGGATACGCATGTGTCTTGTAAACGTCTGTGTGAGTCATGTGTACGTAGAGAGAGAAGAGTTCGCTCCTGATGAATGTGTTTTGTTATTTGTCACTGAGATGTGGGGCAGCAAAGAGTTTAATAGCATGTTGTCAAACCTGAACGGTTGTCAGCATTCCCGTAGACCATCTTTGCATGGAAATGTGACTGTCAGGTCAGTTTCCCAGGAAAACACAAATACGTCACGTATTTCTCACCTCTGGGTTAGTTACTTCTTGAGTTGAGTGATTCACCCACCAGAAGGATGACATTTATCTCTCTGCAGGAGGACTTCAGTGAGATTGAAGCAGTGAACAAGGGTCAGCCTCCTCCACACAGTCTTAATTCTCGTGCTCCAAGCTCTGTTCTGGCTATCAGCAAAGTACCAGATAACATTCACAGCACTATTTATAGCCTCTAGACTCACACTAACTTAAATGGGAGCTGGATCAGGCCCCAAAGTGCCTTGGCCCAATTTTCTGTGAGGTCACCTTTTGCTGGTATCCTGTCATTTTATATGAGATGTCTGTGATGTACATGCCTGTTCCAGAAAGAGCAGTGGAGTTTCTCTGGATATGGGCACTTTACAAAGTCCTGGTGATGACGATGATGGCCTGCATTTTGCAGTTTTTTTGTGGGGAGACATAGGAGGGTGTATCCCCAGGGCTTTTTATTACATTGGTTAGTAATTATCAAAAACATCAGTGATTTCCACGCAGATAAATCATGATCTGAAGACCCTCTACTGTCATAGGAAAGGTTCCTACTGAGCATACTGGGACTTGAATGTGCTGGTAGTGGGAGACAAATGAGTGACTGCAGTGGGTTGTTCTGCTGCTGACCATGGTTCCTATCTAGATTGAAAATGAATGAATCCAGTTGCTATGACAATGTGCAAGATGCTAATTAATACATAAAATCACTGAGAGTTAAAGGTTTTATGCTTGCATAAAGAAAATGTTTCCTATTTCTAAGCACACAAACATAAGGGATATATGAAGAAATTAAAATCTTTTTTCTTTAAATGAGTCTGGATAAAGAGATATCCAACTACTCTACAGAGCTCGCTTTCTCTCGATATCGTGGGCAACCGGAAAACAGAGAGAAAAGGGAGTGTTGAGCGCAGAAAAGGGAAAATTGAGGGGATCCATGAAAGTTCTCCAGCACGTTAAGGGCTGCCACAGGGGGTAAGGCACTGACTTGATGTCCTATGCAGTGGCTGTAGGGTAAAAAATAAACAACAGATAACGCCCCAAGAAAGGGTGAGGCTGGATGGGCAGAGACAGGATCTGCATGTGATCCATGACCCTGAGGAGCAGGAGATACTGGCTTGATGACAACCAAATTGAGCCCCTGATCTCCAGTGAGCAGAAAGCACATTGCTTGCTGATAGATGCTAATATTTGTGTAGCTGAATTTGGATCTGAACCCATCCTCCCAGGGCAAATCGAATGGCAAAAGCAATGAAGTGCTGGAACAGACTTCTCAGGAAGATCTGAGATCTCCACCTTCAAAGGACTGTGAAACCAAGGCAGGCCAGAAATACCATGCCAGGTCTGAGCTATACTAAACTCAGCCTTAGTCCAGGGGAATGGACTCAGAGTTTAGGACATCTTTTTGAGCCCTGTGCGTCCGCGTCCCCTGAACGTCCGCGCGCCTGCTTGTGCACTTAGAGACAGACATTAAAGGTAGGTGAGATTTTTAAAAGCACTAATTGTTAGCTTTACGGACTCCCTCTGGAGTCAATAGTGAAACTCATTGATTTCAAGTGAAGCAGAATGCCTTTGAAAACCAGCCTCTAAGTGCTTTCCTGGACAGAAGCCTTACACCACGGAGGACTTGGCCCATTACTTTCGGTAAGCAACTTCACTGAGCACGATGAGCCCCAGTAAGTTTGTGCAAATATAACTTCCTGATGGAAAAGCCTGATCAATTTTATTGAGGAAAAGCTTAGATATTTGCAAAGGAAAATACCTTTCAGTGGTCCTCACCTAAGATGTAAAAGAGGAAGCAAAAATAACAGCCACCTTCTCCTCTCTCTAGCAGTTGAAGCCAAAAATCTCATGGAAGATATTAGTGTTCATCATCTTTTCATTTTTAAGCCTATTGTGGAAAAATATTTCATCTCAGCATAAGCCTGTGTTATCATTACAACTCAGGCTGATCTCTGAATAAAACACAGCATCATGCCCAGTATTTCTTTTAAAATATATGTCTAACTGAAAAATTAACTGGCTCCTCTGAAATTATCTGCTAACATTAAAAAGAAACCTTAGCTCTGTTTTACAGGCAGCTAGGTGTTCCATGGCAATGTGTAGCTCTCCACATATGTAATTTAAACATAGTCAGGGCACAGGTGATCTTGACAATAAAATCCGAGGCCAGATATTCTATTAGCATATCTTTGTGCGGTTATGTCAGCAAATAATTTAGTTACTACTAGATAAAAAGGCAGTTATCAAAAAACTAATCAAAATAGTCAGAAAAAAAAAAGAGAATGTGAGTTATTATATATTACTCTAATAAATAGTGCTTCTCATCTTTTTTTTTTTCCTATTAACCAACAAATAGCACAACTCAGTGTTTATTATCACTGAGAGGCATTGCTGTATTTTTAAATAGTTTTTTTCTGGATCCCAATACTCCTTTTATTCCCACTAAATAACCAGTCAAAATTTATCATTTGATGTAAAATAAGCTTCAGCTGCAACTCTGATACAGGAGAGCAGAAAATTGCTATATATATAACTCAGCAAAATTGACAGGCTCGCTCCGAAGGGGCTCAAGCTTGAGACAAGATAGAAAGTGAAAGGTGACCCCTGGAGATGGCTGTCCCTCCAAGTTAGTCTTCAAACTGCTAGCAACGGAAGCTAGGAAAGTCTGGGTTTCTTTCTGATTAGCCACTACTTTCTCATATGTTCTTTAAAAATGTGCTCAACTTTCTGTTTCCCAAGCCGGGGAGGGGAGGGGGGGGGCAGGAATCCTTTCTCAGTGGACATCCAATTAGAGAAAACTTAAAACCCCCTCTCTCTCTGTTAATAACTACCTGAAGGGAGGTTGTAGTCAGGTGGGGGCTGGGCTCTTCTCCCAGGCAACTAGTGACAGAACGAGAAGGCATGGTCTGAAGCCGCGCCAGGGGAGGTTTAGGTTGGGTATTAGGAAGCACTTCCTCACAGAAAGGGTGACCAGACATTGGAATGGACTGCCCAGGGAAGTGGTGGAGTCACCATCCCTGGAGGTGTTTAAGGAAAGACTGGATGTGGCACTTAGTGCCATGGTCTAGATGATGTGGTGGTGGTAGGTCACAGGCCGGACTTGATGATCTCAAAGGTCTTTTCCAGCCTCAATGATTCTGTGATTCTGCGTGATTATTCTTTTCAAAGACAAAAATTAAGACAGGAGTTGAGTTAAAGGAATGCCATACCTAATGAATGATGATCTTAAAATAGCCTTTAAAAGCTGTATTTTGACATACACTTCCAATGAAAAGTACCTTTCTCTTTCAGTAATCTCACTGATTTTCATTGCTTTAATGTTGGAATGAGGCAGTAAGCCCTACACCCATAGATAATTTTAACACCTCAACTCCAGAATTCCCATTTCTACCTTATACTCCATGTGAATGCTGGTGACTAGTTGTAATACACATCCCTATAAATTTATAATTTGTTTGGATTTATATTATAGTGTAGATGTGCATAATATAACGGGTGGAAAAGCCTTTCTAACCTGAAAGAGCTACAGGTGAGAATCTGAGCAGTTCTCTCGACATTTTGAACATTTTTGACATGTAATTGCCAACATCTGTTCAGGATTATCACTGATAGAATCTACCATGCATGGCTTTTGCTATCTTCTCTACCTTGTCATGCAGGTTGAGATGTTAAACACTGAGGCTGAATGAGACCTGTCCATAGATAATGCTTGGCAAGAAAGTATTGACATACCGTTAGTCCTCGGTGGACTCATCTCTGCATAAATTACTTAATAGTAAATATTATTTATTATGTAAGAAATAGCAGATTGGATAAAAAGTTACAAAAATAAAAGAGCTTCTTTCACTACCAGATCTGTAGTAAAGCACCGTTGGTGGTTTTTTGGGGGTGGGAATCATATTCTTGAAAATGTGAGAATATGCGAGTTGATGAAATGCTGAACCTGCCAAAATCAACGATGAAACGTTTTCTGATCTCTCCAGAGTCCGAAATTTAAACAGTGTTTCTATCACCTGCAAATGGATAAACAGCAATGACAAGCTAGGCTATCTGTGCCTGCAGCCTTGAAAACTCAGCTTGTGGCACAGATTTAGATTCCTCCATCGACGCGCTCTTGCACACAAATATGCATTTTGAGGTCATTAACCTTCCATTTTTAAAAATCAATATCCAAAGACTTTAAAAGAGTTTCATTGCCTTTTTCACATGGTTCATGAATGAGTACTTTATGTATGTGATTCATGAGCCACCACGTACTGCTGTTCCGACAGCAGGACTCATCTTAGTGAGGGCTGTAATTTTGAAGGCACTCTAATTCCTTCTGCCCACAAAAACAGTATTGGCAAAAGATATGAAAAAAATGTATTCTATTGACAGGTCACATTCCCTACATTCCTCCATTTCCTGATCAGTATCTATGGTTAAGTCATTTGTAATTACTGTGTTTACTACTGGAAATGGCATGTAGGCTTTAACTGCAGCCGGAGTGTTTAACCTGATTTTCACCTGAAATGACTGAGATTGTTTTCAGCGCCCGCAGTACTCTGAACGTTCGTAAGGCTGAGACATTGCCCAGGTCCACAAATTCAGTTATGTATCTGTAACAAGGGAAAGTCACACACAGACAATGACAAAACACCAGCAAAAAAACAACAGTCAAAGGGACAAAGAGAGACAGAGAAAGAATCACTTGTAGCTGAGAGCCAAAACGTAAGGATCAGGGCTTCTTACCTGGGATTACTGAAATAGTTTTTAAAGCTCTCAATACCCTGAAAGTCCGAAGAGGTGAAACACTGCCTACATTCACAAATTCTCCTACATACCTGTAGAATTAAGTCACAGTTATTTGGAATTATACAATAGAGTACGAGACTTGTCTGAATGAAGAATGCATTCATACATACTGGGAGCAAATGCAGCCAAATGAGAGGTGCATCCACTTTTCAGGCTGTTCTTTCATGCCATTCGTCCCATGTTTTTCATAATACACATTATTTCAAATGTTTCTTGAACTACTGAACTTAGCTAATAGGCATCAATTCTTTAAAACTACTAGGCAACTTTTGTTATCATGCTATTCAGGTATAAATAAAGATTTTACCATCATGTAGTTTAACGAAAAATTCTTTACATTATAGGAAAAAAAACAAGAGTTATTTTGCTGCTCTTAAAAAAATGAAACTTTCAAATATGCAAGTAATTTTCACATAATAGCTTCTGCAAACTACATGGAGGACAACAATAGAAAATACTAGTGCAAATGTTTCTACTGGGTTATTAAGATGCTGTAGTCTGGTAAAGCAGATGTTGGTTTCAAGAGATGCTTAAAATTTTATTCTGTTTAGTACAACAAATCCATTCCCTTTGGCTACAAGAAGACAGATTCTGAATGGATATAATTGCAATCCTACTAAAAACTATTTATGATTAAAATACCAATCCCAGCTCTTCACTGCCGTGCCTATTTTGGTCATCATAAAGACCCATGCCACATCTGAGCTAAATGCTTCCAGGAGAGTCTGTTATGGAACGAGCTTGGTTTTACTGGTGGTGTACAAAATTATTTCCTCCAAGTCAGTATATAGTAAAAGAGTAGTCATCACTGTACCTTCTGAACAAAAGAGCTCTTGGACCTTTTAATTTCACTCTTAAATTTCTATTATATTGCATTTACATATTCTACTCCTTTGAAGTATTTGTTTTAACATATGAAGGAAAAAACTCACCTGGTTATTTTACAAAGCCTGCTTAAGTGAGCTTTGTACAAAGGCCTCTAGGGAGGACAAAGCATCCTCTCCATATCTACTAATCCAGATTATAGCCTGCAAGAGCAATATTGCTTCTCCTTTTCGTAATCTCATAGGGAAGAGGCAAAGATTTACCTGTTTCATCCCCAGGTTTACCCAGTGCTTTTCTCCCAAAACCTTCTGCAGGTGTGCAAGGTGGAAAAAATAATTTGGGGAGAAGTAATAACATGGGAATATGGTTTTGCTAACCAGAGATTTGTAAAAACACACTATTAATACATGAAAAAACATATGAAACAAATGTCACTGCTGCTTGCTCACAGGACTTAATTAAGATTTATTTTGGCGATTTCTTGGATGAAATTGCAGCAAACTAGTTCCTCTTTACTGGGGAGTAAGGAGCAATTGGAATTTCCACCCTGAATTTTCCAGTTAGCCAGGGAATTGCTTATTGTCTTTAAGCTTTTGACAGGACACTTCTAACCCAGAGTTAAGGCTCCCTCTCCCTCACCTGTCACTTGTCCGGGAAAGAGTGATCTAAACAGAGACAGTTTCATAATTTCCCCTGAACTCATTCATGGCCCCACAGAGGGTCACAGGCCATGGCTGTGTCTGCTAGCACAGGGTGGGAGAAAAGCCCTGGAGACCTGTGGCACCTCTTGCTCTCTAGCGTGCTATTTAAAACTACTCTCTGTGACCCGAACTGTGTCATTTCTGCCCAAAAGAGGAGCTAAGAAATTATTTTACAGTAACTCTAATGCAAGTGATGGTCTTCTCACTGTAACACACATGAGTGAAAGAATCAGATTTTCTGTTAGCTCAAAACCCTCGGTCCACCTAAATCTCACGGTCCCTTATCAGGCTGTCCCACTTCGAACCCTCATGCCATCTCTGTTTTGGGCACAGAATCACACTACCTACAAACAAAGACAACACCAGAGTTAACTATGTGATCAATCTTATTTTAAGTTACTTGATAATTGGATTTATATGAAGGATAAATCATATCAGAATGGAGTCCGTTATCCAACGCTCTGTGCTATCTGCTGCTTGTGAAGGAGGTTTCATTGTACTTGTGAAAATCATGTTGCTGTCACCTTTAACTCTCTCCCTGCTGTCTATGGGCTCAAGGAAACACTATTTATTTTCTGTTTCAGAATTCCTGTTTTTTTTTCCCTATTCTAAAAAATGTTAGTATAATGTTCCTTAAAGAAAGAAACAATAGGAATAGATGTTGATTCTGAAGAGAGCAGGCGTTGCTATAATTTGATGTTGAGAAGCTTGGCTTTTTGCAGTCGCAGGCCCCCCTGTTCTAGGGATTTCCTAACTGAGAGGAAATACCATTTGGAAAGAAAATTGAAATGTAGCTGGGAAAGAAAGCATAGACACCCGAGCCTCTCATTAAATAAGTCTTAAGGAAGTTTTCATGAATCCTTGGGCTGGAGTACTGAGTAGCCATTCAAGTATAGACTTAGAAAAGGAAAAAGAGGCTCAAGCCCGCAATCTCTGGGTACCAATCCTGGTTCCTACCAGCAGGGAGTGAATTCACCTCTGGGCAGCTGTGCACCTCAAGGCCTGTGTAAACCTTCACATCTTTCCAGTTCCCTAAACCCAAAACATCCAGAGATGATGTAGACAGAATTTAAGGGATATCCAGACCTTGGCCCACACTGACTCTTCAGATTCAAATTTCAGTAAAAGTAAATGAGATGCTCCCACAAGAGTTCTGCAGAGCTGGAGGTGATGTCCCAACCTATGCCCGAGCTGAGACGGTGAGGTGGAGCAGATGCATTGCCAAGTCTGCAAGCTGTGGCCCTTCGTGTCCTTTTCTTTGCTGTTTTCTGCCTCACTGTCAGAAATCTCCTTCCTTGTAGAATAGAGGGAACCCACGTACACAAACTCTCCATGTTGTGTTGAATTCAAAGACCTGCAAATAAACTCATGTCCTAACTTACAAACAGATGAGCTATCATACCCTGCTTTTCTCACCTGCCTGATGGACAGGAGATTAGGCTGGTGAGCTTTGTGTTCTTCTGTCTTGCCTCTAAATGTTGCAGGACTATTGCACTTAGTACTGCTTGAGGAAAAGTTGAGCTCAGAAAAATACCTAGTGTTTGCTGACCTCCAAAAGCTCCTCCCCATCTGCACTGCATTTTTTTTTTTTTAAAGCTTATCATGATGGCCAGATGTCAGTTCAGCCAAATCCATAGGAATGTAGTAACAGACACCAGGATCTAGCCTAGGGCTGGCTTTGATCCAAGGCCTACTAAAATAAATGGGAGTCCTCCTGATGAAGTCCACAAAGCTTTTACACATCTTCATACTATTCTCCTAAATGATCAGAAAATATCTCAAACTGGAAGGGACCCATAAGAATCATCGAGCCAACCTGTTGCAATGTGCAGGACAACCTGAAATTAAACCATACGACTAAGTGTTGTCCAGACACTCCTTGAATACCGGTCCTGATCCCTGTGCCATAGCAGACTTGTGCAATCAACTTCAGTGGCCCTTACCAGTGCTTTTTTTCCAATTTTGGTTCCAGTCAAATACCACAGGCTCAGGTATTCAGCTCAAATAGTGCTAACGGGCTTACATCTCACTTAACATTGTGAATTATGAGGTTTGAAGATGGCAGTAAGAACTAAACCAAATCTAGGACAGAATATAGTTATCATTAAGCAGAAAATACAGGGAGACCAGATGAAATCCTTCTATTATTAGGAAATGGGGCCTTTCAGGGTATTTCTACTAACTTCCACTTTGAGATGATGTGCTCTTTGCATGTTTTTCTCTCTTACTTGGCTATGAAGAGAATCTGGATTTCTAGCTCGTTTGGAGATACTGACAGCATCAAACATCTGCCAATGGCCAGAGCCTGAGCTGATCCAGTGTTTTCTGCGAGCATTGGCTGACTGCTCCCCTATCCCCACGTATCTCTAGCTGTCTAGATGCCACAAATCCATCAGCTCCTTCAAAGCACCAGAACCCTACATGTCCTGAGAGAACTCTAATAATCTAGGTAGAAGTATATAGCTGAAGGGAAATAGCATGTTGGAGGCCAACTTTCTATTCCCAAAATATATAACAAGTTTCACAGGCCTTTAAATTAGTTCTCTGTTGTAGTAAAATAGTAATTACTTTCAGGGTGAAGGAGGTTTGTGCAGAGAAGAACGTGGAAACAGCTTTAGTGGTGTTATGGACAGGTAAAGTAGGGATTTAAATACATGTGTATTCAGTCACCCTTATAATACTTTCTATTCAGGGGTCTGAAACTTTCCAAAACTACATTAGGTCAGCAAGTATTAGTGCAGATATTTTAAAACCAGCTCTATCTGTGGAGTGCAAAGTGAGTAAATAATTTCTCAAAAATAGTCTAGTGAATTGAAAGAACGGAATCAAGAATTCCTCTGAATTCTTTCTCTGAAACCACTCAAAAAAAAGCAAACTTCCATCCTAATACACTTCAGCATTTTCTCATTTTCAGTACAATTTGAGTGAAAACAAAGAGAACAGTCAGACAAGTTTTTTAAAAGTTCTATTGCATATTGCTCTCTTGAAAAATATAAAGGAGTGCTACTTACGCCATAACAATAACACTGAAATCCAGCCAGTTCCATGGATCCCGAAGGAAGGTGAATTCTGTCATGCAAAATCCTCTTGCTAATATTTTTATCAACGACTCAAAAGTGTAAATGCCAGTGAAAGTGTACCTGGGGAATAAAGTGGCCAAAGTAAGCAAGAGCATTAGCAAGTAGTAGACGGCAGGAATGGCAGAGGCATGCTCAACGCGCTCCTCCTCACATGAAACGCCCCTTCCCACCTCATTGGGGTTGCTGATGTGAGCCACGGCTGCAGCACTGGGCTGTATGAGCAGCTCTAGGCGTGGACCAAGGAACATACGAGAAATGGGAAAGTGCTCATGACAACTGCAGGATGAAGATCGTTTTTACCACAGTGTACCTTCATAAATCCTCAATCATTAAGTTGAGCATGAATACGCTGCTAATCTGCGCTATAGAATTGTTGAAGCTTTGCCAGCAATTGCCTATGAAAGAGGAATGGATTATGCCACAGGCCTTGTTTCTCTAATTTGAAGGAGCTTGGTTGTTCCACTCATATCTCTCATCTCTTCCTGTCCAGGATATTTGAAGGACAGCAGGTTAAAAAATGTCACCACTTGGGTTTATTAGCTACAAAGGGTATTCTTCCTGAAACTTCCCTCGTGCTTCATATGGTAAATCACACCAGCCCTCAGAATTAAACAAAAGCATGCCCTCACTGAAAAAGAGTAAAACAGCTCCCACTGAAATATATGTAGCAATTCTGACTTGCTTAACAGTAAAAAAAGACATGAGAGTGTTTTTTTCCCATAGTAAGTTAAGTTGTTTATTACCAATATCCTATTGACCGTGATGGTTTTTCATAGAACATACATCTTACCTTTTGTAATAAAGATCGTACTTGTAATAAAATTTAGCATATTCTCTGTGGAGGACAGTAATGTATCTGACTTACAACATTCAAATTTGAATTTACCCAGGGCTCTATCTATCTATCATCAGAGACATACTTCAGGCCATATTCCACTCTTTTTTAATGTTTCTACCTGAAACATCTAGCCCAACGGGACTAGGTATTCTAGTTTGTATCGTAATAAAAATAATAAATGTTCAGTATTCACCACGAGCAGTCCCTACCCTTTTTCTCCTAATGAAGATGTGAATGATACCAAAGCCTATTAAAAAAAAAAAACAAACAAAAAAAACCAAACCAAAACCAATGACCAAACATCTAAAAATCCCATAAAACACAAATCTTGTAAGTCATGATGTTAGGGGCTTTCACTGGAAGCACTAGCTTGGGTTTCCTCTTCAGTCCCTACGTGTCAGTAACTATAACGGTGCCATCACACACAATAAAATTATAACAGTTGGGATTCTTTTCTGGTAAAAAAAAAAATACATATAAGCAGTTAAAGGTAGTATTCATTATGCATGATAAGTAAGTATCTTCTCTTAGCTGTATTTTGCTGATCTTCAACTGGGCACACAGATAGTGGGACATCTCATGCCCTCCTGCCATCATATGTCACAGCAGAGCTAGTTACATATGCTATAAAACCTCAATATGCTCCATCTTAAAACGGAGATGAGCAGGACAGTTTTTGTGCAACATTAAACATTGTGGGCATTAAATGTTTTTCACAGTTCCTCTTTGACAATATATCTAAGCATTATCTTGTACCCGACTTTTCATGGCTTTTACTTAGTTTTGCTCTGGTATTTCAAATATAGGTCATCCATGTGACAGTCTCTTTAAGCATGTGTATTCAGTAATACATGCAAAAAACACATGCAAAGAACTAAAAAACATACTTAACAGAACATAAGCTCATTAAAATGATAAAGTACTTGTGTTTATTCAGCATGTCAGATGGTTTAATTGATTGTATAATCATCATCTAATTCTAAATGGATCGGGCAAAGTCCTTCAGCAACTGAACAGCTTCTTTAGCAACAGAAGTCAGGGGGGTTAAAAAAAAATTAGCGGAGGGAAGTTGAATTGATCTTTTTTTTCAAAATGGTAAGGAAAATGTTTTAAAGGAAGATCTAGGACAAATACTCGCACAAGGTTACTCTTGTATCCTCTGTGAGTCTCCGAACAGAAGAACAAAATGGATTAAATGTATCTTTTCCAAATCCAATACTAATCAATTTGAATTACAGTTCATTGGGTTATTTTGCTCTTCAAAAGTACTTGCCTTCGATTTCACTCTATGCATTTGAGGTGGAAAAGCTGAGAGGTATGAGGGGGCATAGGAGAAGAGGAAACCGGGAAGGATTCACTCCACGCTGCATGAGTCCATTTACATTTCTGCCCTACATTTCTTGCGTGCTCTGCTCAATGCACTGATAACATCATCCACATTTGCCGGCTTATGAAAGACACAACAAGCACTTTGATATTTTCCTGCAGAATGTTCGAATTCCCAGTCGTAGACCCACTGACCAAATTTTGACTTGCATGGAAAAGGACAAGAGGAGGGGAAAATGAAAGCCACAGACATACTTCGGGGTACTAAACTATACAGAAATACATGAAATACATGAAACATCCTGAGATTCAGATGTTATTGTGATCAGATGAAATATTTGGATCAGTGCTGACTATAATTAGTAATTTATGGCCTAGAAGATATGCCCTGCATGATTTTATTAAACCTAAAATAAGGGCATTTTCCTGCGTTTCCTTACAGCCCTGAGTAGACCAACCACCAGGCTATAGAGCAGCAGATGGCTATGTTTATCATATGTCAGTCAAAAATAAAAAGTGTGTTCTGATTGGTTCAATGAGCCAAAATAATTGTTTAATGCACTGTAGGTTGATTAGCTTGTGCATCTGGTATCTATTTCTAAAAGCAATATTTCAGAGCAACTTAAAGACATGAAATAGGCTTTCTGAAGCCCGTTAGCCTCTTAAAATTATTAAAAAACAACAACAAACAAACAAAAAAAAAACAAACAAAAAAATCCACCCAAACTTTCAAGTGATATCTTTGCCATTTTTTCTGAAGATTTGACAAGCTAAAAAGACAGGAATCCTCATAGAAGCATTCCCAGACAATTTTATGCTTGCTTAAAAAATACGCCTACCAACGATTACAGGGGAACATTTCTTACGATGCACTCAGTCTAAAAGAAACTTCTGCTTCAGTTTACGGACAGAACTAAGTATGACCAGGAAGTATTTTCTGGAAATAATTCAGCTTAAATCCATCAACCTATTCTAACGTGTCTAATCATTGAATTTCTTGCATGGGAACTGTGGAAGGCTGGCCAGTTCTCCTTATAAATTATTTCATTCAGGTGCAGCACAGCAAGCAGGAAGTATGAGCGTGGTAGACTAAAAATTGTTAGTTTACTTACTAAGAGGTTTCACAGCCAACAAACACCTGGAAAAACATTTTGTCAGGACAGATGCTATGGTTAGTACTACTGGAGAGAAATTAGACAACAGCAAACAAGATGAAAAGAAGAATGTAACAAATGGAAGAGGAAGGACAAGGTACATACAGGGCAGCTGTAAAACAGCAAGGATACTTACTCAACATATTTATTCCACGGTGGAGTCTCTGATTGTGCCATGAACACACAATTAGTTAAAATAGTGCACATAATAAACATACTGAACAATGTAAATAAGTGAATTAAGGAAAACAAGTTCTAAGACTTGATAAATTTTTGTCATTTCATGTTAAGATGTAACAGTTCACTCATAGCTTTTAAGTTGCCTAAAAACGACTATAGACAGTAGTTTGTAAGTGCATAAGGAAACAAATAATTATATAAATATCAAAAAAATGAGGGAAACGTCCCCACTTTTTTTTTCTTTGCCTACATCTTTTATACGTAATTTATACAGTAAACAAGTGTACTGACTCTGCAGTCTTCTGAAAATACAATACCCTAAATTTACAGCTGTGTTGGTCAGATAACAATGTGCATAGGTGCACAACTTTGTATGAAAAGAGGGATTAGTCTCATTTAAGTATCTAGGGAAAAGCCTGTGTCTGCAAATTCCCATTTTATTTTGTATCCTGAAACACTTCTCAGGCAGTAGGACAAGTTATAAATCTGGTCTTTCTAATCTCTCTAATGGGCTTGAGGTCTCGCTTTCAGTATGAAGTTTCACCAAAAGCCAGTATGAGTTTCAGAGCACTAATTTCAAGGCTTGGTCTGGAAACCTGCTTAGCAAATACACGGTCTTGCTCTGCAGAGCTAACTGCCTCAGATGAGGAACCAGCTTCCCTAATTGGAGGCTAAAACAAACCTCCCAAGTGTATATAGTCCATGCACTTAGCTGCTAAGCTGTGGCCATAAATACAAAAAGGAGCACCCTAAATCGAATTCCTGAAATCGAAAAGATAGTTCACTGAACTGCTCTCCTAAAAGCACATGCCACTTTCTGTTAAAAAAAAAAAAAAAAAAAAAAAAAAAAAAAANAAAAAAAAAAAAAAAAAAAAGACAAAATACGGTGGGATTCGCCTGAATAAATAATAGATCCCATGCTACTGAAGAAAATTTAACTAATGAGTTTTAATGGACAGAAGATAAGGCAAAGGTAACAGCCTACAACTCAGTCAACAGACTGGGACCCTTCCCAGGGAAGAACAGCAGCATCCAAATGTAAGTTTCTTCTGCCTTCTTGCCTATTTTTTTGCACCTCTTCACTGATTCCATTGGTGTTATTCTTCATTTGAGAATAGCGATTGAAGAATATAATTTCAAATGTATGTCCCGAAACGACTGCATGAAAATATTTCCTTTCGTGGAGCCAAAATCTCTGCTGAACACCAAGTGGAACATTTGCCGATGTGCCACGCAAGCAACTATGAGGTTAAATGGGTAGTAACCAACTTGCATATTCCCCAGTGCCACTGCAGAAAGCAGTAATTGAACTCAAAGGGACTGCTCATCCCACAGACATTTTCCACTTCTGGGCCAACACCTCCTACTGAAGGACTTGGATATCTGATATTCAGTCATGTTTCCTCACGTCAGTTTGAGATACGTTTCTGTAAGTTGTGTCCATCTGGTTGACACAATTAGGTTGTAAACTGTAGCCAGCATAGAAAACACTGGTTTAGTTTTTCAACTACACCGAAATGCTATGAAATACAACGAAAACCACAGTAAAACAGAGTGGTTTCTTAAGGACATGCCAAACAAATACCACACTTCAGTTCCAAGAAATAAAATTTCTCTATAACCATCCATTTTGGGATCATTGGTCCAATTTATACCTCCCTGTTTGCTTGTGGTGTAAGCTGAATCTAACAGCTTTCCCAGACGCTCATTTATAGGCAACAACAAACAAACTCTCATTCAAATACCAAAGAGAAGATACCAGAGAACACAGGTTGAAAATGTAAGGGGTCAGCTTTGGGACATCAAATGCCCTATGAACTCAAACCGAGTTTCATGACCAAGCTGAAAACTACAAAGAACATAAAAGAATGAAATATTTCAGCTGGCTAAGCACTGAAGTCAGAGATCTCTGTGAAACGAAAGAGAAAACAGAAATTCCTACAGAAGGAAAATTAGCATTGCTACTTGAAATCTAATGCAATTGTTCGCATTAGAAAAAGTCAGTGATGATGATCTACTCAGAAAGAACGAAGAAAAGGAGATGAAATTGAGATAAGCTACAGTAGCAGCATTGCCTGTTACCTATCTTCAAACATCTGTTAATTCCCATTTTTGATAGCCTACTGATCCAGAAGCACGGGTTGGACTCTGTTACAGACCACAAACCCAATATACTAAGCTGTTTGTCTGGATCTTTTCTGCAATAAATTAAGCCTAATATTTCCCATTTGAAGTTATAGAACAGGCTTTATGCAAAATGATTCCAAAAGTTATAAATTTTATCTTCAAGCACAAAGATATTGAGTCGAATACGGCATACTTCTATTCTAGACTTCATTATGATGGATAATTGTTAATTAGCAGACTGAATACTAGAGGCTTTTTAAGTGATCATTGCCAAATTACATATAATATGTGCAAGCAAAGGTTAGTCCCAATCAATAGTACACATAATTGGTGCTTCACATTTTCCCTTACAGAGGAAAGCACATAAAATCAGATGGGAGAAAAGCTGCAAGCAGAAAATACAAATAAAGACTGGAAATTCCTTAAGAAGATTTTTATTTTTTTTTTCCTTCTAAAAAAGGGGACATAATTCTACTATCAGAGAAGGTAATTTTGGTGACAACCTCATTCTAGATCAGTGGCAACCAAGAGACATTATCTATAAGACCTAGAAAAACTATGAACAGCAGTTGCTATGGATTTTATACAGGACAGCAAAACGCTTGGAGAAACTAAGGATGGCACAGAATGGTCCTTGGCTTGCAAGCAAGAAGAACTAAGAGGAGTCTTCTAAGCACAAGGCACCAATGAAGTGTTAGCAGTGGTTTAATCTTATTAATAGGTGAAAACAGTAAATAAAGCTCGTAATAGCTAACTATGATGCAAAAGTCAAAAAGGGTTGATCCAAGGGGCTACAGACCTACACTCTCCATGTTCTATGACAGAAATGGACCAGGGCCTTGTTCTGGGCAGCTGTCTGGGCCATGGTCCTTTCATGAGGCCTCCTAGACCCTGAAGAAGAGGATAAATACCTAGAAGAGGTTTAGGGATGTGATGTTAAATGAAGTAATTCACATTGTTAGGAGACTGTAGATGTTTTTTTGCCCTGAAAAAGTGTATTCTTGAATGACTAGACCAACCAGGCTTCGCTGAATGAGCAGTGAACATACAGGATCTATCCTGCCTGAAGTCTCAGAGCAAGAACTCTATATACAGCTACTTAAGCACGAAATGTGACCCCCACAGTTTCTATATAGGACAATTTTACTCTTTCCTCTCTGTTCTGTTCTACTGTTGGCCTCTGCAGTACACTCAATGACTGGAAATGGAAATATGGCATCTACTTAGAAGTGGCTTCAGACACTTATGTGACAGGGCATCATTTGTTAATGCTCTTTTTTGGCTTATGCCCTGGGGAAAATAAAAATTGCTTGATTATACTCACGTAAGACAATAGATCTGGTTCCTAGATTCACGTTTGTGATATTATCTGCTTGAGTCCTTGCAGATTCAAGCTCCTTTCTGCTTGGGATATTGACTGCCTGCTCAGCCAACTGGTCTTTGTGTTTCAGGTTGAAGTGAAAGGTCTTTATTGACAAAAAACAAATCAGTGCCTAATGCAGGAACTTCACTGTGGTTTCACTGGGACTGGAGCTGTTGCCCGCTGCCTGTGCTTGCCAAAGATCGAGTTGTTTGATTTTCTGTATAGGTCAACACAAGGTGATAACTTGGGTCTTATTGGGACTAAAATGCTATTTGCAATGTGATCTTCCACTCCCAAAATTTTACACTCCTTAGGTGTTCCTGTTCTTTCCAAAGTCACACCTCTGTGGTCTTTATCTTTGGAAGTAACGTGGTAAGGATTCCTCGCGTACTTATCTTTTGGCTGACTGCTACCAAGGGCATGTTATTCCTATGTATTACGCATACCTGTGACTTTGGGCTTCACCAGCCAGTGCAGAAGAATGTAAGCAGAAGGCAGAACAGGCCTCCAAAGCTGGAGGCAATACTCACACAGACATGTTTTTTTCTAAGCAACTTGATTTTCAGACTCTTCTCTTAGCCATACCTGTGCAAATTCATTGACCTCAATTAACTTCAGCAAGGCTGTGCTGATCTAACTGAACCTAATAAACACTCTGGGGCTCTGGGTATGCAGCAGCATGTGCTGCACTGCTTGAATATATAACCTGATCCATAAGCAAATCTCTCAGCAAAATTCTATGGTGTATTCTTAGTAACCATAATGGTATCTTGGCTGATATCACATATTCAGTTTTGCATAGAATTATTGTAACTAGAAGCTTCGTCTGTTTTTCCTCTTGCTAGAATGTCTATATTCTTTTTTTTTTTTTCTCACTGTATAGACAACTACTGGATATCTGGTTTCATTCCTTAGGTTTTTTTTCCCCGAACTTTGTTAAAAACCTAACAATTCTACGATGATACCTGTTTAGTATTTATTAGTTCTCTGTGATGGACATGAGCACTGCAGATGAGGGGTTTCCATCACTAAACCATCATACAATCAACCCGGCAGCACGTGGAGTCTCCCACGCGTACCAGGGAGAAAGCAGGCAATTCATGAAAAAGGGTGTGCTTTTAGGAATGTTCACATAAAGCTGAGCATTTGGGTCAGCTTGATTTTCCAGAGAGATGTGACTATGTCAGAATAGAATGTTTCTGTTGCCACGTTAAAAAAAGGAAAGAGCCCAAACCAGCCGCTGCAGTATATCTTGCATGACTAGAGCTGGGGGGGGGGAAAGGTATCGCCCTTTCATCAAGAAGTCCAGCAGGCCAGCCCGCGCTTTCATTCCTAGCTAGATAACGTATCGCGATAAAACTGGAAAAAAAAAACACAACAAAATGTTCTGTTCCAGGAGAGCAAAAAAAGTTCTGAGGAAGTTGAAAATGAAATTGCATCTGCATACAGTATCACAGAATCCCATGGGAAAGGTTGCTTAACTCCACCAGTGTAGATTTCCCCAGGCGTGCTCCAGCCTCTTTGTTCCCTTCCTTTCCAAGTTACTGCACCCCGTTTTTCCACTGACTCTTTACTAAACATGACCAGACACCTTTTAATCCTGAGTAAACTCATCAGACTTTCCAGGGCAGTTCACATTACCTGATGCCCGCAGTATAATATAGTCATGTTCATAGCTCATATAACAATATAAAATGAAAAAAAAAAAATCAACAACAACAAAAAAAATCGAAGTGCATTTCTGTTTGTGCAGCAAATTCAGCCAAAAGATTTAAAACAGCTTAACGAAATAAAATGGTTTCTGATTTTCATCCATCTGTGTTTTAAAAACCATATAAAATACACGAGAAGGGAAAGCAACAGAAAGGATATGAATGTACCAAAATTTTAATTGCTGCTCTTCTGACTGGATGGAAAGGACTAAGTATATACAAGGCAGGAGTGGCACTAAATCGAAAGATTGTCTTCCCTTTGTTCAGTACTATAAATGTCTGG
Source organism: Baryphthengus martii (assembly GCA_013396935.1). Lineage (NCBI taxonomy): Eukaryota > Metazoa > Chordata > Aves > Coraciiformes > Momotidae > Baryphthengus > Baryphthengus martii. Next base: position 234,122 of record VWZK01018381.1, on the reverse strand, counting down.
AAAACAAAATAGAAAATAAGAACATTCAGTATTTGCATTCAGCTTTTCCCAGCCCACGTTCCATTGAGAAATTCCTGCCAGTATCCCTTACTTCTTCCCCACTCCCTCCCGAGACCCTCAAATTCCTTTTCGCTCGATGAAGAGTTTTGTTCGAGACCCTCCCAGCAGAGCTGTTGCCTGTCCTATTGCAACATCCCAACTATTTTTATTTCCTTCATTTCTTTTCAGGGTCCCATGCCACCACCCTCATGATGGGGCTGGGAAGAAAGTGGAATCGCCTTTTAAAATAAAAAATAACCTGGAGATTAAAATGTGGTGAAGGGACTCCTACAATGCTCTTTTTTCCCGGGTTTTGGGGACTTTACTATGTTGTTACTCCACCTTCTCCACCTTGAGTACTTTGTTTCTCTTAGTCAATGGTTTTTGTCTCGCCAAGTAAGAAACTGCACGAGACACAGCCCCACAGCTGGACTTGACCCTGGCACTGAGGCACTGCCATAGTGCTCAGGTTAATGTGGGTGGAGAAAACCAATACTGTGAGTTACCTTAAATCCAAAGCAAATGTGAAATTGGACGCTGGCCCAATTTACAGAGCTCTGAAGCTGCCCCACCATGCACAGAGGAACTAATATTCATTGAGACAGGATCAGGACACTCAATAGATAAACTCTAAGCAACTCACCCACCTTGAGTCTAAGACCTTCATGACACTAAAATTGCAAATCTATATTCTGATGCTTGTGTCTGGGGATAGCAGGCAAATTAAAAGGTAAATTAATTCTGGCCCTTCCAGGTAAGTAATCTATTTGTCACTACCAATTTAACTTCTATTCTGTAGTTCTTGCATCTCTTTCTACACTGTTTTAATAGAAGTAACATTGTGGTCGTATTAATTCATTGTTTACAGGAAATAGCATAGCCCTAAGTCAGGAACATCACTACCTGAAAGAACGGGAAGCTGCCTAAAAATGCTTCGTGCTTCCAAGCCTTATTTTCTCTCCCACTTTGTGAAATGTTTGGAAAGGGAAACGAACTGTAGTAAGCAAGCAGCCCAGCTCTGCTGTCAACAGCCTTTTGACAGAAGCTGCTTGCACTGTTGTGGCTTTGGTCCATGATTCCTGATCAGGTGATGCTCGCTTTAGGACAAAGCTTACCCTTCTGCAACGTGCCAGCATTGCACATGCTACTCGTATCTCCCTTCAGCTCTATTTTGGTCATCTTAAATAGAGTTGAACTATCCCTCAGCAGGAAAAGAATCACTGCTCTCCAGGAAAGGTTGTGAGGTGCCTCCTGCTCTTCTGCAGAGTGCTAGCACAAGACTCAAGTCACCCAGAAACCCTTAACATTAAGGGGCTTAAGTGATAAACAGACCTGTGAAGAGTCAAAGCTCATGAAGAAGGCAAGATAGGGTAGATAAAAACTTCTGGCTTAATATAACTCAGCTACTGCTCTGCTCTTTTCACACACTAGAGTTATCTGGGAACTCCCAAGCTTTAATTATGCTTTCTATCCCTCTTTGCCCTCCTGCTTAGATGTTTTCTGGGAGCCCTGCTCATGTGAAGTCTGATTCTTAACCTGGAAGAATGCAGAGTTTGCTGGCTGTAGAAAGATAAAAGCCAGAGACCTCAAAACAGAGGCAGTGTATATACTTTATCAAAAGCAAAGAAGGAGGACAAATGGCTGCTCTTCTGACTGAATGGAAAGGACTAAGTATGCTGCTGCTGCTCACCTTACGATCACTGTAGAAAGGGTCAAGGTCCTCCAGTGGCTCCCCAATGAGCTCCGGAGAAACAGTCCCATAGATGTCGGGCAGCTTCTTGCAAGCTTGCAAATCAAACTGAGGCTGAGGTTTCTCCTCCTCTCCCGGTTGCTCTCTGTATTCCTGCTTTGCATTCCTTGCAAGTTTCTCCGCAATTCGTTTCTCAATAGCAGCCAAGGATTCAGGCGTGAACCGGTGGAAGCTGTTAGTACCCGGTGGTAACAAGAAGTCAGCCATCTTTTCATCCTGCTTTGTCTTTACTGGTCTTTACTCCTAGTAGTGGAAACAGCTGAAACAAAAAAAATAGCAAAAAGGTAGTGTTAGGAGCAAAGCAAAAAGAATGAAGCCATCAGAATGAAAAAAACAATAACCCAAATAACTCATAGACTATATTATCACAAAACCCTTCATCTATCTTTATGGGGTTAGTAGAACTCCAAGGAAAACAGAAATAACTGAAATTGTAATTTCAATTAGGAATCACTTGTGATTAGAACTAAAAAGACTTTGTAGATAGACGTGGAGTATTCTTAAGTTTTTCAGTCGCGGGATCCTAAATCTAAATTATGGAGTAACTTGGATTCATACAAGCTTAAGTTTCATTGAAAGCCCCAGGGATTTGGATTCCTAACTCATTTTTGAAAATGCAGCTCTGGGAGTGGATGAACAATGTGCCTAATATGGCTGCAGGGCAGATTTAAATCAGCCCATCTCCGGCCACATGATGCAAACTCTAAAAATGCTCCAGCTGTTCTATTCCAAATTTAAAGAGTGAGAGGTCAAGTTCAGATTCTTAAATCACACAGAAATTCTTCATAATCTCTGTCTTAGGCTTCTGCAAGATAATTTTTCTTTTCTTTTGGGATAAGAAATACCATCTTCAAAATATCCATCTAGACTTTTGAGCATTTTCCTCTCCTCCACGCCCTACAATCTGAAGGATGTTGGAAGCCCAAACGGGCCTGGCAAATCCCTGGGACCTTCATGAGAGCACTCCAAGCTTCTGAGATGCCGAACAGGCACTGCAGTTCATCACACATGAAAAAACAGCCTCCCTCCATCCCATACCGGTTTGAACATCTAAGCCAAACCTGTGAGGTTTGACCACTGGGCTGACAGTGCTTCACTATTAACACTTCCAATCCTCACTTGAATGAAAGCTAGTGAGAATTGCCACATCTCTTCAACTTACATGAATAAAGCCAAGCGTGAAAAGCACAGCAGAACAAAAAGCCTTCTTGTATCTGCACTAAACAACACAGATAGCTGTGAAAATTAATGTAAAACTCCTGTTTGAGAAGGGATGAAGCTTATCTCTGTTCTAGTAGCCTGCACAAATCCATCCAAGTTCACTGAAGCCGTATTTTGCAATTTAACAGTGACTTCAGTGACGTGTTTTTTCCAGCATGAGAAACCCTCACTACACAACAATTAAAACCCATTTCATGGAAGAGACACAGCCCTTGTTTTTTTTTTTACCTCCACCAGCCCATTCATACTAAATCAGAATATAAGCTGGTGATAAACAACATAGTGGATTTTGAGGTGGGTTTCCCTCTTGCATTCATCGATTTGGGTAGGACACAATTCTCTGTTCAGCCGCAATTGTTGCTTTTTGCTTTCAGATGGTATTTGTCTGTTTACAGTGGATGGTTCCAGATAGTTTGCTTCTATTAGGCTCTGTGATGACAGCACTTTTGTTAGCAAACAAGACTTTAACTGGACTCTGCATGACAAATAGCATATTTATTGACTCAATTTATTTGAGTAAAGTACTCTTTCAAATAACTACTGTTTTTCCTATCCTGACTTCATTTTCAAATGAATTCATTAAATTGTCATTGATCACAGCCTATCATACAGGAATGATTTACTGGAGCTCGTACATTATACTCTGCATTACTGCTTGTTTAAACAAGCAGGGCTAAACTGAATTAGCTTTCCTAGAGTTCGGGTATTCTGACATTCTTCTTTTTGAGATATAGTCTCTTTATTCCTTTCTCCTCCCACATCATTTGTTTTCTCCCCTTTCTCCTCAAAAACAAGAAATGAGAAGCTTTCCCACAAATTAAGCCTGCTTATGTTCAACTCTTTGTAACTCAGCACAGTGCAAGCAAATAGAATTTCACTTTCTATAAATGACATCAGTAGTGGTAGCCAGAGAATCCTCACCGGTTTTTGTTGTTTCAGTCTTTGTTTCTTCAACAGTGAAACCCATCTCAGTGCTGAAGGGGACAACGACAGTGGCTGATCAGTTTTTCTGAAAGGGCACGGACTAGGTCTCCAAAATGGAGAGGAGATCATTGTGGGCTGTTAGTTGAGGTCTAGACAACCACGAGCACCGTGAAGGTGGTGAATGGGGAACGACTGTTCAGTTTTTCACATCATACAAGAAGGCAGAAACTTGAAATCACAGAGCAGTAGGTTTGAAACAGCCACTGGAGCCACTTTTGACATGGTGCAGTTTTCCTGCGAAACGTTTTGGCTGCAAATGGCAAGGATTCATAAAGCCACAAGACAAATTCAAGGGCAAAATGTCCATCACTGTTTTTAAACACAAAGATGCTGTCTCTGGGAAAAATCCCTCAGCTGTAGAACTTGGATGCACGCTACCACTTTGGAGAAACTCATCATCGGATCTTATGTGCTTTTGTCCTTACGTAGCACTTACGCCACACAAGACAGACTATGCTGCCTCGGGCAAGGGCTCAACCTGCCTGCTGACTGTAGCTGTCCTGAGCTTGTGCAGATGCAGAAGCACACAGAGAACCAAACTTAATACCCTTGGTTATCTGCAGGTGCTCAAGATCCACACCACACCAACTACCTGCTTCCAGTGCTTCGGAGCACGGGCTGCGTGACTGCCTCCAACAGATGTAGACATTTCCTTTGCTGGAAAACAGGTGGCAGCCACCTCTGCACCACTTTTTTTCATAGGGCTGAACTGGAAACATAGCCATATAGCATCAGGGACAATAAGTACTCTACTGAGATGATAAGAAAATGTGTGGAATGTCTCTACTACGTGCTGCAGTTTTCATGGCTGTTGCTTGATCACAAAAACTGAATCTTCACTAGAATATTCAGATTCAATCTCAGACTTCCTTAAAGACTTCTGAAAGAAGTCATTCTAGCAAGCAAAATGGTCAAAATTTCATAAAAAAAAAGAAAAAAAAAAAGGGGATAGGGAATGATGAGGGAGATAAAATAGCCAGAAAAACCTAATCAAAATGAGAAGTTTTAATTAATTTTTTTAAAAGAGAATTATTTTTGCTTAAAGCTCTCTATTATTAGAAAACTGAATCAACTTCAGACTGGTTCAAAACCAGCTCTTGTCAATTTTATCGGCAAATTCCAGAAAATAGCTGCCTAGGAACAACAGGAAAATCCTACACAAACTTCATTATAGAGCTTTTGCTATATTTCTATTTACTTTTCCTTTAAAAAACTACATTTTCCAGCATCCTTACAACTGAAAAATCTTGACATGTTTTGTCTTCATATTGTATGTAAGTTAAAGTTCCAAATTTTAATACATAAGTTTAGCCTAATTCGTTTTTCCATTTCATATGCTTTCAGAAAATGGACAAGATAATTTCACGGGTCCCTTCTATGTCTAATTTCTTTTAATCTATGCATTGCAAACATTTCTACAAATAGCCAGAGTTAGTCCAGATGTTTCTTAAAAGGGTAAGGAAGAAAACACTCAAACTTAAAAAGGGAAATCATCAATGACTGAATCAAAGAGTTGGAATGCCATTTCTGAAGAGATAATAGCTGTTGTGATTCACGTTTTTACAATGTAAGCCTGGATTTTTCCATTCCTCTCAGGCATATTTTTAAAGTACAAGGCTTCAAACACATTGTTTCTGTGATATCACCATGCACAGAATGAACATTTCCCTCTTGCTTTGTCTTTCTTAAACTCAGTTAACATCGGTTCTTGCTGATAAAAACGTCCTGGTTATGTAAACAAAATGTGCATATGAAAATAAAGCCCCCTGATGCATATTTTCTATGACACAGCAAGAAGTGAGAAGAGAACAAACAACTAAGATATTGCTAGCCCCTCTATTTATTCAGAAAGGTAAAAGACATTTTCCATTACAGTTTTAGCCTTACTCTCATGGGTTTCAGCCACTCCAGCTCAGAAGACCTTAGAACATGATTTGCACACCCTACAAGCCTTTACCAGACTCCCTGTGGACGAGTGACCATTACCCAAAAGGCCACTTTGGGCAATAGGTTGCTTTCAGGGATGTAAATACAGGGAAAGGGAGTCCTGCTTACCTCCAGCTAGCTGCCCCCCTGCTCTTGCAGGCATATGTGGGCTCAGACCACCATCCTCACACCTACCAACTCTCTATCATGGCCCAAAATGCTGACACAAGCCAGCAGGGAGGCCCCATCCCCCAGAAGCAACATGGGAAACAGAGGCTGATGTCCTTGCTACGCACTGCGCTTCGTTGGACATTGCTTTCAGAGAAGTGGAGGCTTCTTGCACATCCACCTCCTGTTGGCACAACCGCATAGGATTGCTGCCTGGTGTGGTATCGAGGACACGCGTGCATATATATTTCAGACACTTGTCAAGGGCAATAAAAAAGCCAAACTTGAAGATCGAGAACAAGAAAGCGGCACTCACAGACTGAAGGTTAGACACCATCAAACATGCTCATCTTGAGTAAGATTGTGTTCATTTCACCCTACTAATTTCCATGATGTCACTCAAGAAGCTACGACAGACCACAGGCTGGGGAGATGATAACCCATGGCAGCAGGTATGTTTCCACTGTGATTCTGCTACAGCTAAATCTTACAAAATAACAATCAGGAGTCCTAAATTCTCCTTTTGTTTAGGAAATGTTTGTGACTAAATACAGACTTTGCATTACTAACTGCTATAGTAACAAAACCAGTCATGAGTTTCTTTTAAATGTTTGAGACCAAATGAAGCACAGTCATCTTTTTTTCCCCTCTCTTTGGCATTTTCCTTTGACCTGCAGAGCACTGCAAAGTATGAGAATAATAGACTAGAGAAATAAAAAACAATACAACGACACATCTAATTTAATGTCAATGGCTTAGATTCACAAATTCTTATGTGTAAATTTATACACATACACAGACATTCTATCATATTTGAAAAGACTACAAGGGATTGCAAAGAAGTTTTATTCCAACCATGAACTAATAGCTTCATGGAGAACTCCTGGTTTTCATGAAGATCAAATGAAGACATTCTATATAAATATACATAAATATCAAGAGGCTAGAGAAGTCTAAGTGATTTAAACACTCCTCATAATTTTACTGACAATCGACAGGCAACCTTTTGAGACTTAATTCGCTTATATTTATACAGTACTTCACAGTCCACAGCTAGGAGGTGTCAAGAGAAATTCTCTTTTAGCAGAAAAACTTGAGTTGTTGCTAATACACACTCTGAGGGTCTGTGTGCTTGCATCAAAACAAGAGGGAATTGAATAATACAGTCCTTAAAATTTTGCACAGCTCACTCATTACTTCTGCTTAAACCAGTATCGGGTTTGTTTCTTTTTGCCAACAGGAATAATTTTGTCAAGATCATAAGCAGTGACTTTTTTGGTCACACACTTTCGTAACACATCTAATCAGCCACATCGCCAGCTGGCCTAAGTCAGCCCAGCTCTACCCATCCCAGGGAAGACACAGCAGCTGGGGGAGCGATCTGTTAGGACCAGGACTAACAGAGGTATTTCTTTCTTTAAAGAGAGTACCTTCACACCAGAGCACGAACACCAGAGTGTGTAATTGCAGTTTTAAAGTAACGGTCTAGAAGGTAGCCAAGCTTGCAGGAGGTTGGAAAACCCTGGGGTTTTTTTCTGCAATACGTGAAGGCAATCTGTGAATACTTCTTCATCTAAAGACATCTTGTTGGGCAAGGTCAAACCCAAAGGTACAAAAAAGGGTGCTGGAGACACCAATGCCTGCTGGGAACTGAGCAGGTTCCCATTGCTGGCCTGCAAAGGAAAAGTTTTGTATTCCACAAAAAACGGATGAAAATGGCTGTAATGTTTAGCTCTTGAATGAGAAATCCTAAGAAAAGTACAGCACTGAAATCAGCCCCAGACTGACCCAGGAGAAGCTGTGAGACAGAATCCCTCTTGCTGCCCAAATCACAAGGCAAGCCTGCAGGTTAATACGACATTGCATTACACAGATTTCCTAAAATGAGCCCCATTTCTTCACCATGCATGCTGACCAGGGGCAGAAATAAATAAAAGAACTCACAGCAGTCACATCATTGGGGGGGGGGAAGTCCAAACCTAAATCTGAGAGTCACCGACCCATGAGCCTCTCATCACAACCAGCTCTGTCCATGCTGTATCTTCTTTTAAATCCAGTTTAATGAGTTTTGCTGGCATCTCACTCATCAGAATCTCAGCATTCTGACATTACCAATGACTTACTGATAAGATAAAGTCTTCAGAAAGCTAACATGTGCTAAAGGGAAATGAATTCAGAAGATTTCATCCCGATATTGCAACAGTATTTGGAGATGACAAATGTTATGCCAAGAATTAAATGCTGGCACTAAGTCTTCTCTTATGATAAAATATATATTTTCAGTAAGCTAAAAATATTCTGCTTTCTTTGCAGGTGTTTTTATTTCAAATTATGCTGCAACTAAATTAGATAAATAAGCAAGAGAGAAGTAGCACATTATAGTTACCGATGCGCATCTCTGTATTTTGCTGAAAATTATAATTCTCTGCACTCAACAGGTTTTCATGTCTATTTTAATTAACTGGAGATTGGCCTCAGAGTTATTTTATTATAAACTACTCAGCCTTCAGATGCAGGGAAAGATTTCTTCACTACTCTAAACCAACAGAGCTTGCAAAGAGCTACCACGAAGGAGGGACGTTCTCAGCTCAAGATGCAGTCACTAGCTTTTGAACAAGAAGTAAGAAATCTCCAGGAGAACTCCATGTTGTGCCAAATATAATATCCACTGCTTACACCATTAGGTGCTTTGAATGCTCACATGAATAAAATATATCAAATCTGATCCATTTTATTCACAAAGTGTTTTGTAAAGACATTCTAATGGATATAGGAAGTTGTAAAATGGCTATTAAAATATATTCTGAAGCCATTATGAGATAGTTATGCCGCTGAAAGAAGGCAGGTTTTATGCTGGCCACCAAAAGCTTGGCTGCATGCTTCTAGAAGAGAGGGAGCCACAGCTGGAAAGCTGTCTGATGTATTACCTCTAAGTTATAAGGATCACTAAGCCACCTCCCAACTAAGTAATGGAGACACATTCCATCATCAGGACTTATAAAAGCCATCACTAGAACTGACATCTTTACATTAAAAATTACAGAGGAAACTCTACAAGCAAAGTCAGAGCCTCTTTCAGAATTTTAGCATGGAACTAAGAGACAAACATGACATAACAACGGAATTTTAATAGTGAACAGAGCAAGAACGGTTTTCTTTCTTTCAGGTGAAAGAAACAAGAGGCTGAGATGAAGAGTCAAGAAAACTTTGGATGTGAAAGGCTAGGAGAGTCAGACCCAAATCGTACAAAGTCAGGCTGTGGGAGATTATAGATCCCCCTCCCACATCCTGCAGACCTGAGGCAGGACAGCAGGTACTGCCACATCTGCAGTATCAGGAGCACTTTGCTCCACGACCACCATCCTTCACCGAACTCCATCTCATCTGAACACCTACGGTATGCCCAGCTTCCCATCCTTCTCCACCTCTATCCTTTTCCCATTCATCAGCTAAGAAAATGATATCACCCTTCCACTTACTTTATTCCAAGTCAACATAACCTTTCCACAAACCTCTCCCTGTCCACCACGACAACCACCAAGTGACATTCCCACTAAGCCTACGTGATCGTGGCACAGCTGCTTTGTTCTCCTCCTTGTCCCACACAATGCAGCTCTGCCTACCCCGGGAGGTTCCCCTGGAAAGGGACACAGGATCCCTGTTTGTGTATGGTTTTGGATGGTGTTCAGTGCTAATGGAGCCTGAGCTACCGGCAGGTATTTTCAGTGCTTTTGCAATAAAAAAAACAACAAGGTACAGATTTAGAAGGGCACTGGCGAAATTATCTTCCTTGGTAATGGAAATAGAGACTCATGGAAAACAAATTGAACAGGGGACCTATCAGGGAGTAGCTGGCTACAGTTTGCTGGAGTGTATTGAAGATTCAATTCATTATTTAGTGCACTGTAGCTTTAACCAAATAGTATTGTCAAATTTAGTGGATCTTTCACTCTGATGGAAGAGATTTCCCCCCTCCCCGAGAGACAGCGAGAGATTATTGCTGTTCAAAGAGGAGGGATATTCTGCCCGTTTGCGATTGAAAACTGCCCGGGTTTGGTTGCCAAGTTTAGGAATCAGAGTTAAGAGCTTACATGGGCTCTGGGGGTGCAATCCTCAGCTCCCGTCAGTCAAGGGGAATATTTCCCGTGACTGCAATAGGCTGTGGGTCAGACCCCTGGCGTCGGAGAGACGGAATTATTTCATTTCTGTCATTCCTTTCAAATACGTTTACTTCAGCAACTTGGCGTAGCTTCATGGAAAAGATGCAATGGATGCTGGTGCCGACTGACAGCGATTTCATTTGAATTACATAATGCTCTAAACCATTATGTAAATGAGGCAGACAGAGGCACGGAGGCAGACAAGCCAGGGATTTTTCACTATTTTTTTTTTTTTATATCTAGTAGCACTAACGCTAGCTCTAAGATTACATTCTAACTACCACTTTTTGCTAGTAGGTTGGCTGAATTATACTTTATTTCTCCCGACATTAACTAAATCCTAAAGTGCATCTGAGCAAACGATGGGAAGCATCTAAAGAGTGGTAAATGCGGATGATTTTAGAGGTACACAAGTGAGTCACATTACCAGAAGTGGTTTTGGCTATGTCCCACTGATGTCAACGAGACTCATGCTTTCAAGAACCCTGTGGCTCTCCTGAATATTCCTTCCCTTCTCCCCTGTATAATTTCCTCATCTCTTTACATTGGAAGGATTTTTCAGAATAAACAACACATTGCACAAACAATTATTTTCCAAAAGTCATGACATTTTCTGTTAATTAGCAATAATATAATCATCCAAATAAAACTGCTGGGGACATTGCATTTACTAACAAGCTACATCCAAATATGCATTTATGTGTCAACGGTGCGTGCTTGACCGGTTGGCAATACTCGATTGGGCCTGAGGCACAATGCACTGGAAGCATACAATAGTGGCCTAGCACTGCAAACCCTGTTGCGGCTTCTTGCTTAATTTAGCTTATGGGACCAAACAGTCAATGAGGAAACCAGAAAACAACACATCAAGTGGCCTGTGAAAGAGAAACATTGGATGATGGTATCAATGCAGAACATTTTCTAAATGGAAAATGCACTAGCTCCATAATTCGGGAACTTGTTTGCACTTCCTGAAAGAAAAAAAACCCACCAAACCCAAACACTACACCTAAATAGAACTTTATTACTATTAGCAGTGATAAACAGCAATTGCACAGAGAGGTCATCCAGTATCTTGACCCTAGACTTTGCCTATAGCCAGGGCTCTTTCTAGAGAGCCACAGTAATAATGAATACTGGACACAAGGTAAGAACCCCTAAATGACATTATGTCTCTGACAGGGTCCTAAAAAACAAGGTAGAAATTACTGTACTCCTTGAACAACTTTTTTTCCCTTTTCAAGACAGTTTCAAATACAATTAAAAAAACTGACAAGAAATTGGAAGATATTGGTCAAATCTCTTCATTTTTAATCTGCCAGGTATGGAGCTAACAATTCAAGTATTGCCTGCTCCTCTATACATTCATCTGTGTCTTTATCCATCCTGCAGTATAGTTCCTCAGCTTAGATAGGACAAATAACGTATTCTAGAAATTTTTGGCTAAAAAAAAAAAGATATGTATTGGATATGCAACTCTTGTAAAATAGCCTCATAACACAGGATAGAATGAATCAACTAAAATCTAGCTTTTCTGATGCATTGGAACAGATTGGCCAAACCAATGAAATGCAGGATGTTAGACATTCAGGGAGAAGTAGACACTGTTAGGACATGAGTCATCTCTCGTGTTTTGCATGTCTACTTCAGTGAGATAAACTGTGCTTTAGACCCTAGAGAAGGTCCTGTCGATTCGATTTGTTTATTAGGACACCTAAATTTAGGTGTTGATATGTACCTGTAGGTACCTGTGAACTGAGTGTCTACACTTGCATGTCTGCTTTCCTCTGGCAGAACAGGGGCATCTGGACTGAAATCCGTCCCGCCCAAAATCCAGACCATTATGGAGTATGATGCAAGGCATGTGATGTGTGTTGGCTTTTCTTCTACTTAACTCTTCTCAGACAGAAAAAAAAAGGATCAGCTACCTGTAAATGCCTGGTGGTAAAGGAACAGAGCATGGGGCTGTTCCACTCCAGAGAATAGCAAATTAACACTTCTACAACAGCTTTCCAGTGTCCACAATTACTTGACACCATGAAGTACATGTAGATCTTCAGTTTCAACAAAGGGTATACATTTAATTAGTCAATGACAACCCCATTGTTCCCAGAAACATGATCACCCAGGTTATCCTGATACTCTCAGACTCACCATGGACTCACAAATCTGGAAAATAATTTCTGCCTGTTTTGTTTCTATGAATTAAAGGGGTATTTGAGATCTGGATTGTCCAGTTAAACGGGCCAAAGTTGTTTTGAGCCAATATTTTTAAAATAGAGTGGAATACAGGGTAGTGTCGTCCACGACTCCTAGAAGCCCACATCGAAACAAACCAAAAAGGTGCTGAAAATGCCCACCCATCCTGTTTCACAGGAAATTTCCTACTCCAGTCATGGGCTCATCTTCACAGATTGTGTCAAATCATGCAGTAATTTTAAAAGCAGAACAAGTGGGATGGCACAGTTCCTCTCTTCCCACACAAGTGTTTCACATGGCTAACACTGCTTCCCTGACTCTACTTCCCTTTCAAAAATATTCACAAAACTTGTAGTGCTAACTCCAGAAAAGCTGCCTGGGATCCCAGCTCTCTCCTGTCTACCTGTACTGCCAGACAGAGAAGACAGAAATGTAAGTGGAGGAAAGAAATGAGTCAAATTTGGATGGCATTTCACAGATTTCCCTTGTCCATGTCTTCAGGATACATATCACATTCTCCCAGGGTCTAATAACCACCCTTTACGGTGGTATATTAGGTTCCCTTCACCTGATAACCATGTGGGGTGGGTTAATCCAATCTGAGGAGGCAGGAGTTAGAGAGCCATTTGATGAGACACCCGGCAGCCAGACAAGGTTAACTCATCACACCAACCTTCGCAGAAACCGTGCTCTCACTTGATCTCCAAGTCAGTGAGCTGCAAAGAAGTTAACAATGACGTCCTGGAAGAAATGGTCACAGCAGACCAGACTGCAGCTTTGTACAGCAGTCTTGGGCTTCAGTGTGACTTCTTCTATGTCCCTTTTCCATCCCCCTGAGGGGATGGAGCTGGTAAAGAGAGCTGTGTAAGATACTGTCACAGAAAAAGAGAGCCTGTAAACCAGCCCTTAGGTCCAAACACAAAGAACATCTAGCTTGAAAGATCAGACCATTAAAAGCATTACTGATCCTCTCTGTTCTTACAACCTATAATATTCCCAGATGAATCTAAATTAAATTGAAGATTGACACTAAGAATGTAATGGGAAATCCCACTTCACTTGCTTAACATTTACTCTCATAGTGGCTAACAAGAATAACACAGTCCAGGACGGAGTTCTGTTGATTTATCTTAACTCCCTTCTCCTTACACACCCAAAGCAGAAACACATCTCAGTGCCTGGTCTACTTGTACCTATTATTTAGGTATGGCCTGATGGCACTGACATCACTGCCCCCATTTTACTCGTGCAAACTGATGGTTTAAGTGTGTTTTGCTTTCTGCTGGCTGGTACAGATCGGCAGCAGAGATACAGGCCCCGGGCTTCAAGTGTTTCTAGCATGGCTAGTGATGCCATCAGCTCTGGTCATCTCCTATCTCACTCATCCCCTCCTTCTCCCTGCGCTGGCAAACGCAATCTGGGTTCATCTCTCTAAAATCGTCTCCAAACCCAGCGCCTGGACCCTCGACGATGCTGATTGTGCTGCTTTTGCTCATTCTCACATCTCCATCTTCATTTGGAGGCTCCTACTTAAACCAACGCTGCTACAAACCAAACAGAAATGTTTTACTGCGCATGCCTAAAAATAGAATTGCAATCATCTAGGCTTCCATTGCTTTAAAACCAAATTTATCAAGAGATTATTCTTCCGTGAGGTTTAGCACATATGAAGTCTTATGTTTTAAAGTTTAATCATTTCACAGTTATTTATGAGCAGAAAATCTTGCGGATTAATTTTATACAGAAGCACAATCAGCTTGGGGATCGGATCTTCCTTTGGTGTTAATGGTTAGAATAAGTCTGTAGACCATCAAAACAGTTCTTGCTTTTTTTATATATACTTATCAATCATTTTTTATATTTGCAGATAATGTACAGCTGAGCATCAATAAGATAAAATATAAGGGTTATGATTCTGCTTCAGAAAACTATTCCAAGTAACAGTTAAGGCTCCTATGTCTGAATAAGGAGAGAAAAAAAACCCCATACATTTCTCTGGGGTTTTTTATTAGTTTAGTTTCTACATTAGACAGTTCTTTGAGTGCAATTGATTTTGTAGTTTCCTCTGTAGTTTCCAATTAATCATCCTCCCTCTTTGTGAGGATGTTTTACACAAAAACAGGAGACAGGAAAACATTTTAAAATAGGAAAATGTGCTTATAAAACCACAACGCCGGCCTGGGTACGCACAAGTGCAGGTTCTGCATGAAATTAGAGGATGGGGGAGCAGCGTTGCCTGCCACATACAACAGCTGACTGCAAATTTCCTATTGAAACTCTATTTCTATAGAAAAATGCTTTTCCAATAAGAGAAGCATTTTAATAAAGAGCATCTACTTTGAGATACAAATTTCTTTGTACAACAAAGAAGCCTTCAAACTGAAAAGGGAACAGATTTCTCAGAGAAAATCATCATTTTTCACGAGGGGAAGTACTTTCTCTCCAAGAATGATGGGTAAAAGGCCAGAATTCAACTTAATCACATCCCACTGCTGGGTCTCCCACTGGCTTGACATCTCTGTGTTTTGTGGGTTTAAAATATATGAAAAAAATTGGGAACTTTACATAGCCATTTTGACCCCCATATAAACTTCTATTTTGAAATGACTTGGTTTTGACCAGACAACTGAGATCCCTTTAAATCACAAAGCCATAAATACGACGATACCTATTCAAAACCAGAAAAACACACTTTTCTAAAAGTCACCATTAGAATCCCATCCAGGCGTAAAACTTTTGACTGAGGACTAGGATCTTTAGGAGCTTTAAATGATTAACAACAACGGGATTATTACAAAAATAAATAAAAGATGAGCAAGCTGCCACTTAAGCTATGGATTTCCCACTGCAACAGCTTCAAAACTTTCTTGAAACATAACAAATTAAAAAAAATAAATGGGGGGGGGGGAGAGGCAGACGATAAGGCTCTGTCTAACCGATAGCATAAAAACATCAAGCACTCTGATTCAGATTAATAAATAATGATGGCGTGTTATCCAGGAAACAGCGCAATGCCAAGTCTGTTTGATCTCAGACCAACTGTTGGGTAAAAGTATTCTGAAACGCTCTCCTGGGCAAACAGGCTAGTGGTGTCTGATCTCTGGGACTTTGATTATTTAAATGGGGCTTTTATTAAAAGAAGAAATTTCGTCCTAGAAGGAAATTTATACTCTATCACCTTCCTAAGGGCAAATTCCAGCTTTACTTGGCTTATCTGGGAGGCTGGGGTCATAGAATTGGGAGAGCTCAGAGTATCCACTGGTTTTGCCCTCTTACATCCAGATGGAATCAATGGGAAAGGAAGAAAAGAGGGAGACTTGCAAGACCTGTCCCTTGCATTTCAGAGCTGTCCCAGAAAAAAACAAAAAAACAGGAAAGTCTCCTCCCTGCAGCCCCCGCAGCCCATGCCAAGAGCTGCGAACCCCCAGAACCATCGCTTCCACCTCAGCACTGCACAGCAAGGAGTATCACCCTCATTTTATGTCTGGGAGCACATGCAAGTCTGGCTTAGGTGCACAGGGATGTTGTTGCCACAGTGTCGTGGCACAGGGAGTGGACAAGAAGACGTGTGTCCTCAACACTCCTGCAGCCTTCTCCATGTGGCTGAGACGGCACGTGGTATGAGGAGGTTTTCTGGATGAACCAGTTAAAAAACTTCCCTTGGCTCCAGCTCCTATATAACCCACTACGTTGCAAGCTGGGGCTCCAAGTCGAGTCCAACCCTCAAATGACATCCCAAGGCAGACAGATGAGTTTACTGCAATCCATTTCCAGATGCAGAAAAAGCTAATTTTCCCCAGGTCAGCCTGTCAGAACCCACCTTCTCTCCAAGGGAGAGCCCTTCATCTCTCAGACAAGCCCTTCCATTTCACACCCAAATCTTTTACAGGAGAGCATCTCTCTGTCCTTCTCAAAATGTCCAAAACCCCTCTAAGTTTACAAGCATGCACTACCTAGCAGGTGTTTCTGAACTTGTTCCTTTTTACCCTCATGAAACACTCTATTGGACACATCGCTCTTTCCCTACCAAACAGGGCTTTGGCAGCCTGAGAGCTCAGCTGAAAAAAACCCCCAAGCACTAATGCAGGAAGCGTAAAGAGATCTGATAAATGCTCCAAAGCTTCAGCTTCCAATAAACATATGAACTATAGCTACTGCCAAGAATTATGACTGCATGACATTACATCCAGCTCCTTGCTCTTATTAAAAAGTAAGCATGGGTATCCGATGGGCAGATGGGCAGTACCACACAATCTGCTCTGCTCCACAATGGATGCTTTAATGGATGCTCCTAAGTTGTCACAAAGCAAAAGTTTTCATCTTATGGAAAACCATGAACCCTGCAAAGAGCTGCTTTTCGGGTTTGCTGTAGTAAATAGACTGAAATGAGTGATTCTGGACTTTTGGTCAGGTTTTGTACGCTCTGAAATGAGATGTGTTCCAATCTCCTTCCTCCTACAGAAAATAAAATAGACACTGACCACTAGTTTTAAATACAGGAAGGGAATTTGCACTCTTTTTTGTGTAAATGGAAGCTAATATTTTTGGAAAAATGGTAAATTGATGAGCTTCTTTTTGCCCGCAGAGCATAAGAAGTGTCAAAGTAAGATCCCTGGAAGAGTACCAAGATCACCAATATACTCCATGCTAATCTGGAGATATCACCTCTAACAGGATGAGGATTGTTTTACATTTTTAATCCCCAATTTTATGAAGTGTCAGTTGAATCAGTACTGAGTGGAGGGTTGTCGAGGTCTTTGCATGATCACACCAGTAGCACTTGCCCACAATGCAGAGAGGTGATTTTTTGGAGATTATGAACATTAAATTGATTTTAGTCTATCAAAAACTTTTGGCACTATTAGCTGCAGTCCTAAGCTTCAAGAAAAATATTCTGTATCCTTTTAATAACAGCCCCGATCTAGCTACCCTCGATTTTCCAAAACTACATCTGATCCGAGGTGAGATGGATGAGCAAAGAGGGATACAGAAAGAGTTGCAGGCAGGAAAAGTTTGAATTTGGCATTCTCTAAAAACACCACCAGCCTTCCTCTGTCGCAAGCTACACAATAAAGATGCACTGCCAGCGTCAAATTTGCCTTCCCCAAATTTCACACCTGGAAACGTACTTCAGTCCTGTTTGCTCTCACCCTCAGTAGCAGCACGATGAGTGTTTGTGAAGACTGCTCAGATTTCCCCCTTGCTTTTATAGAGATCGTTCCTCGGTGCACTTCTTAACAGAAATAGGGCAGCATAATTTATTAGAAGTGATGGTATTTTGATCTGTGACCATCAATAAGTCTGTGGCCTTCAGACCAAACACTATCATTGAACTGGAAACAGCATTAGAGAAGAGACAGCTAACTCAGCGTTAATCAAAACTTTCTGTTCTTCCAGTATCCGAATATTGCCATCATGCTTTCTGATAATACCAAACCTCTGGCAATTCCAGGAGATCACACACTGATTTATTAAGGTGGTCACATAAGACAGGTGACTTGTGATGCTGCGCTACAAGGATTATGTCCCAGACTGACAGTTAACATAATCATTTCTAGGGCTATGGACAGGGTCTGATGTTCACATCAGATTTTGTATGTCAAGATTCAGGAAACTCTGCAAATAATAAATAAGATTGTCTAGTCACAAATTTGTCTTGCTCTACCAGCAACAGGAATTAGACAAGGTACAGTATACATTTGGAGCCCAGCCCAGATTCCTGAACAAGCCCTTTAGCAGTCTAGGGAAAAATCACCAGTATAACCAGCGTATTTGCTTCTCTGCCTGACCACAAGACGCTACCCAGTTATAGTTCCAGCTAAAACTTTAGCTTAACCAGCATCTACAGGCTTTTAAATCTGGATCTCAGACTGCAGTTGTGTCGGCCAGCTGTAAGAGCAGCATCCCCATCGCTGTTCTGCACAAAGAAATTGCAGGTCTGGCTCTTTCCACCTTTCTTAATATTTATGCCTCTGGTCTGGCAGCATCCATCATCAGGGTAGCCTTAATAGGTGCCCAGAGGGATGAAATAATAGCAATTGCAAAATGAGATGAATGGGAATAAGGAGGGTAGGAGAGAGTCAGTATCAGGAGTCTTTCAGAGTTAGGTTATATGAGGCTATATCTCTTGCAGCACAGGAAGAAAAAACACCACCGCAAATTAGCAACAAAGGAAAACAATGAGTCTGAGCTGGTTTGAGCAGGATGGGGGGGAGGAGGTTGGGGTGGGAGAAGCACTTGGAGAATATTGTAGAGAATATACATTGCCAAGGGATCAAGGCCTGGATAGAGGCATAAAGTACTTTGCAAGGCATCTTATAATCTTTAGGCACAGGCAATGCCCCGCTCCTGGACAGCACAGTGCACACCCAGGTCTCCCATAAACCAACCCAACAAAAGTAGGGCCAGAAGCCGTCTAGTCTCAGTTTCCTCTGGAAAGTAAACTGCCAAAAGGCTGAAGCTCTGCAGTCCACAGAAGGAGAGGAAACCACTTTCTGACACTAAGCCGTTTTTCAGAGCTTTTTTTTTTTTTTTGGCAGCAGTGGGAGATGGTGGGGTTTTCCCCCAGCTGCACATCTGATGCAGCCAGGGGAAAGGCAGCTTGGTCCCTCCTGTACAGCAGGCTCACAGATAATGACTCTTTTGAGTGTAGTGCTTCATTATACCAGATTAATTCCCTCCTCCTAGACTTCTCCAAGAAGGAACTTGGCTGAATTTTTGCTGCATAATCAGACAACAAAGCAAATCACTAATCCTGAAGACCAGGCATAGTACCAAGTGTTCCTTCACAGTGCTAAGTGCCCAGCTGAGGGGGAAGGGCAAGGAGGGATTTTCAAGTGTAGACAAACTTCTTGAACCTCTCAATTGAAGCCCCGCTCCCCAAATTCCTTTGTCAGTAGCACCCAGAGGCCCCAAATGAAATTACTTTGCAGCTAGGTGCTGGGCAAACATATTGTGGATTGAATGAAAGGCAGGAAGGTGTGAAGTTATTTATCTCTTCTACCAGCAAGACAAAGGGATCCCAGCAATCCTAGGCTTTGCTCAGCAGCTTTGCCCAGTAGCCCATCCTCTGCCTCCCCTGCAAGAAGTGCAGCTGCACCATGAGCTGGGGTGAGACACACTCATAAGGTCTGAAAGCCCAAGCAAGTACCAGATGAAACCTTCTCCTTGGCAGGTATGAACTTACTCTGGTACCCCTCACCTCAAACAACCATGTTGCCCATCAGCTCATCAGAATTCATCCAAACAGAATTGAAAGCACTGATTTTGAGCCATAAAACCTCTTCTCCACGAGGGTGCTCAGAAGCTACTAGACCCCCAGCACTATGGGTGCAGAGGGACAAGACATTGTCTCCAGGCTGTCATCTGAAGCTCATTCCTAAATCCTGCTCTGGAAAGCTGCCCCATGAGCCTCAGCAGCACTAGTAAGAGCTCGGGCATGTGGCGATGGCTGAGATGACGGGGATGTCAGAGGAGTAGGAAGGGAGGGAGGAGCACTGTAGCCTAGCTGGCTTACTGGATTTGTGTGCGTGGGCGGCAGGTTCACAACCAGCTATTCATTTTATTTCTGGATTTGTGTGCCTGATTGAAAATGTGTACCAGCTCTGCGATACAAACACGAACACAGAAAACTGGGCTAGAAATTTCAAGATAACCCAGAACCCTAAATCTTAGCCTCGTACCTCTCCTTCACCTTTCAAAATCCATCTGCCAGAACATGCCTTTATTTAGCCTGAAATTAAACTCCAAGTCTTAATACCTTCACAGGCTTTAACTATTTTTCTTCTTGCAACTGAGGCTGGCTTTCATCCCAGCGGCCTTCTCTCAGATGAAAGGCTCCATTAAACCCCACCCCTTTCCAACACTCCTCCTGGATCGTGGGATTGTGATTAGCAGAGTTTGCTCTGCGATGTGCACAAGGATCAAAAGGTCATTAGCTTTGCTGTACAGGCAAAGTGACAACCTCTTATCCAGATACCAAGCACAGCACCTCGTGGACTTCCCAGAGTCTGTAAACCTTGATTTATGAACTGGACTGGCAGCAAAATGCTGCCTATTGTGAAAGGTGCTGGTGAAATAGATGTTTGGGGCTGAGATGGGCTCAGCCTCACATCCCTACTCCACTGAAATATTTCCATGTTAACACCTAAACTGAGGAGAAGTAGCAAAGTCTTCATTAGCTGCTTGAAGATACAGAATGGCCAACCTCTTGGGTTGTCTTACAGCCCCTACAACAAACAGTGACAAGTTCGTGGGACTTGTCTCCCGGCAGCTAAATCCTGTTTTGGGGCAAGGGGGTGTTCACATGTGGGTGACCTGGAGCCACTCCTCACAGACACACAATGGATTTCAGCTGCTGAGACAAGGGATTGATGCCACGTCAGTGAGCTGACCACATTCAGTATCGCAGGTGTAATGTAAATAAACAGAGGAAAGGAGAGCAGCATTTCTGTATGTGCTTCATCACTCATCTGTAAATACTCAGAGTGTCTGGTATTAACTACTGCAGATGCGAAAAACACAGGATGTACAGAGGACATTGCAGGAGTCCTTGCACTAGATTTTTTTTCCCTTTTTAGCCTAGTTTTCTGAGGAAAAAGGCTTATCTGATCATGCTGTCTGTCTTTTAATCCCCTCTAATAACTTTTGAATCCATTGGCCAATTTCATCCACACTTGAGGCGGAAGTAGACATCTGAGATACGCTAAATGCTCAGCGATCATACAGAAATGAAGAGCTAAGTAAAATAAATCAATGGCAGTTAGTGCCCCCACTATGGTAGAGCTCCAATCCCTTTTCTGTTCTGAGGGACGGCAGTCAGCATGTCCATCAGTTTAGGGATGCAACCAAATCCTCAATAAACCATTGCACACATTGCCACTTGGCCCCACAAGCGGTCAGGAAGAGGCTATGGGCTTAGAAGGGGAAAGTTAAACGAGTTAGATCCACAGGAAACATGCTGAAGTAGATTCGCTACTTGCAAAGCAACAGGAGTTTTATTATCCCTGTTTAAGGATAATAACCCCAGAAAAGCAGAATCAGTGTGGCTGTGCAAGGATTAGTATTGTGGCTTCCTCTCTTATCCTGTTTTGCCTTGAAATAGGAAAGTCTAAAACTTAGCTTCATTAAAAAAAAGGAGGAAATCAACACTGATGATGTGAATCGGTGCCTTAAAGCAGCACCACGCAGAATACTGAGACCCTGAAAGCCATCCAGCTCTCCCTGGCTGTCTTCAGTTCTCATTTTGGTTCAGATGTAGTAACTTCATGTAAAGCCTCCGACCTGGGCAGCAAAGCAGCAGCAAAAGACTCCCACGGGAGCCTAATTGTTGGGCTGAAATCCTACTCTCCCGAGAGCAGCATATGGTACACGAGAGCTGCAAAAGCAGCCCCTGAATTTACACACCCTTTTAGCTTTATTTCCCCTCCCATAGATCTGCACCTAGAAATAAGACCCTGGTATCTTAACAGGACCTCTTGTGCACGCGTGTCCAATATGCTGAAAACAAGTTCTAAGCCAGGAGCAGAAATATGCTCCTCAGACTCACGTGCCCTTGCTCCAAATGGATGCAGACAAGCACAGGACTAAAAGACCTTTTTCCCACATGGCAAGCTCAATGTGTTTCAAAGCTTCCACAACAACACCACCACCACAAAAATCTCTCTCAGCTGCTATATATCATGAGAAACGGCTGATGCACCCAGCGCACACTGGCAGACTGCCTGGCTACCAGCTGTGGTCTGATTTCTAACCCTGCTAAAAACAGAGAACTTCCAGTGGACACAGCGCCACAAAAAAAAAAAAAAAATAAAAAAAAAATGCAGAAAACAACGGCTGCCATTGCATGTGTCTGTGAAACCACTGCCATGGCCAAGGAGATGCGTGCGATGCTGTGGGCAACACTTTAGGCAGCTGGGCTCTCTTCCCTGTGGCTTGTAGTGACCTGCCACCCTGGCAGCCAGTAGGAAAACTCAACCCTGGGTTCTGCCTGGAGGGTAAGAAGTTCAAAGGACTCCAGACTGGCCTGTGGCCAGATTGCAAAGAGTGTTTGACTGGGTGCCTGTAAGAGGCATTTCAGACATTCCCATAAAAATGCCTTTTCCATGTAAGTCCTACACAGCCAGGCTTGCTCTGCTCCTCTCCCAGTCAAGGAATGCAGCAATTATGCCCACAATGGGAGGTCATCTTCCTGCTCTACAGCCAAGCTCCTTTCCCATCGGTCAAGCTCTGATTCTGGAGGCAGCTCTTGCCGCAAAAATCAGTGCCTGACAGGCAAACCAGAGCTACTGGCTTTGAAAACTGGAAGAATACGGTACAATTTAGGTGTTTAGGAGGCCAAAATAGGCTTACTTTTTGTGGGTTGGTCAGTGCAGATCTGAAAGGTCAGTCTCCCAGATCTCTAGGTACCTTGTGCTCTATCCCTTTCTCCTGTCCACGTGAGCACTTCCGAGCCAGCCTATACACACTCTTCTGACATATTTACACACAATTATTAACAAGACTGTGATTTTCAAGGCTACTTCTGCTGTACCCAGCTCTGGGATTCAGAATTTACAGTCTGTGTGTCCTGTAAGTCATGTTTTGAAGGCAGCCATCAGAAGGCAAGGTAATAAGAACTTTTTCCCCACAGGATAGCTCATCTAACAGCTCTTTCCCCGTTACCATCATCTCTGTATTCCTTTACCTTGTAAACGGTTTTGTCCAGGTCAAGATGCTGAGAAAAATCTGAGTTGCAAAGTGATATGCACCTTGGATACATAGCTCCATCATGGAAGCCAATGATAACCTATTTTACAATCCTTTTCAAGAAGGTGCCACTCACTTTTCTCCATGGTCATCCAGTTTCTGGAACAGACAGGAACCTTGATGAAAGCCAGGTGATTTTATCTCAAATAAGATAAATCAGAGTGATGTCCAGCACAGAATTCTGTTCAAGTGATTCTACCAAGAGTAATACAGGCTTTCTTCTTTCTCATCCTTTCTGGCACATGGCCTTTGGGTCATTGGCAACCTGGAGGATTATTTCTGGCTGCGTTAGAGAGGAGCGCCTTTCTTCCATCTCAGGTATTTGCAAATTAATTCATGCCTTTATCACATGGAGTTCTCACAAAGTTGATTCAGCTCCCTGTCATCACAAGGTTGCATTATTGCAACACACTCAACTTGAGTCTACCTTTTAAGACTGTTTTGTCAAGAATATAGTGAACACTAACGTGAGGCGCTCTGCCTTCTGAACAATCCAGACCACTTGAGTACTCTACAAGTGAGAAATGCACGTCTGACTGCTAATTCATTCCCGTGTGTCGTTTGGCGTGAAAGTCCTTAGCAACAAACTGAAAGAAAGCTTTGAGCCTCAGCTGTAGTGCTGCTCTGATGCAGCTCTGCAACGAAGCTCAGTTGTGTTTATTGGACAGATCCTACCTCTGGAATTCAGTCATAGTGGGAAAAACATCTTGCCTCCATCCTGGTTGAGTTCAGAGTAAGACAAATAATATCCTATTCTATAAATAATGTCTACAACTGAAAGGCTTGACAAGCATTGGAACAGGCTGCCCGAGGAAGTGGTTGAATCACCATCCCTGGCTGTGTTTAAAAGTCGTGTAAAGATGGTGCTTCGGGACATGGTTTAGCAGTGGACATGTAGAGTAGGGTTGTTGGTTGGACTCAATGATCTTGTAGGTGTTTTCCAACCTAGATGATTCTATGATTCTATGATTCACGCATAGCTGAAAGTAGGTTTCTCCTTAGATTAACCTCTGAGCTGCCATTTGAGATCTGAAGACAGCTGCTCCTGTGCCCTGTCCAGTCCCAGAATAAAGATCAATCCTATCTTAACTGCAGCAAAGTGAACCTCAGCTGTAGGGTGAGAGGTGTCTTTATGTGTAGCTAATACTGCCACTTGAGGTTTGGCTTAGCTCTTAGGCTTGATCAACATCCCGTTCAGAGAAGGTAGGAAACAAAGTGTGACCCTGATGCCATTACACATCTTCACCATTTCCCCTACTTGCTAAACAGCAGCATATCTGTCTGCACAGGCGGTAACCGGTGTCGGGCTTACGTGACAACATGAGCTACAGCTCCCTAGGGTCACTAGTTTATTGCTAATGCAACAAATAGCCTTGGGTATGCAGTATTTGTTGCGACAAGCTGGAAGAAGTCCATGCATCAGATGATGAAGCTGTTCTTGCTACTAGCAGGTACAATTGTCTTTTCTGCTGAACTAGCAGCACACTTTCTTCTCCTATCGCTCTTAACTTTTTTCCCTTTTTGACTACTACTTAAATATTTTACAGATGTTGTACGCTCATGACTAAGCTCTCCAACATATTCTCAGCAGTTTTGTTGAGTCTGCATTTTCAGAGTCTATAACAGGGCTAGGATTGTGGTTTGAGCAACTCACGTCAACATATTTTGAATGCTCTGTTATCCCTACACCATGGTCTTGACATTCATGGCAAACTCCATGCAGAGAGTAAGGTAGACAGCTCCTCAGGAGAGGTCCATTCCGAGGACTGGAGAGCCGTATAGACCTTGGCTGAAAAACTCATCATCCCTGAAGACAAGAGCTTTTTTGTGTTTGATCGCCCAAGCAGCACATTTTAGCCATCCTGTTTCAGCAAAGTACATGATGAGAGCCGAGCCAATCTAAGGTTCATATGGCACCAATGCAGAGACAGAGACACCTCCAGACAATGTCTGAGGTCATATAAGAGTATTGTCATACAAGTTGTGTTCTCTCTCTACACTGATTAACTGTTTAAGGCGCAAACACATGCAGTTCTTGTTCACGAAAAGCCTGAATCCAGCAATGTCTCTCAGGATGGGAGGTGCTCCTGCTTGGAAGGAATCAAAAGCAAGGTAACGGGGAATGTTCTCCTAAGCAGACTTCAAGGCAGGAGTAGGAAGGTTTTGGAGGAAAAAAAAAGAATGCTGGTGAGGACAGGAACTGGAGAGCCCTGGGTGGAAAGATCCTTCATCAGTCCCCTGGGACTGGAATATGCATGCTGTGGCCATCTGTGATGGTTTGAAGAGGTGGTCCAACAATTTCTTTGCTAGTGTAGGGTCAACTCTCTGCTGTGCGATTTCTACAGAACTTCAGGCATGAAATCTGCCCTTGGCTCTACCTCTGTAAAATAAGAAAAACAGAGCTCCTTGTGGTGGAAAGATCTGTCTAAATAAACACGGGAGCTGTCACTTCTGGGTGGTTTGGGGACTTCTTTTTTCCTTTTTTTTTCTCCTCAGGTAATTAATTTAGGTAGCAGCTATTTCATTTTCTCTTTATTGAGATCCAGTCCCTTGATTTTTCAGGCCAGTTTGGCAGTGTTGTCACATGTTCAGATACCTCATTCAGGCAACTCAAAAGCACCCAAGGCAAGCATCACCAAGGAGTGATCTCCACCTCCCATTCTCAAACAGAGATAGGCTGCCCTCCCTGGAGAGATGGCCCTCGCCTCCGAAATTACAATTGTCTTTGCCTCAGCTGCTGCAGCCTTCCCTTCAGAGCTCCCTTGAGGCTGGTTGAACTGACAGTAACTGCAGAGTTTCCCAGCCCATGTGAATCAGTCTTCGAGAAGCTCTGTCTGACCCTCACTCCAGCTCTACACTTATTCTGTCCTGTGACTCCACCCATTCTCCCCACTTGGAGAAACAAATGAAGTGTCACAAACAGCAAAAGCTAGGACAACCAAAGCCCTGTCCTTAAAAAATAACTTTTAAAAACAATGGCAAGTAACATGTATGAATAGTTCCTTTGACTAAAGCTAAACACGCGTGCTTGTGCTCACAGTACCCCGCAGTCAAATCACATTGTCAGTCAAAGCTTTTAGCTCCACAGCACAAGATTTTTGCCACTTCCAATATGAAATTGCTACTTTGGTAACAAAGGAGAAGTCTTTAGATTTTCAAAATACATACCAAGTCCCTATGGGCTATTCAAGCATAAAAGTCACCGTTTATCAGAAGAAGGTTTTCTCAATCTGTATTTAAGCATCTCTGAAAGAAAAAGGCTTCACTATCAAGATGCCATTGCCTGGATCAGCATTTTAAATGTGCGGAAAAAAAAACAACAAATCAGTAGAAAACTGTAAAATGTTGTTAACTGTTAAGAAACCACGACAAGCACAACAAACAGCACATGTTCATGTCAGCAATTTGAGGTTGTTGAACGGGAAAGAAGGTCAAAACTAGCAACACCAAAACACAACCCCCAATTTATAGTACTAAATATACTGCTCTGGTAAATACTAAAAAGGCTACAGATAATGTTAAGATCTGTTATTTTGGCCACGGGAACAATTATAAGACAGTGGTGACCCTGATGATGGGTCAGGATGACTGAGAGCTCTTTCCCTCACCAGCACTCTGAATTTTCCTCAACCTTCCTCTGCCTCATCCTTCCTCTTCCTCCTATAGGCTCAAATCACCAGAGGAAAAAGATGGGATGGCTAGAGTAGCCATGGCTACAAGACTTGCAGGCTCAGCAGTGTGGGGAAAGGTGAGTCCAAGAAAACCCTCCTCTGTCCATTTCTAACTCAGATGCTGTCTTGTCTCCCATTAGCAGCAGGGGTGCTGACTCACCACTCACCCAACCCCCTGCACATCAGTGCTTTCACTGTAGCACTCTGCACACATGCGCTGAGACTGCAACGGCCCCGTGCAGTGATGGGGACCACAGAGGTGTCCCTTCCTCCAACCCTTCCTGGCAGCCCCCAGTACTCTGCAGCATAAAGTAGGTCAGGGTGCTGGCCTAATTCCCCAAACCTCCCAGTCCACGAAGGTGGGATAAACCAGCTTTGGCGGTGCAGTGGATGGTGTGATGCTGAGCACACCTAGGTCATACAGTGCAGAGCCCCATTAGAGATCCCTGGACCAGCTCCAAAGGAGTAAAAGCACCCATAGCACATTAAAACAGCAGCACACAACAATACTAGGTCAGGTCCTAGAAGCAATAAAATCACATTAGCAGCATGTAAAACTAT
This sequence comes from Baryphthengus martii, assembly GCA_013396935.1. NCBI lineage: Eukaryota > Metazoa > Chordata > Aves > Coraciiformes > Momotidae > Baryphthengus > Baryphthengus martii. The sequence goes on along the minus strand of VWZK01018381.1, from coordinate 206,697 downwards.
GTTAAGTAGCCTCTTTGGTTGTACCCTGCAAAAAAAAAAAAAAAAAAAAAGCTTCCTCTGGTAGTTCTTTACTGCAACCACTTACATGAGCACTCGTGATTTTTTTTAGGTGCACGGCAAAAGCTCCTGGGGCATGGGCTGCCCCTTGGGCACGGTGGGATGGTGATGAATGATATGGACCCTCAACAGCTCATGTGATCAGCCACAGAGAGACACTGCTACTCTTGCAGCAGAGCTTCGTCCCATGTGGCATCTGACTACCTGAAAGGTGCATGGGGCAAGAGGCTTTGGGGTGCTGGAAGGAGCGATGTCTCCTTGCGGTTAAGGCTGCTCCTTTACCAAGAAGATGGGAAACTGACTGCTTCCAAGCTGAAGAATTAGCCACTTGAATCCAAGAGTAGATATAGAAATTCTCAAAACTAGGAATACTCTCTTTCCCCAGGAAAGTCCATGAATCATAGCTTTCCCACCAAGCCAAGCTTATCATTGTTATTAATATTTATTATTACTCTTAGGGCACATAAGAAAGGTAGATTGCCCCTGCCACAAGGCGCTTGCAAAGAGCCCAAATCCTTTACACAGAATCTATGTTTCTTCCAAAGGACACCACCTTACAGCTGATACTAGGATGAAAGGGAACCCAGCAGAGACTGCACTTTTGTTACACATTTTTCCAGTAAATGACTGATTAAAGCTTGTATTCCAAGTACAGCTATGCTGTAGACTTACGAAAAATCTTCTCATTTGGAAGTCATTTTCCTCTCACACGTCTAGGACAATCAGCAGCATGAAATAGAAAATAATAATAAATAAATATGCATCAGCCCAGAGTTCATGTTCGGTCAAAGCCTTGCAACTCTCACTAAGGGATGTCTGTATCGGTGGGGCCGAAAGACTGAATTCTGATTACTTCCAGTAAATGGAAGAAAATCTCACCGGTTTGTAGGGATTCAGTCATGATTTGAGAAGTTACCCTTCCTTCTCATAACCCTTGGTGTTCAGCATATTGAGTCAGCGCTATAGCTCACCTCCCAGCCTGGGCTTTGCCACAGAGCAGAGAGTTTCTCCTGAAGTCCTGAGTGTTTCAGACCAGCAAGACATACTGAGGCCACTGACTCTCCCAACGATGCTCTTTTGTTGTAGTTTCCAGATTAAGATGAAGTCAGAGAGGAGCGATTGACTGCTTGGCTGCAGAAGGACAGTGGTTGCAGGATGGTGACTCTGGTTTTGACCTTGGTATCATTTTCCTGAGTCCTAGTTACGTGTGGGCTGTAGCAGAAACACAGAAAAAAAGGTGGCATGATATTGCAACCACATTTCATGGAGGAAAAAGAGTGTATCTGCAGTTGCCTTCATGTGATATCACATGGGAAGATGTACCAGACTGCTCTCCATTAATAGCTGGGGGCTTGTAGACCCCATTAGTCCATTGTAAGAGTTGTACTGAGGTTTGGTGATGTGAAGCAGATCTGTTTTGCTGGGGCTTTCTGCAGAGAAAGGATTTTACCCTTAATGAGATTTTGGAGACTTTTCTCTTCCCTAGTTTCCCAGCTCTCTCCAAACACCTGCTGCATTGTCCTTCACATCCCACGCTGGCCATGCAGGGTCGAGACTGCGCAGTTACTTGCCCTGTGCACTGAAGGACTCAAAAAAGTTTCTTCCTCCTATCCTGTGTTAACCAAAATGTCTTTCATGGTGCAAAGAAATGCCTGCACACACTCCATAGAGCAAAACGCTTAAAAAAAAAAAAAATAAAATAAAAGGAAGTCAAGAATAGTACGTGTAACTCAGGTGTTAATGATAGAGTAGAAAGACACAGTAAGAAAAGTGTAGTTAGAGACATTGCTGGCCTTTTGAAGGACAAGAAGGAGCTTTTCAGATACCTAAGGAACAAGATGTATCCTGTAAGTACTGTCAGGCGCAACACCACGGAAAGGGCAGAAATGTTCAATACATTTTTCTGTTCTGTACTTGGGAAAAACCCATGCAACAGAGCAATAATGTGCTGAGAATGACATTCTTTCCAATTTAAGAGCGATAAAGAAGTACAATACACATCAGCTTCTTTAGTCAGACTTCCTAAATCAACAAGTCAGGATAATTGTACCCAAAAGTTACTATAGAGTCGGTCAAGATGTACTCTGAATATAAATGTTGCTTTCTTAGGAATTAGGTGACTGTTGTAAAGCTCCAGAAGAAAATGATGGTGTGGCAGTATTTTATCTGGATGACCAGGAAGATCTGAGTGACTGTCGGCCTCTCTGCATTCTGAGGAAAAAAACAGAATAGCTGATGCAGGGCTTGGCTAATCAGGGCTCTGAAGAGAGCAGTGTGATTTGATGGAAACATTACCTCTGTAGTGCATTTCAGCTCTGATGGCCAAAATGCAAGGGCTACGGTGATAAATTAGAAAGGTTTAGGCAAGTATCACTAAGGATAATTCCAGGCTGGAAAAGAGGTTCATAGTAAACGCTGCAGAGAGCTCAATCATACCAAAGAGAAAGTAAAGAGAAGAATTAATCACTGCACCAGCACCCTTGGCCAAACACAGCTACCACAACACTACTCCACATGTTACAGAGTACTCTACAGTCTGTCAGAATAAGAAGAAATCCGGCAGCCAGAAACTGGAACAAAAGAAATATAAACTAGGTGTAATGTGTAGACTTTTAAGAAAATAATTTAACTATTGTTTACCAAAGACTGATAACTTAACAGAGTGAAGGATGGAAAATCCATTCCCTCGACACTATATGCTGTAGCTTAAACAGTACTAATCATGAAGAGCCCTCTGCAATTCTAGAGACAGAGTAGATGATCACAGTTTTACTCCATGGCTTTCTAATCTCTAAATTATGCAGCAGAGCCTAAATTTTACAGACTTTTTTATTTGTTTTATTGTAATCCCACTCCCAAATGAACAGAAAGGCACAAGCCAAAATCCTGTACTTGGGCTTCAAACCACCGTACGACACCGTGCGTACGGAGCTCTGTTATAAAACGTGATGGGCGGGATGAGAGAACCGGCCAGTCAAAGACAAGCAGATGCAACGGTGAAAAATAAACATTATGGGAAATCTAGACAGGCTCGGGGTCCCTTGTTGTAGAAGGACGGCACAAATCTCTGCTCCTTTTCTGCTCCAGCGCCTGCTGCAGTCTGGCTGCCACCGGGGCTGCGTTACAGACAGGCAAGCGTCGCCCCGCGACGCCGCCTAATTGGCACCCAGCCTTCCAGGGAGTGGGAGATAGTCAGCCTAAAAATAGGCCGTCCTCTGTTTTGGCTCTCCCCTCCCTCCATCCCCACACAAAGGCACAGGGCTGGCAGTCCAGGGAAAAACATCCAGAAAAGCAGCAGCCTCAGCGGAGGGAGCCAGGCGGTATTTTTGGAGATGGAGGAACGGGAGGGGGTGATACCGAGGTGACGCCGAGTATCGCGTGGAGGGTCCCTGTCTCAATTTCTACCACCTTCAGCACAGGGTCTCCCCCGTCACCCCAGCCTGGCCTCACTGGACGTGTGGGGACAGAGCGGAGCCACACAGCCTATCCCTGCCCTCCAGGATGCTGTCCCCAGCTGACCCACAGCCAAAGCAAAGCAGCTGAGCTTGGCTCTTGTAGAAGCTCCCGCGGCAGCTCCACCGCTGTTCTCCACTCAGAAACTCTCGCCAGTGATCCCACAATCCTGTGGAGGCCTTTGCTTCAGCAGCCCTTGCAATTTCTGGTTCAAGGAACCAGCATTTACAGGCAGCAAGCCTCACAGGGTAGTTTTTAATAGGAATTTCATTGGCATTGAAGATCCTCGTAGGACTTTGATGAACACTTGAACTTTAGTCTGACATTTAAGTGCCTAAAACTCTGTACGAAGCCCAAATTAAGAGATTTTATACTCTGCTACTGAAGCTTTCTCTGATATGCAGTGCTACAAAGCTCCCAAGTATCAGTAACGTTTCAGAAAGCATTGGTCCTGCTTTTAACTGAATACAAGTCAAAATCAATTAGAGATTGATCTCAGTTTTGCTTTTCTTCATTTATTTTTAGCATGCAGTTCGGTAACCAAAGTGAAGAAACACAATCACTGAAACTAACTTGCTTTGTAGCAAAGCTATTACCTAGATTACAGGATGTTTTGTAAAGTTTCCCAAGCTCACAAAGGCGACTGTGTAAATAATGTCACTTATTGAATTCTGCAGAGTGCTCTAACAGCAAGACTGATGAGTAGCCTAATACATTGTGTAGTTGCTATAAGCAGTAATCTCCCATGCTAATCACAGCTTTCACATTCATTAACATTATAGGAACCTCCTGAAAGAAATCATGTACCAGGGACCCATTCAAATGTATGCAAAGCTGGCTACAGCTATAAAACAAGCTTTCAAACTGGTGTTGGGAAGAACATATCCAACATATTTTACATCCCACAGACCTAAATGTGCAAGGTGCTGCTTTTTGAGGCCCTCTTTGGGCCACACGGTCCCGCTGTCTCTGTGCACGTTCACCTGTAACAATTCAAAATAAGCATGATGTGATGGTGTTCTGCATGCAAGGCGAGATCCTGCTCCATTGAAGTGCAAGGAGAAAATGCCCTTGCAAGAGCTGGTCATGTGGAGGAAACTTCAAATTAACGTTGGGGAGGGATAACTTGACAGACTCGCAAAAGTTAAGGCACTCCCAGGGACCCTTTCACCATAAAACCAGTACGACTGGCACTATCCCCACCTTGGATCAACCATCAGGGCTGATGGGATGATTGTTGGTGGCTGTATGGCCGGGCAACGCCAGCCAGCAGCACTCCCTGCTTTACAAAGCTGCTATCGGCCCAGGGATGAGAAGCAGAAAATGATGGTGCTCAGAGAGAGAGCATGGGATGAGGAATCTCCCTGAAAGGGCTCTCCTACACACAGGGAAACGTCCTCTGCATTTCGGGGCATGAGGAATGCTGGAGCTGATGGTCACAATGCCCATGGTCCTCCTAAAGTATATTTCAAAACACCTTCCTCCTGGTCCTAGCAGACAAGCAACCGTTCAGAACAACCTTTCTAACAGAGATAAAGCTTCTCAGCTAGGCCACCTAAATCAAGGGCACTAGCTTGCCATTAATATTTGCCATTTTCAGTTCTGGGTGTGCACATGTCCGTGTTTCCCCTGAGTGCTTGTGATCTTTTAAACTCCAAAATAACAAGGCATATGGTTTCCTCCTGCTCCTTTCCTCCTAGATGCAGCTTGGCCAACAAGGACACTGCAGAGAACTGGGCCCAGCTCATGACACACCTCTGCACTGGATCTGCCTATGACAACCTCATGATGGTTCCCAGCCTCACGTCATCGTAATTTATCCTGCGGGGTCAGAAGACCCTGTTTCTGTTCATCAAGAAAAAATGTGGCCAACACACATGCATGTTGCTCTCCTAGCAAGATGCTTAAGAAAGACGACTGTTTATCAATTACTAGCTCAGAAAGCACACCCAGCCATAAACAGCCTATGCAATATATAAGGAAAAAAACCCATTTTGATCTGCAAACAACTGCAGAGGGTGGGTTTGATTTACCAGGGAAGGCAAAAGCTGCTGCAGAGCGGGGTGAGGAGGAGGGGCCCGAAGGTGGCTCTCAGCCACCTCCACGCTCCTTTGATCCTGGGGCCATGCTGGCCACGGGCCAGTCCCTGCTGTGGGCTGTGTTAATCTGCACCAGCCGCGGGTGCCTCTCGGGAGGCCCAGTGGCAGCTGGGGATTACTGGGGTCAGGGACACCCTCCATTTTCCCTTCCTCGTACTGCTCTCAGGGATGGTCAAGGCAAGGGCTGGGGTACAAACAGCCACTGCCTCGTTGCAAGGGTGCACACATGTATGGGGTATCCTCAGGGTATCCCCTGCTGCCTCTCATCCCAGTGTGCACCGGCTTCTTGCAAGAGCTGGGTGCACATGTTCCATTGAACATCACAGATATGCCAGTTCCCAGAAAAATGAGGGCTGTGCAACTTGTGGAGCTGGAAATCGCATTTTCGATATCCCTGTTTCATTCTTCATTTGTTTATATATATATATATATATCTCAAACAAAATATGTATTTATACATATATATATACACATACACACACATACATCATTAATGCCTATCTGATACACATAAGTGGGCAGTGTTGCCAATGCAAACATCCCCCACAAACAGAAGAAGACTCAGCGATAACAGTGCAGGGAGCAGGATCAGAGTCATGGTCCTCTGGGACATCGTCTTTGTCCCTCTTTCACCAGCTCCAGTCTTTTGACAGGACCATAGGCTCTCCCATGGCTGGGGACACCTTTGGTCCCTGACTCCTGACACACCCACTCCTCAGCAGACAGCACATGCAAACCTATCCACAACCTCCTGAAACCAACAGGGATCTTCGGCTGGTCTGGATCAGGCACTAAATCCATACGATAGAGCCTTTTACAGATGTTTTTGCAGAAGGGGCTGAGATCCTAGGCCTTTATTTCCAAGTTGCCTTTAGAACTATACAATTATAGTTGACACCTGGCATTACCTGATTTCATGAACCTGGCTGATGTAGGCTAAGCAGCCACTGGTCTGGCAATGGGGCACTAAACATAAAATACAATACAGTAAAACACAACAAAAATTCTGTGAACAACCCACATTACCTAAGTCATCTGCTTCCCTAGGGCTCTCTGGTGGATTCATTGTTGTGCAGTCTGTGGCTGAGTCATCCTACAGCCACCTTCTTACATCGGACCCTCGTTTGAGTCTCTCTACCGTCTATCCACGAACATCCTTTGACAGCTCTTGCAAAAGCCAAACACCTTTTAGTCCTGAACCTCTGAATCAAATCGTCCAGTGAATTCAAAAGCTACAGAATAGGTTGGTAAAGCAACTGAGAAATTGAGCAACAAAAGATTATTTTCCACGGCTTGCACAATGAATTACTAAATACAAAGCAAATAAGAATTTCCCGTGCATCAATATAATTATGCAATGTCCTTCTTATACTGAACCAGTTCAAGCACTAAAGGGAGAAAAAAGACATTACATTTGGTATAATAGCTAATCAAAAAAAACACCTAAAATTCATCTCTGTAGAAAATTCCAGGGAGCAAATGATGTTTCAAAGTGTAATGGCAGATCCAAAGAAATGCAAAGGAGCTTTACCTTTGGCCTCACCGGCTCTGGATCACGCCCTTAAAATAGTGCTGGAAGTGTTCCAGAAAACTTATTTCAGCTACATTTAAGCTCTGTGCTTTGCAGCTATTCAGTAATTTTCGCTGTTAGTGTTAAACTGTCCAGGGGACTTTTATGCTCGTAAACAAATCCTCCATCTCCCTTATGTTGCTTTTACATTGACGCTGCATCACTGATTTCAATAAAGAGTCTCCCGATTCGCCCTGTTAGCAGATAGCAAGCAGAATTGGGCACCAGAGATGTGTTTAAAAGCCTTGGTTTCAGGTTCTGAACATCAGTTTAGCTAATTAATAAAAGAAAACCACAGCCCAGAATCTTTCTATGTTTTCAGACCATAACCTCACGTTCAGCCACTTGCTCTGTTCCCAGGAGACTAGAATCACTACAGTTTGATTGGTTTTTTTAATTATTATTATTTGGCGTGGTCTTTTTTGCCATTCTCCGTATCTCTTAAAAAAAAGCCAACGTGCGACCAAGTGCAGTGTTTCTAGGTTCTTTCTGCCTGCCCTAAGAAGCAGCTAAAAAGCAGAGCTTCAAAGGTCCTGACTATTGAGCTCACAACACACAGAGCAACTCCTGCCAGCCCAGCACTGCTCAGGTTTCACAAAATGGGGAAAACCCAGGGAAAGCTGGAGGAATCTTTCAACAAAAAAATACAAGTCTTTCATAGATCTAACAGCAGATGAAGAGCAGTGCTACATTTCACAGCTATGTGAGAAAGTAAGTTCTCCAAGTCATCCTGGGTGGCCAAAAGGACATCTGTACACCTTGCAGAAGGTATGCTCATGACAAATCTTTTGGGGGTCATCAAGTTCAGGCAACTTCATAGAAAAGAGAACTTAATGTACCTCAAAGAAAACTTCCACAAAGGGCAAAGGAACTCAAGATCTTGAGGGCTTTTCTAAGAAAGTGTCTATCTTAATTTCATCCTCCCATGAAGAATTCACAACCTGAATTCAAAGCTGCCTGAACCATTCAGGAATAGGAGCACAATGGACCTACAGGAAATTTTTTCTAAGGTACTTCTGTAGCTAAGGTACTACTCCAGAAGTATCACAAAACGAATGGACAAGGGGGAACAGCACCGAGAGGATTTATTCTGTCTTTGTCTTCCCGTATTCATATGATGATTCCTTTTTTTTTTTCCTCTTCGCTTTTAGCTATGACATATGGTTTCATAACAACTATTTACTTTTCTCTCTGTATCTAACAGCTGTCTGCTGAGAAAGAGGGAAAAATAAACTAAACATGTTAAAACCAAGATAAACTATTCATATGCAATGTATAATTGCATGCTATATTTAAATCTTTGTACATTGTCTTTCAAATTATATTTAGTTTCAACAGGAGGGGGGAAAAAAATCTCCCTTGCTTTCTAAAATTAGCAATAGCATTTGTATATTGTTTTCGAATACAACTGCTCTTCCTCAGAAACTTTTGCCAGGGAATAATTAATAGAGACAGAGAATCTGACTACATCAATGGGCCAATGTCAAAATACATCTAACTGTCACCTACAACAAAAAAAAAAAAAAAAGGGGAAGTCCTCAGAGAAAGGACTGTGTAAATCTGGATTAGCTCTGCTGAAGTCAAACAAATCGATCCGGATTTACGCCAGGGGAGCCAAGAAGAGGATTCATCCCTCCATTTGATGGATGCAAGGAAGAAGAGAGCTATAAGGACTTCAGCAAACTAGGGAGACTTTGCCATGTGCTGTTACTCTGAAGGGGTTATTTCCTAAGAGGCACACAGCACACGCCAGCAGCAGCCCCTGCGCTCACATGAATGAGAATTACGCGCACGCATCGAGGGAGATTAGACCTCTCGACGTGAAACACTGTTGAAAAGAGATAAAGGGAAAAAAACCCAAAAATTCTTAAGATACTTGCATTGCTTTCCAGACCCTCTCGCTGCAGACACCACTGGCAACGCCTCCGGCCCCTCCAACAGCACAGGAGCCGCACATAGCTCAATGTTGGAGGCTGGAAATCGGGCCGGGGAGGCAACGGAGACGATGCACTCGGCCCCGGGGAGGGAGAGAGGGTGGCTGCGTCACGCCGTCGCGCTTCCTGGACTAATATGGGGAGCAGCGGTGGCCAGAAATCCTCGTCCGGAAGGAAAGGACAACCCCTGTAACACGAGAGCCGGCGCGGGCACGCGAAGCGAGGAGCAAACGGACGACCGTGGGGGGCTTTGGAGGGTTTAGGACTTCCCCAGGCCAAGAGGACGGCACCATTGGCTGCATCCGACATGGCAGGCGGAGGAACGGGTTTGGTGCAGGGTGGTCCCTTCCCAACAGCACCCAGCTCTATTAAAGGCGGCATAATTACCCTGTTATAACCAGGCAGGTATTTTAAAGAGGCTTTAGTGTGATTTTATAATTGTGCATTATGTAAGAGCTGCTAACGTGTCAGGCCTCAGACAACACTAAATGCCTGTCTACAGGTCAGGCTGTAATACTTCAGCCATGCGTTTCAGAGCTCTTCAGTCTGGACTTAAACTCCCTCGTTATTTTGCCCTCCTCTTCCACTCCCAGCCCCATCCAGAGACTTTGGCTTCATCTCCTGTGAGGCAGCTGCTCACAGCGCTGCCTCCCATCACCAAAAGCCTCCCTCTAACATTTCTCGCCATAGCCCCCATGTCCACTTTTGTGGCTATATCATAGGGAAAAACTAAAACTGTATCACAGAGTTGATCCTCTTTACAAGCTTTACGCAATGAAGAGGGGGTGGTTTTTTTTCATTTGTTTAATCATCACTTTTTTTAAAGTTCATGTTTTTTAAGGTTTCCCAGGGGCAATGTCTGCTCTTGTACAGCCGGGCAGCAGAGGTTCTCCTCGGAGGACTGAAATAGGCAGGCAGCAGGGCATAAAATCTGAGCTGACTCCTACAGGGGTGAATGTTTGCTCACTGGAAATCACTAGAAATGACCTCTCTGTGCTGTCCTGGTTTTGGTTACCCAGGACCAAGCAGGCATCCGGTTCTGCAAACCCAGAGCCGCGATGCACGCAAAGCTTGTCAGACTCGGCGCGCTGCAAGCCAGCCGGGAGGAACCGTGGTGTGTTCAGCCACCAAGACACTAACACCACCATCCATTTCTTTGGATGAAGTGACCATTTAACAATGATAAGAAAAAGAACCTTGGAAAAATCACTTCATAAGTAATACAGTCTTTAAGAACAGAGTTTGGCCTAAAAGGTTAATAACTCATCTATCTCCAGGTAACGAGTCTTGAAAGAATTTGTCCATGGGCAAGTTTTTCCATAGCTTCTTATTACATAATTTTTAAAATTTTCTCTAAAGCCTTTCGAAACAGCAAAAAGAGTCCCACAACTACCCATCCAAAACCCCTAAACCTCTCTTACTGGTCAAAAATCAGCCTGCAAATGCCACGAACATTGAGAGAGACTCCTTGCTTGTGCTCACAGGCTGCTTTCAGTTATCAAACTTGTACAGACTTAAACACAAACCTGACCTCAGTCAGGCTTTTAAAATATCCCATACTACTACAGGAGTTGGATTAAAATGAATAAAGCACAACTGATAGGAATCTTTCAAATGATAATTTGGGTGCAGAGCAGGTTTAGCACCTTAGAAATCCAACAAGCTTTAAAAAGTATCTATAACCTGTTGGTAGCATTGCAGTAGAAAATCTCTTTGACAGAAGTTTAGTGAACCAGAGAAGTTAATTCAAGCTGAAAGAGGAAATAAATAACCTGGTAAAGAATGGACTTATATTTTCCAAGACAGGAACTAAAATATTCTCATTTTAAAATTAAATTAAAAAAAGGCAGAGGGAAAACTCAGAACTTAACAGAGTTCTTAATTTTCTTCTACATGTTTTGGTACAACTTTATTATTTGATGTGTAATGTCTCTACTTTTAAAATGCTTTTGCAACACTGTGATAAAAATAAAACCCAAACCATTCCTGTTATGCAGAATTGTGATTAAAAAAGGCTTTGTTCATTACAAAGAGCAGGGAGGCATGTTTTTGCCATGAAAGATAAGGGATCTTTTGATATCAGTGAAAATTTTGCACACAAAAGTTTCACCAGGTCACCTTCTCGCAGGAGGCCGAGCTGCACCTCCTCGAAGCTGGGTATGTTAAAAGAGGGGGAAATTTTTTGTGGTTCATTTGCTGTCTTTCCTGGGAATATGCCTCCGTTAACTGGGACTGGTAAGAAAGCTAAAAAGGAGGGTTACAAATGACAATCACGAGAGCTGGTACTACATGCGTTTAGAAAAATCAGTGTTCCCAGCCTGCTTAGGGACTGAGATGGAGGTAACTTTGGTAAATGTTTCCTCGTTCTTCTCCCAGGCTGAAATCTGAGATCTCACTCACTGCAACCGGGCAGCCTGCAGCTGGCCCAGCAATTAAATACGGAAAAGTTATTAATTAATCTAAGGAAAAGAAGATACATTTGTAAGGGTCACTATATCACCTGCAGATAAACTTAAAGGAAGTCATGTCTGTATAATAGAGCAAACTTTCTGAACTACCTGGATGTCTTCAGTGACACAAATACCGCAACAAGGAGAGAGGGGTTAGTGACATTCCAGTTCTGGCGAAGTTTTCTTTCCCTCATTATTAGTAACTCTAATTACTTCGAAAGAAGAGCAATGAGATAAGTCCTGCAGAGCCAGAAATGTGACCTGATTTCCTTCCTGATTTAGAAACTGTCACTTTGCAAGAGAAAACCAAAGAGACAGAGCCAGGTCAAAGTGGGCCCATCAGTTTGGTTTGCAGAGTAAATAATAAATCAAGATCAATAGAAACGTAACCAGCATTTTCTTTTGGTAGATGTTCATCAGGACAATAGCAGTCAAAAGATAAATAAACACGTGTTTATCCAAACTGTTTGTAGTCATACATGACACGGTGGAAGAGATATTCACTATAATCAAACAGGAATATGCTCAACTGACTTTGTGTATTTTCCTCCAGGTTAGACAGTAAAAGTGAGAAGCAATGACAGAATTTCAAAAATAAATTGCTTCATACTATGATTAAGGCCCTACCTGAAGACAGCTTGTAAACACAAAGCCGTAAAGTCAAGCGTATACTTAAGAGTGATGCTGCCTCTTTGATACCTGAGTTTTATTCAAGAGGACTGAGAAATTACTTGTTGTCACCTTTTAACTATCAGAGCTATAATTTCCCAAAGTAATTCTTGAGGACAATTGGGGACAACTTGCAAGGTAGTAATTTGCAGGAAGAATTGAGCACCCATCCTCTGAAAACAATAGGTCTCTTCTACGGTTTTCAAACTGAGCTTCCAAAAACTAAGGCATCTATGGTGATAACAGATAACAACCTCTCCCAAAAAGCATGACCAGGATTTCCGAACAGCTATCAACATGCTTTAATATGCAACCCAAAATGTTCTTTACTCACATACATACACATAGCATTTCTTCAAAATGCTAAACAGAAAATGGTAAGGTCAGAGAGGAGAAGTGGAAAAGGGAGAAGTAGTTAAGTGGAAAAGGGAGAAGTAGTAAGTGGAAAAGGGAGAAGTAGTAAGTGGAAAAGGGAGAAGTAGTAAGTGGAAAAGGGAGAAGTAGTAAGTGGAAAAGGGAGAAGTAGTAAGTGGAAAAGGGAGAAGTAGTAAGTGGAAAAGGGAGAAGTAGTCAGCCCCTAATATTATAAATAGGATCTTTTAAAGAAATCAAAACTAGCTCTATTTTATAGATCTCCCATGCTCATCAGTAATTTCCTATCAGCACATTTTTACATATAATTTTGACACCACATTTAAATCAAGAACACAACTACTCAACGCTTTTCTGTAGTCTGTCAATGTCCTGGGAGGCGTCAGCTGGTGCCACAGGTGTTAGTCCATCATAGAGAGAACTGAGGCCAGTTTCTGATTCAAGCCAGGAATAAAATGCTTTCAACTCAGTTGCCGTTTTAAAGCCTGTACCCACGAGCTGTCATTCAGAGTCAGGAAGCCTCATGGTCTACATACACCCTTCATGGTCAAGGTATTTAGGCTACGTACCCGATGATGCAACCGCATACCTTTGTGAGCTCTGACGAATGACTGAGGGTATGAAACAATATCAGTTCTCTACCATACTGTACAGAGTTTCTGCATGCTTCAAATCTGCGGGACTCCTCACAGCATAAACTACTTCTCCCTGAAGACACAGGCATTAGAATCTCACCCTTTGTGTCTGCAAAACCCTTTTGGAGAGTCTCAGGCAGAAGTACAAAGCTGGATTACGAATGGATTCAGACGAGTGTCAAGAACTGATAAAAAAAAACCCATGTTACAACGTGAAACTTCAATCACGTACAAGTTCTGTTATATATTCAACTACGATTATTTCTGGCAACGACCTACCCCATACCAAAGGTTACATAAACTCTACTTAAGGCTAAGACCTTTTGGCACATTAATCTAAAAATAACACAAAGTGCAGGACAGGTTGCTTGTTGAGACACTTGCCCCCAAAAAGACATGCTTTTTTTCTTAAGGACTCTCTATTTCTGAAGCTCTCTGTCAACTGTGTTTACCATTTGAAAAACCTATAGAAGAAAATAAACAAAAACAACAAACAAAAACCAAACCCCAAACAAACACCAAAACCAGTGGACATTACTCCAAACCCATTTGCATCGTTCCAATCCTGATACTGGGTTCCCCGCAACTTTTTGGGAACCAGATGTCTCATAGGAGGAAATGCACTCAAACCAATAGCAGTGACTCCCTAAAAGCCATCACTTTCTTCATCCATTAGAATAGAGGGGTTTCACTCCTCACTGCCTCACAGCTCTGACCTTTCCAATTCTCTGCCACCAAAAGCTTATAGGATCTGCCGGATCCATCTGCGGCTCCACCTGGACTGCTTTCCCACGCCAAAAGGACGGATCAAATATACGTGTCTGAAAACACATCCCTCCTTCCTCTTCATACCACCCGGGGNCTCCCTCTCCATCCCCCCCGGGGGGGGGCGGGGGGAACCCCCCCACTGGTTTCAGACAAGCGAAAGCCTACAGGACCACTTCTGTAAATCCCCGAAATCCTGGGAAATCGCAGCAAAACGAATTTCAGCACCTTGGACAGGAGACATGGGTGGAAAATGGCCGAAATCAGCTCATCGGCCCCGAAAATGCTGCGTCTGGACATGACCCTCGAGGACACATCTGCGGGCCTGTTTATTTTTAGTATTGACAAATCCTCTTTGAATCATGGCGTTTATTCCACCATCCGCCCTGTATTTTGGGAAGAGCTGCTCACCAACCCGGCAGTGGGAGAAATCGGGGCCACCGGCTTCGGCTCCAACACCCATCTGAGGGATCAGCGGCTGCCCCATTTGTAACCAGAAAGGCTCAGCTCAAGCACTCACAAAGCTCAGCTCATCCTTCCCAGGCAAAACGAGACCTGTTGCCGTAGGTGTGCATGGCTTGTGTCCTTCTCCACTTTCTATAAGCTCATCTCCAACTCCTCACCCAAATCTCCAGGAAAAATAAAAAAAACAAAAAACAAAAAAAAACCACATCCAATTTATTCCCATTGTAGCCACACTTTGGTTGTACAAGTTTTGCTTTAATTTAGCTTTCATTCTCTCTTACAGTGCTCCCAGTAAGTCACTGTTCCCCTCGGGGCTGCCTTGATAAAATCATGATCACCTTGACGGAGTGCAGCACAGCTCTCCCCACTTTCCTTTTATTTGCATAAGCCAAGCTGAGTTTTTAACTTGTACCAGTAAAAACTCCAAATGTTTTAAACAGAGGTATTCTACAAACAGCTCCGAGTTGATCGGTGCCATTAAAATACATAGTTAAAACACGTCAGTTCTTACCACAAGTAATACCAGTAATACTCTCAATGGTACAGGAGATTGATACATTTTCCCTGCCACCACAGAAATACTCATTCTAGTTCGCTTCTTTCCTTCAAAACATACCACCAGATCTCCACTCCACCACATCTGACGCCACATGACATTAACCGAACAATTTACAGAGTATTTTCTGTGTTGTTATTTCTTCCCAGCACTTCTGAGCGCAGAAGCGAGAAGGAAACTAGACCGATTCCCCACCAGAGTTACCCTACAACAGCACAAGCTCTTGCTCTCTCTCTCGAATCATCCTCTGCTTTTCCACCCGGTCGCAAGCTTTGCTGAGCCAACTTCTCTCTCCTCCAGCCCCGGCAGCCTCTCCGCCACCCTGCCCGGACGGGACGGCCGCGGTGCCGCTGTCACCGCTCCTCCCGCCGCGAGGGGAAAGTTTGGGAAAGGGAAAATTCCCGGCACTGCTAATTCCTCGTCCACGACACGCTCGGAACCGGACGTCTTTTTTGTTTCTTTTCTTTTTATTATTTTATTAACACGCAAACAAAACAAAAAAAAAAAAGGAGAAACTTACATTGGTTTATTTAATTTTTCCTGCCAACCCAAGAGTCCCAGGGCCACTTCATTGTATCCACACGATAGGCAGGAGGGTGGGGTATGAGGGGTAGAGATTAGAGAGGGAGAAAGGATGGGGATGGGAAGGAAAGCAGGAGAGGCTGGAGTGAGGAGTGGGGAAGATGGAGGGGTAGGGAGGGGTAGACAGAGAGGGAGAGAGGGAGGATGGAGAAGGATGGGCATGGAGGAGGGGTGGGGAAGGAGGAAGGGTGGGGTAAGGAAGGAGAACAGGTGGGAAAGGAGGAGGGGTGGGAAGGAAAGAGGCATGGGGAGGACTGGGAAGAAGGAAGGGATAGGAAAGAAGGAGGGCAAAAGGATGGGGAAGAAGGAGTGGAACGGGTGAGGGATGAGGAAGGTGAAAAGGTGGGAAAGGAAGGGGAGGGCTGGAAAGAAGGGAGGCATAGGGAAGAGAAGGACATAGAAGACAGGATAGGGGATGAGGGATGGCTAGGGAGCAAGGTGGGATGAAGGAGACTGGGGAGAAAGATGGGATAAGAAAAAAAGCATGATGGAAGTGCTGTGGAAGTCGGGGGTTGACATAAGAGGCTTGGAGAGACGGGCAACCAGATGCGAGGGGGCACAGGGAGAAAAGAGGTGCTGAGGAGCAGGACATAGCAAGGGGTCCCTAGCACACAGAGGAAGGGGGCAGGTGTAAGCAGTGCCAAAGCCAGACCCTCTGATCACTCCATGGACAACTAAACTCAATGACTCCAGCAGCTGCCTAGCCTAAGTGTCTCAGGCATTAAGGAACAGATGGGCAGCAACCCCAAAGAGCAGGAACAGTGGCTTTCACCAAAAATTAAACTGCCTAGCAGCTAAAGATCATAGGTGAATATTCATAGGTGAATAGAGGGGTAGCAAGAGTTTGCTGGCTATATTGAAGCATTCAAGGCAGTAAAGTGGAAGAAATTTCTGAATAACTGCAACAAGACCTCAAAATACTGAGCAAGGTAAAATAGGGTATACAAGGGAGACTGTCATCGCTTTACTGGCTCTGTGATGGGTGGTGAAGAGACTGTTACTACTCCAGAACGAGAGTCTGGAGCTGAGTGAGGAAGAGGAGGAAAGAGGCAGCTGAGAAGAGCTACCCCAGAGGTCAGAAATTGCAAAACAAAGACTACAAATGAAGGGAGATGAAGAGGAATGAAGACTAAAAAAAGGCAGGAGGATGGTTGTGAACATCCTGATGGGAAAACAGCCTGTGAAAGCCTAGAGCAGAGGCACAGAATGATGTGTGAAGTAGGAGATAAAGGAAGACAAATCCTCAGGGATTTAAGCACTCAAGGCAAAGCTGAATGGTGACTGTGCAACAGGAAGGAGGTTCTCATGAGGACCCAAAGTGGATGGAGGATGGGCGTATCTTCAATACCAGAAAGGCAAACTACGAGTCCTTGGGTAGCTCAACCTCTGGTGTCGACCTCTACCACTGTGCCAGCACGTCTCTGCAGGACATATCCACCTTACAAGAGGAATAGTGCCTTTTTGTTTTGGTGTCCCCCCTGCCCCAGAGTTTAATGGGTTTCCAACACCATTTTAACATCAACCAGAAAGGGGAATTCCCACCAGAGCACAAATGTTGTGTATAGATTGTTGCTGGCCTGAGCTCCATGGCCAGCAGTCACACTGTCCATCACAGCAGCCCAGCCCCAGTGGAAATCCTCCACGTTGGGATGGCCATGGTATGGTCCCACCAGGCAGATGCTCTCAGCACTTGGAAATAACCCCAACTCTAGACCAGCAGGTCCAGCATCACTGGGGGAAGCTCAGACGTGCACAGACTCCTACCATGAAGCCATGTTCTACATCACTTCTGAAAAGAGTGCATCTTGCCCCAAACCACTACCCCAAAAGCACTACCATGGGGTAGCTGGGTGTGTGCAGAGAGAGGACAGGTGAACCTATTGCTTCTTCCTATGGAGGAAGAACTAATTAATAGACTGCTTTGGCTGTGGCATAGTGCTCACTGTGCTGAGAAGTTAAGACATATGTTTTGGGGCTGATGTGCATATGTATGCATTTAAGGGAAATTTTGGGTTGGTGTATCCTTGCCTGTGCTTTTGCAGACCAGTTTGCCTCTGCAGGTTTGATGTTACACAGACATTGCCAGAGCTTTAACTTAAATTCAGGAATGTCATGTAGAAGGGGCCTTAGAAGCTAAAGGCAAGTATTTTAGCCTCTTCCTTGCTTCTTGCTTCACCCACAATGCATGGGTGAAGGTCCTCAGCTGTCCTCCCTCCTTCCTTAGTAATCTCAGCAGTGACTGTCTCAGGGTTGATCACAGAAATGAAGTGGGAGTGGACCAGGGGAGCCAGCGGGGTCTCAGTGGCACAGATTTGGTGTCACAGCAGGGGAGAGCTACGAGCTTGCACTTAATGTCCCCATCCACTGGTCCTGAACTAACCATTTCTTGTCTCTCTTATGCAGTTTGTAATAGATAAAGCCACTGTAAATTTTCAACTCTATTGCCTTTTTATAGAGGGAGGAAATACTGTTAAACCCTGATGAAGCACCAGGAAGATTCGTCTGTTTCACCTGTCTTCAGAAATTGAGAAATTATTTCTAATACTGGCAAATCCTCATCCCCATGGTAATAAAATCAGCTCAATCTGAACCCAGCTTATAGAAAACACAGAGCAATATTTACAAAGGAAATAAATAAGATGAATAAAAGGTAAGAAGTAGTACAAGAGGTGAAAGCTACTTGACAAATTTATTCCAAGACAGGAGCAGGATTGAGATGCTTCCCTCATTTCCTACCCCCTAGTTCAACTCACAGCCCAGGGAATCACCCCTTCCCCCAATTTTCTGTTTAAATATAGACACATTATTTGGTTTCTTGTTTCTAAGTTGCCTCCCTTTGAACATCAGTGCAGAAGACACAGAAATCTAACCCAGGAGCAGGCGCTGAAGGCAGTGCTTTGGGGGTGAGCTCTGGATCTGTGCAGCATCAAACTCACACAGCAAGTGGGGAGCACCCTTGGCACAGGAGCAACTCGTAATGCAAACACTAATCATAAAGCAACCATGTTAATTGGAACCCTGTAGACAGAGTGATCAGAGAGAAGAACATCGATCCAACCCATGCCACCTTGTTTCTTGCAGAAAGGAGGATTTTGGCATTCAGTTAATGCTGGCTTACCAAATGTCTGGAAAAGTTCAGACAAGTCAGCTGAAACGCAGTAGATGTGCACATCAGATGGAAGTGAGCACCAGCAGCAAAATAAATACCGTGCGGGAGATCAGTTGATGTCATCTTGCTATTCTCTTCTCTCCAAAAAGATACCTTTTACCCCACAGAGCAATCACTGCTTTCTTAAAGGGATTCTAAACAGCAGTGCTAGTTGCAAAGAGCCATTTATTCTTCCAAGGTGTTTATAAAGCCTTTCTTTCAGCCCATATCCCTACACATTTGTTGCTCCCTTTTTTTAAAGAAACAAAGAAATTGAAAAAGGTGCAGTTCTTGAAACCGTGAGTTTGGAGAAGAGTTTTAAAGTGCCTTTTTTTCTCTTTACCTTAAAAACCCCTGTGCTCCTTTAGAAATAATTTTCTTGCAAAACTTCATTTGGCAAAAAGGAAAAAAAAAAAGTATTCTTCTGCAAAATTTGAAGGGTTTTTGCCTACCCTCCCACCCTGCCGGTGCTCATTGAAGTACTTTTGATTTCCACAGACTCCTTTTTCTATAAAGCCTTTTGCTACCTGCGATAAGGGCTGTGAGAAGCTCCTTTAGCACCATGTGCCACGAGGCTGTCGCTCGCAAACCTCAGTTTAGCCAATACTTCCCTCTACCGGGAAAGAAAAACACTGCGATTTGTTATAATTCCTTTTGAAATTAAGGGAGCAGGTAAAGAAGGGTTTTCCTATCTAAGGATGATGGAAGATTTGGGGTATTTGGAATGAAGAAGGGGCATCACATTCAGAATATCACCAACACGTTGCTCCTTTGTTAGCCAGTTAAAAGGGTTTTGGCCATCCCACATTGACCTCCCTTCAACGAGCTCCTTTCCCTGCCGGTATCACAGCCCCATTGTGAGGCAACGGAGCATCCTCACCTTTGTGCTACAGAAAGCAGGTCAGCCCACTCTTTGCACCAGGACTGAACCCACCACTGGGTCACCTCAGGGACGGTGCTAAAGCTTCATTGCGTAACATTGTCTGCGATCTAGGCTTGTTCCTTCCTCTGATTTCTTTCCATCCCTCGCTTCAATTTCAATAAGCAAAGAGACCCTGACATAAACCCAGCTGCTGTGTCAGGATACATCTGTATCAGTCTTCAGCTTCTGGCTTTTAATTAAGTGTATCATCCTCATGGAGCATCTCTCATCAAGCATCCACGGGGAAATCCTGTAACGCCTGGCTAAATTGCTACATTTGTTCAATCAGACTCAAAGATATAATCCTAAAGTGAGCTAATCTAATTTAATGGGGAAAAAAAAATAATAAAAAATTACAGGCAGGCAGTGCCTCTGTCAATGAATGTGTCCAAGTGTGAAGAAAACGTTCAGTGCTCTGATAGACACATAAGAGCTCACATCATTAAAGTAAAATTTGTTTCATCTCTCTGAAATGGCTCACCCCCCGCCCTGAATTAGGCCACTTGATATCACACCAGAATACAGCTGCATTTTAATTTAAGAGATGAAGGTTATGCTGGGCTGGGCTGAATTATGTCCCATTATCATCCTCTCGCTGCCTGTAGACAGCACAAATATTTAGTGATTAGGCAGTTCAGAGAGCAGAGAAACACTGCGCCACTAAACGGGGAAAGCATTTTCCTGGGGTTTAGCGATTAGAAAGGCATAGCTTGGGCTTGCAGCAAAGCTTTCTGTTCCCCCACACCCCCAGTTCCCTGCATTGCAATGAATCCCAGGCTGGGTGAATTTCTGACTCCCAGAAGGTTGAGAAAAATTTCACTTCACATCAACATTCCTTTGCTAACTTACTTCAAAAAGTTATCCAAGCCTGCCCTTTCCAGGTTAGGTAAACCTTCATACAAGGGAGCGGTCACACGTTGAGCCATCAACAAAGTGTCCAAGAAATAAAAATACATGCCATCCTTTTTAGGTCAAAAGCACCAATTCATAACACCAAAGTTGCTTTAACCCTGTGACCTCTCTAGCAAAGGACACTGCCAGCTCTTCAGAAGGTTTTAAGTGATGACAAGGCTTAGGCCATGGAAGGAACCAAGATTGCTCTTGGGTGCAGCCCGACATTGGATGTTCCAAGAAGATGTTTTACAAGGGGGTGAAATCTAAACTTTACCAAGCTCCATGGGAGTTTTAGCTGTGAGTTCCACAGGGACAGGCTTCAAAGCAGACCAGAGGTTAGCCATTTCCAGAAAAATATTTCCACGTAGAATCTAAAGTGTCTAGAAATGCTGGTGCTTAATAGATGCTGCAAGATCAAAAACAGCTGATGTGTAAAATGGCATTTGATTTGTGGCAAATCACATTTGCTGTGCACTTTGCTTTCCTTGCACAGGCACTCCGAGCAAACCCTTGCCTTATTTCTGCCTCTAGAGTCACCCCTTGTGCGTTATACAGAGGATCTCCAAGGGATCTGTTTCCAGGCTTTTCCTTTGCATTTAATTGTGTTATGACACACACATGGAAGAAAAGTCTCTAACAGAGTCAGAGAAAATTGGTTGATTGGTTGGGTTTGGTCAAACACTACCTTCAAGCCTGCAGCTAGAAATGCGCCTTCAGGTGCACCATGGAGGCACAGATAATGAGAGGATCCCCAAAAAGGCCAGAGAGAATCAAAGTGATAAAGTAATTTTTTGGCATTTAGTACCCTCTTCTTTCTTTCATTATAGTCTATCGTACTCCCCCCCTCCTCCATTTTAACACTAATTAAAGTCCTTCCAGTACATTTACTTAGTATTTTACATGGATTGTGAACCTTTTCCCTTTTTATTTGAATCTTCTAATTAATTGTTGTATTTATTTGTTTATATTCAGACACTGCCATTTCAGTTTCTGGGACGTGCTTGGGGTAGAAAGACTCAGTGTAGCTAAGCAATAAAGACCAGAATGTCTTTCAGCACAGAAATAATCCTGTGGACTTCCTTAGGACTGCTCTAGGCATATTGATGCTCACATAGGCCAGATCTTGGGCAACTTGCGGTTACAAGTGGTTGAGTGACTCAGAATTTCTGACAAAAGCTTGAAAAATCTGAGAGAAAATAAACTGAGCTATCCTCCTGTTCATTTTTTTTGTAGGATTTCCCGTAAGGTTTCTACACCCTTCAGTGCCCTTTCTCCGGTGCTACTCACTGATTTTTTCATCCTTATACTTGCTAAGTTACAAATCCAAGGGTTGTAGGATGCAGGGCTTTGACTACCCATGTCATTTTGCTTCCAAAACTCTCCAGTCCACTAGATGACTTCTTTCTGGACACCTTTCCCTAGTGTATCTGCTTCTCCACCCATTTCCAACCCAAGTCTACTGCAACAGCACAGAGATGCGACAACATAGCCTTTCCTTCCGAAAAGAGGACGATGCAACTGAATTCAGAAACTGTCACTAGTATTTTCTCAGTATCTTCACGCTGAGCAGCTTAAGGATCCCCAGGTGCACATGCAGCCTGCCCTCAAGCTCTTTCAATCTAAACTCTTATCCTGAGACTGCATGTACTTGTCTGAGCCCAGTTGATTTGAGGACTGCTCACATGGAAGTGCTGGTACTCATCTTCCTGGTAGGTAGGAGGCAGAAGGATGAGCAGTCAGCAAAAGCCTAGGTGGAAGATTCTAAGTAAAAAAGGATTCAATAACAAACAGGTGCTCACAAACTGGCGATCACATTGGGCTGACACATTCCCTTACTTGGGAAATACAAAAGGCACCAACAAGACCAAAGACCAGGAGACAGTTTCTTTCATATGCAGATCCTCACCCTCCACCTTTGAGTGAATGCTGTGCAACCAGAAATAATTGCCAAATATATCCACCAGTTTCCTCTCTTGTCCATGTGAAGAGCCAAGCACTAGCCTTGCACATTTCTTTGGGCCTTCTTCTCTCTTTTGTCTGCTTGTTTGTAAGCACAGTCTGCAAATTCTCACCCCTCTCCTGCTTACATCCACTTCCAACTTGAAACTTTCATCAGGTCCCACCATCGATTTCCACCTCATCTTCCTTTCCCCAGTAAGCAGTTTTTAGACCAAACTAGATCTGAGATAAATTTAAAGCCTCTACAAGAGGACTCTACAGCATAAATTACCTGTAATCCCAATGTAATAAACCAGCCTGCCTCTCAATAACAAGAAAGTGCAGGAGCAGGATAGTACGCAACCAGGATCTGACTACTAACCCAATAAGCCCAGTTACCTGCTGGCATAAACTATGGTGAAGTCAACAGATCCTCCAACCATCCAAAAATTTGCCCTGTTAAAAATCAAGGAGTCCTCTGAATCCTGGTTTGCCTCACTGCAGAAGATTTTAAACAAACCTGTAATTGCTCACGGCTCTCAGCTTTTCATATTTCCTCCTTAATGCAATATCCTACCTCTGACAAATGGAGCCTTTAAGGACCACGCTGCCCTTGTCTGGAAATCTAGCATTAAAGTGCATCAATGAACACGCTGCACAACCACATTTTGCTTTCCAAGTTGACCCCCTCTGAGTGCAGGGTCAGACCCTTGCTGGATATTGAATGCTCTCCTCAGCATCAAGCAAACTTCGATTTTGTTTTACTCTTCCCCCCCTGCCCCACCCCTGCTGCAGAATTTCTGAGTGCTCTCGCAGAGAGAGGTTGTTGATTTGGTTTTTTGTTTGTTTGTTTTAATTTATGTATTCTCACATTTATTTTCAAGCATTGATTTAGAGGTAACTTTAAATGGGATCGGATTGGGGCTTCTATCTGGTATTTTGAAGGGAATTGTCCTCAACACAAACACAGCCACCCACAGACAATAACACAAAATCCTAACAACTGTCTTTGCTCTCTAAAAGAATTGGATGGGTTCAAGAGTGGCCTCTCTTAGTGGGTATTTGGGAGTCCAACAAAAAAGACAGATGCTGGAGAAGCACTTCCTGCTGCCCATCACTTTTCATATCTTGCTTTTTCTAATGTATTTTCACTTCTGGCTTGTTTTGTACTCATGTTCATATTGAAACAGGAGGGGAAAAACAGCAAAAAAAGCTGGTTTAAGTGGGTGGTCTGAAGTAAAGCAAAAGTCAACGAGTAATTATATGTAAAATTCAGGTATTCACTTCTGAACTGACAGTTTACTCCATTTTTCTTACAAGTGGGGTCACCATTTTACTACTTTTGCACAACACAACGACACCAGTAACTCATGTCAGTCCCTCCCCAAGAACATCCCATCATTCTACAGTATGCTGGTCCCTCCCCAAGAACATCCCATCATTCTACAGCATGCTGGTCCCTCCCCAAGAACATCCCATCACTCTACAGTCTCACTGCACACCCCAAAATTTGTATTTGACACAAAGACAAGCGCAGCTCTGAAACCCAGCCTGTGCAATGGGTAAGCAAACAAAAGCAGTCTTTTCTTCAAAAAAAAAAAAACCCAACAACTGAACAAGCAGGATGAACTCTCCAAGTCCACATACTTTGAAAATGTGGCTCCAGCAATGTCCCCAGCAAGGACTTCTCTGAGAAACCCAGCAGAAAGATCTATCTCAGCAGTGCTATCTCGTTAGACACAGAGGCCATGACCGGTTTAGGGCTATAACGTAACACAAGAAACACTGAGACCAAAACAAAGGAAGGGGGGCCAAACACTAGACTAGGGGGCCTTAGGCTCACCGCAGAGTCCAAGACTTTCTCCCAGGATTATGACTGTCCCTTAAATCCATCAGAGGTCAGATGTCTTTCTCAATGCCCTTCAACCAGTTGCCCCAATGCCTTGAAGTCTTTTATAACTGCCTTTGGGCTTCTCTCTGCAACCTCATCATGGCCAATCTGAATAGCCAACAAAGGGTAATAATCAGAGGGCTTCCTTTTAACATCTCTAAACCGAGACCCAAGGAGGCAGCACTTCCCTGTGGAGTGGGTCCGCTCGACAAATGGGGCCCTCTGTTCGCCTCAGAAGGGAGTCACCTACTACAATTACCCTCCTTTTTTTCTTAGTTGAGGCAGTCCTAAGGTGTGGGGGTGAGTGACTAGCCCTGGGCGACTCACTGGATGGATCTTCATTTTCATCCTCATTTGCCTGGCCCTCGAGCTCCCAAGCCCCACACCTCCTGTGCAAGGGCAACTGGGAAGGTGAGGGGGGCCGGGAGGGGTTTCGCCGCCTCTCCGAGGAGGGACCTGTCTCCATTCCCCTTGTCTCTTAGGTCTCCTCCTCCTGCCTCGTGAACAGGAGGGGATCCTCCACTTCTAGTAGAGGTCCCTTTGCCTCAGGGTACGGCTTGCCGACNAGCTCTGCGCTCCCTGGGTGCTTCTGTTCAGAAGGCAGCGGCGTGGGCGAGTGAGTGACCTCCGGTGTGTTCACACCTCGTTCAGATCAGGCGCTGGGGGCTGCCTCAGCAGCCCGGCCACCGGCTGCCAGTCCCTTGGAGCAGGCGAGACGCCTTCTTGGCTTCAAAGAGCCCCAAGACAGAGATCCTTCCTTGGTGGTCCTTTTGGCTGCGATTCCCTTCCCCAGTGCAGATTTACCTGCGCTGGAGCTGGTCTCCTCGGCGAGTGACCATGGGTGTCACCTGTCTATGTGACCACCATAACATAGATGGGAGTGGGTGATGAGCAGCCAGAAGGAGCTATGTGGACTGTTTGTCCTATCCCAGCCAGCATCAGTGGAGCAGCCAAGGTGTTTTGGTTTGTAAGTCTCCATGCCTACAGAATCTGACAAATAAACTCACGGAAGATTTGGCTTCATATAAACCGAAGTGTGTGGCACAGCATGGTCAAAGTCAGTAAGAAGATAAGTGTGAAGAAAATAGGGACATCCTCACCCCCACCAGCTTCTCCTGACCACCATCAGGGGGACAGCAGTACTTGGTAATGCATTTTGCAGCAAGGCCCAAAATACCTCTTTTTGGTGGTTCATGTAGTTTCAGTCATCTTCCCAATTTGTAGCACAGCCACATCCTATGCTGCACAGGGCTCTTCCATGGGATTTGGTTCTACCAGTGTAGGTATCTCTAGCTCAGAAGTGAGCCACACGTGTTTCAACACTGTAATAGTGTCACTCTTGTCCATGACTGGCAAATATCTGTCTTGTGAAAGGGGGAGTTTTGACATCCTCCACTTCAATTAAACATTTTGATCCTGCAATCAATGCCAACAAATGTAGTGTGCAATGTACAATACTTGAGCCAGTGAAACATTTAGAGTGTCCATGGCTTATAGCCTCCATAGGGGGTACCAGTCCCCTACATCATCATGCTTTTCCAATACCATGACATGATGGGTGAACAGGCACATGGAGTTGAACAGGCACACACTGATAAAATCACACTACAGCTGGGTATCAATAGAAACTTTGTTAATGTATTATACACATTTTAGCACCATTTCCTGAATCCAACTACATGACAAGATCACTTATCTCTACTGTCATTCCTGCAATATCCACAGTGAAGGATGACTCCTGTATTGAACTCTGATGTAATATCACATCAGACTCCCATTTCTTGTTTCAGAATAAAGCTGTAATTCACACTGAGGGGAAACTTGAAAACATACCTTGAACCTCATTGAGGTAAAGATCTGCCCAAAACATGAGCCCAAGGTGTGAATTGCATCATGCATGTTACTGAGAGATGAACTCCAGGCCTCGCTGGGCCAGGGACTCACAGCCAGCAGTGGGTTTAGGTATTGAGAAATACCAAATCATAACCATGGAACAGATCAATTTGAGATCTTCCCCATTTTTGGAGGTGTGGGGAGATGTAAAAATTGTGTGATAAGGTGTTTGAAGATCACAAAGCAGAACAACCTAAAACTTACCTAAGCAAGTGCTCCCTATGTCAGAAAAGACATTTCCTTTCAAGATTAAGTGCTGATTGGAGGGGAGAAAATTCAAAGCAATGTATCTCTTGAAGAGATGCACCAACTGAATGAATTTTCTCCTTTTAGAGATGTGAATGCTTATATTATTTTAGTAAGCAAGCCCAGCTGCCTCTCCTCAACATACTGCCAGACATCCATTTCTTAGACAGGCTCAGACTCAGCCTGACTCCTCTCATGCTACAGGGTCATCTCCTTCCACCAGGGAGTTAAACACCAGAATGAAACATCAAGGTACTCCACATTTACCAGAGAGTCACCTCCCTGGGATCCTCCCACCCACAGAAGCTCAGAACTTACCCCAGATCATGCCATCTTCTCAAATCCATCACACTCTCCCTCCAGCTGCTAGTTTCCAAGCCACAAACTCCCCCTAAAACCCCACCCAACTGCCCCTCACCAGAACAGAAACCTCTAACCTAAGCACAGAGGTCCTCCCTTAAATATTTAACTTCCCCTCCCTGATTTCTCATACCTTGCATCTGGCTCCTGATGGCTGACTGGATTAACCCTTTCTCTGCCACATCCAATAAAATTCCGGACAGCTGGTTCCTGCTCTTCAGCTCCCAGGAGAGGGAAAATTGGCTGCATACTATTAGGACAATAATTACCATGATAGACAGCAGCTATGCTATTGGTGGGTCAGGCATAGGAAGATGCTGAAAAGAGCCAAAAGATTATGTGATTGATGAGAAAATTGCCTGTGTGAGAGGCTTTAAGAGGTCATTCCACTCACATTAAAAAAATAAATAGGTGATAGTGACTAAGTGCCTTCATTGAATAAAAATAGCAGGTACTAAAGAATTTTTTAATGTGGCATTAAAGGCATATCGAGAAGCAGTAGCTTGGAGCTGAAGCCAAGCTAATTTAAATGAAAAGATAGGCTTGTGATTTTAAGTGAAAGGCTAATTAACTGTGAAACAAATTGCCAAGGGACCAACATTCTCTTTGATGTCTTCAGGTCAAGAACTGTAAGCCCAGCTGGATAACTTACTTTAGTCAAATGCAGCCCAGCACCCCCTCCAAGATACGTGGGCAGCATTTAAACTTGTGTTTCCAGGTCCTCTCAGTGATAATGACATTTTGTGACACATAAGTGACCTTCACTAAGGTCACTCAGTTGGTTTGCGCTCCTAATACCCAAAAGCAGACCCCCTGGATCTGCATTTCGTATC
Source organism: Baryphthengus martii (assembly GCA_013396935.1). Lineage (NCBI taxonomy): Eukaryota > Metazoa > Chordata > Aves > Coraciiformes > Momotidae > Baryphthengus > Baryphthengus martii. Next base: position 178,965 of record VWZK01018381.1, on the reverse strand, counting down.
TACTTGCACAAACCTTAGGTCAGTACCTGTGCAACAAGCTTCTGCATCTATATGCCTGTAATCATATCAATACTTGTCCTGCACATGACTTGTGAGAGTGCCAGCCTGCTCTGCTACACATCTTACCGTCCTGCAAAAGTTACTTTGTGCTTGTCCCAACGCCTTCTGTTGTTGCTCTCCCAACACATATGGGAACATATAGAGATATAGAGGGATCATCTCAATTGACTGGATGAGACAGCCAATGAGTTAGTTATTACTATTTCAGTTTCCTGCGTATGGTCAAGTTCCCTTTTACACTGGAAATTCTCACTCATTTCGTTTTCTGACCTTTAAATGGTAACTCTGTTTTCTCAGACTCCCTTTAAGCTCTCTCCTTGCTGCTAATATCCCTTTTTAAGGCTGTTATTTATAGTTTAGGTTTCAATCTCTATATCGGAGATAGAGGCCTTGACTCTTTTCTGCACCTTGCATATGTCATTTTGATCTAAAACCACTAGGAGGAAGCATTCAACAAGTTTCGTTGTCCTGTTGCAGATCTTAGTCTCAATTTTATTATATTCAAAGAGTTTTGATCAGGAACGAAGGGGCTTCTGGGTCACAGAACCCCTTGGAAGTTCCATGGCACATAATCCCTTAAAGAAATATATAACTACTCACCATCCAGTCAGACCGGCTCCTCTGCTCCTGCTACAAAACTGTCTCCATCCGCTGGAGAACAGAAGCCACTTCTAATTTCCAGTGTCTTTTTTCCCCTGACTATTCTATTTGTCTTTTAAATGTTTTTCTCCCTCGCTCATATTTTCCCATCTGCTTTATTTACTCAGAGTTATGATGCATCCCCTGAGCTATTATTTCTAGGCCAAACAAACTAAACTTGAATCTCTTTTCATAATATAGATTTTCATTCCAGCCTTGCTCCTCTGCTCTTGATCCAGTTTTAATTCACATCTGTTGAATTGGAAAGGCGTCTGGCAAATGGGAGGAAAAAACTTATTTTCTTTCAAGTTCAATGGGAGTTTTGTTGGCTCATGAGTTGAGAAGCACTGAACTGAATTATCCACACGGTCCCATTAATACTGATAGTCTCAATGGTAAAGTCAATTTAGCTTATGCTGCAGGTCCTGACTTTTGCTGAAGAAAATAGCTTTTTACTGGTTAGTTCCATGTACTCCTATTTTTTTTCTTTAACTCTTTTGACTGGGGTGCAAATATTCAAGGCCTTTCCATTATTCTGTTTTCCTGTGAAAAATGTGTGTGCTTTAGCTAGTGAAATCAGGGCTACTACAGAAAGGTACAGTTGTTCTGGTATTCTCATGCCCTTCATTGATATATTTATTGCGCTACTTTGCACAATAAAAATAAACAAAAACATCATGTTGTTGAGGTGGTGTTTCTCATGAACTGTCATCAAAGGGAAAAGTTCTCAGCCCTCATGCTTTTGTTGTCTCTATTAATAACCTGTTTAAAAATGAAATAATTTGGAGTAAAATTTGTAAGTGATACATAGATTATGGAAGGGGTAACTGTTGATGAGACCAGGCTATTAATGCAATGTTCTCAGAATAGTGGCTAGGCGGGGGCAAGCCCACAAAACCTAAGACCAAAAAAGACAACAATCCGTCTGGAAACAAGACCATATGCCACACAGCCATCACAAGAAACTAGGATCTTAATATGGACATCAGTAAGATCCAAAATTAAGAGGGTTCAGAAGAGAATCAGAAAGATTAAAGAACATGGTAAGAGACTTGTCTTCTCCAAAATTATATCACTTTTACTCAAAAGGGTTTATGCAGAAGAAAAAAAAAAATCACCCTAAGGAGTACTTGCAAGTTCTTATACCAATGAACAGTTCACTTAGGGAATATATATATACCCAATCTCCTACACTGGTGGAGCTCTGATTCAGCTTGAGGGTGGTCTTCCCAGACAGACGTAGATAGATGTAGCTGACTGTCAATAAACTATTCTTACAACCACAGATACCCTTTGCTGGCACACAAACTGGCAAAGATGAGTTGCTCTTCTTTTGGATACGGATGTATTTAAGCACATGTCTTGAGAGAATGCAATATAAGTGTTTTAAAATTGTAGTTGTTAGCTTTGTTTTTTTATTCTGAAGGAATAGAGTCCCCTGGGTTCCAGTGGCACAGAGCTGTTGACTTCTCTGATATAATTCATATTCACTGTGCACATATCTTAAAACCTGAGGGAGTATTAGTCAAAACTCAAAGATGCTACGATGCCAGGAATGGTTAGAAGCTAAGGCAATACCACAGAGGAAATGAAAAGGTACCATAAATATTTTTTATTTGTAATCAGTGTTCAGACAGTATTAAGTGAAAACAGAATCTCATTATTAGATGTAATTTACCATTCATTGGAAAAGAGAATTTCTGTCCAAAAAGCTTACAATCTAAAGAGGTGAAAAAGGTGTGAGAAGAAGAAAGTGACATAGGACAGGACATATAACCTTACAGAAGGGGTGTTGAAGAGAGTAGGCAACTTGCTGGAGGTTGCAAGCAAAGTGCACAGCAAGTCCCTCAGTTGCAAAACTCAGTTTCCTTTCTGGCTGAAATCAATGTGGAGGGAAAAGCTCAGCTGAGCCTTGTCAGAACCTGCCAACCCCAACAGTGATCACATACCTACAACTTTGCAACTAAGAAAAATGAAAAGCGTCTCATGCTAGGTTGTGTGTAATGTGTTTGAAATTTAAATACAAAATTAAAATGTCAAGGGTTATTTATGACCATGTCTAGTGCATGACAAAGGGTAACGCAACAGCCATTAGACAGCAAAGTGCATCAGCTGGAAGTTACTCTAAATACACGTACAAAGGACAAAAGGCTGAGTACTGTTTGGGCATATTTTTCTGGGAAGCCCAAGCTAGTAATGACGTGAAGAAAGATAAAGAACTGTACAAGGAAAATGTAGTGAGGACCATGAGAGACCATGTGCACATGTAGTTTCATGAAAACCAGAATTTATGATTACGTGCTTTATCTTCTGTTAACCTCAGACCCAAATGCTTCAACTCAGATTTCCACACTACTCATACTTTGATTTCTTCTAATCTTTGCAGGAAAGAGAAAACTAGTCCCTCCATCAGAGAAGCAGAGGCAGAAGGGAGAAAGGCACCTGCCAACCATGGGACACATCTACCTGAGGTCAAGGCCTCATTCCATGGCCATGGATGACACTCACCACTGTGACCAAGGGCAGCTCAGATAGGGCCCATGTGGCGCACCACAGCTTGGGTTGCTGAATGTCTAAGTGGTTGAAGTGATGCTGCCAATTTCCTGCCAGTGGATATCCTCATTTGTCTCTTTACCACATCGGTGAGAATGAACTTGAGCATGAAATTTTTCCTGAAACTTCACAGAAAGTGAAAAATGTGTTATGGGGTGACTGAGAGACACAGGGCAGGGCTGCCTTCACCTTACTGCCAAAGGAAACCAGGCTAAAAAAAAAAATAATAATCCTCACAGGCAAAATATAGAGCAAGGTTTTACTCAGCTCAGTACAACTTCCTGTAATACTAAGAGTTGTATTTATTATTTCACTAAGCTGCAGTAACACAACTACAACAGCATACATTCCATAACTTTTCTGTAAATCAATTATATTGGAAGAAGACCACTATACTGTGACAGCATATCTGTGATTCATGCAGTGCCTAGGTTTGTGACGTCTGCCCCCAAATATAAAAAAAAATAAAAAATAAATCAATAGCCATTTGTTTAACAGGTTTATATAATGAGAGTATTAATTAGGAATGGACTACGGGTAAATTTTAGCTCCTTTCCCTTTGACAATTTATATTGATACTGACATTCTTTTTCTGCTCTTCAGTAGATCCATTGGTGCTTGAGCTTTTCTCTGCTTCTTGCACCAAGGGTAATGTCAGCAGGTGTTACTTATCAGTGCTGTGAACACGCTGCTGCTCTCAGGTGTTGTGGGACCTGCTTTGCAGTAGGATGCCCTTGGTCAAACAGATCCAAAACTTTTCTCTACAGATGGAAATAAGGAACAAAGCTGAGCCAAAGGCTACGATTTAGCAGCTACCGTAGTTAACAGACTGGGATCAACAGACTTTGTTTAATCGGGAGGCTGCCTCCGCTGACATGTAGTTACAATATCAGCTTCTGTGAACATTCTGAAATATTGTTAACAACACTGCCACTGATGAACTATTTAATGTCTGGAGATTGTTGATTACCTGTAATTCCTCCATTCTCAACCATGAGATTGGAACTACTGGCTCTTGTGACGCTGTCATATGATGGAGGAAAGGATGCTGAGGACAAAGTTTCAGACTTGTCAAGACTCCTACCATAGTTTTCACCCATCATAGATGCAATAAGTCCTTCTTTTTCTGGAGCAGTATCTCCAAGAGTGTCAATACTGCAAGTTCTATGATGGTGCAGGTAAGAAGCCTGCTTTATGGAGCGCAGGAGCAAATGACTCCTGTAGGCACGCTGGATGACAGTGGCGGAAGCTTCCTCTTGTCTGTGTCTGAGTGTAGTGGATATTGGCTCATAGGAATTTTTTGATGGGTTTGCAACCATGAACTTCTCCTCCATTTGTACTTTTAGAGTATCCAGCACCCCAGAATCTCCTAACACTCGTTTGGTAAAAGCAAACAAGATATCCAAGCAGTGGATCCTATCTCCACTGACCATAGGCAGGTCCATTGCTATGAGTTCAACTTTGTTTGGTTTAGGTACACGTAAAGGTTCAGCCAGAGCATCTGCAAAGTCTGAAAGTGCAGAGAAAGGTATAAACTGAGTTGCCTCAGGATCAAACTTCTCCCAGATTTCATAAAAGATGTCAAAATCATCTTCCCCTAAAGGCTCCGTACTTTCCTCAGTGGCAGCATTGAAGTTCTCCAGAATAACAGCTATATACATGTTTACAACAATGAGAAATGATATAATGATGTAACTTACAAAATAAATAATACCTATGGCAGGTTTACCACATTCGCCTATAGTACCATTTATGTTTGGATCACAGTATGGCGGCCCAGTGTTTAAAATAGGACTGAGAAGACCATCCCAGCCAGCTGACGTGGTGATTTGGAAGAGACAGAGCATGCTGTTGGCAAAGGTTTGGAAGTTGAACATATCGTCAATGCCATCTTCCATCTTCACATAGGCAAAGTTAGCCATGCCAAAAATGGCATAAATGAACATGACCAGAAAAAGCAAGAGGCCAATGTTGAATAGAGCAGGTAGGGACATCATTAAGGCAAAAAGTAGAGTTCGAATTCCTTTGGCAGCCCGGATGAGTCTCAGTATTCGTCCAATCCGAGCCAAGCGAATGACTCTGAAGAGCGTAGGTGGTAAGAAATGTTCGAATGCTTTACCGATGCCAGAAAGCAGTAAGGCTAAAATGGTAAGGATAAAAACTCGTTAAAACATCACACTTCTGCTGAACTAGTAAGTAGGATGAAATTATAATATCTGTACTGTTGAAACATATCTGATGTGTGCATGTTCTAAGACCCTTGCAGAACAACCTTTCAGAGAAGTTAAAGTTGAAAAAACAGCTGTGGAAATCAGCAAATATGAACTACAGTCTTCAGCTGTCAGAAGACAGCACCCATTGCATTAAGGATGGCAAGAACCTTTCCATGCACAACTTCAGATATTCATATCGGTCAACACTTGTTGACTGATGGTTTTCTTTGACACCAGTGGCATGAATACTTCAGCAGGTGAAGGTTATGTATCTTCCTTCTAAGTCTAACTTCAAATACAAAGCTAAACTAAGAAAACAAGATGTAACAACGTCATGGTCATCATTTAGATAATATAGCCAAGATTTGTATAAGTAAATCCAGTGATGAACATATAGAAGTTGTGCATACCTATCTAAAATGGCTTTTAGTTCGTTCAGGGACATTGCTACATGTGGGTGATATTTTATCTTTAGTTTGCATGAAAAAAATGACAATTATAGTAGAACCAGAAGAGGTTTGGCTTTTCTAGGTTTAGAAGTTTTGGATACATTTTACTGGATTCCCACTCTAGGAATTTAATTTCTCAAGGAAGAGCCATATTCTTACTGGAATTGTAGCCATTCTATATAAACCATTCTAAAGAAACAAAATATTTTTCTGCCTGTAAATACTTTCTGGTATCTTGACAGCACTGGTCCTAGGAACAGTTAAACTGGCAGAAAGAGCTCTTCAGCCTATTCTTCCATTGCAATCCCTTCAATGTACATAAATGTATCCCTTTCTGTCCTATTACACAGTGCGAACCCTTATTTTTAATCAACTATGTCTGAGTTTCCAGAAATTGAATTCTACAAGCTATAATTTAATTCCAAATTTCATATCCCCTATATATTTCAATTATCTGTTAAAAACACTGATGACAAAACCCAGCAATTTTTCTCTGATCAAATATTTCTTAGTGGGCACTGAATTTATAACAATAGAAATTATTACATAACGTGGTAGTGGTACGATGTGTTATGCATTCTGTCTTTCAGACTAAGAATAAACAACCTGAAGAACCATTATGAAAGATTTTACATAACACAGCTGTCTCTATTTTCAAAAATAGCAAAATTATTTTAAAATCTTATTTCTTGTTATTTTAGTATAATCACGGTGGGGTTTTGAGCTCTTTTTCCTCAAGACTTTACAGTATTATGATTTCCCCCTCAACATCCATTTGCAGTTGATAAATTTAAACTTTTTTTTTTTTTTTCTGAGGATAATAATTGATTCAGTAAAGAATTTGCCAAACCAATTTTACTTACCGACAAGTGACATGATCACAACAACTAAATCAAATATGTTCCAGGCATTTGAGAAATAATATTGTCTCAGAGCCACCAATTTCAGTACACATTCTGCAGTAAAGATGGCAATGAAGAATATATTGAATTTGTTCAGGATGTTAGTCTTCATTTCACTTTGCTCATAGGTTTCCACCATCATGGTGATCATGTTAAGGCAGATGAGAATCATGATGACAACATCAAAGGCTTGGCGTGTTACAATGTCAAAAAGGAACCCTTGGTATCTGTTCTAGAAGAAAAAAAATACACCTGGCATCAGTTATGAAAGTGGGGAGTACTCATCTGTACGTGTTTCCAACAGTTCAAATTTTTGTGTTGCAAAGTCACCCAACTACAGTGAAGTCAGAGAAATGTAAGAAAGGCAGAATATAAAAATGGCATTAAAAATCCCTCCCCATTCTGAAGGTCAATCAGTTCCAAAATGAATGTAAAACTCAACAATATTTATGCAGAGAATTTAATAAATATTTAACGTGTAAAATCTTTCAGTGCAATTTTTTGGTAAGGAACTGACTTCAGACCACTGTCTGAGTATCAGTGTAAAGACAGTATAAATAATTTATATGCAAGCTATGAACACATGCACTTTTCAGTGAAGTAATTGCACTTTTTAAAATGCATTTTCCTTTTAAAGAATTCAGATAGTCTTACTAGTGGTCTTGGAATGGGTTTTTGAGGTTTCTTGGATCCCAGCTTTTTCATTGCATTGTAGTATTTTTTTTGTTCTTCTGTCATAAAGATATCCTCCCCACCTAAGTATATAAAGAAATGTCATTGTTATTTGGTGAGAAAGCAGCTCTATTGCAGGTACTGGAAACTATCACTCCTTCCTTTTTCACATCTTGCTGGTACTACCTCTTCATAATGCGTAACTGCATCCAAAAAACCAACCATATATTCACAGAGGAGTGCTGGGGTGAAACCCAGCTAACTCAGACAGCATGAAAACAAAGGGCATACTAAAAGCTTGGACAAGATCAAATCTTTCCCTGGTTTCCCACGTGTCGGTCTTCTTGAATATCAAGATACTCATCAGAACAGCTGTATCACATCACTTCCTAAACAACAAGTTTCCTGTCATGCTCAGTTCCCAAAAATGAGCAAAATTTTAAGGGGATGCAGAGATGTGACTGCCTTCAAAATGTTGGGGAAAGAACTAGATGTTTAGGCTTATAAAGGGAAAAAAAAGGAGGAAGAAACTCACCCTAAGCGTTGCTTCTGCTAACTTAATTAGTAATGCTTTTACAAATGCCAATAGAAGTTTAAGATTCTGTGTATAGCGAGCTTTACATAGAATCTCTAAAGATTCTCTAAAGATAGCATTGCTTGCAGTGTAGTAGGTACCTGGTAGCAAAACCAATATACTTATCTTTCTCTTTTGTTGGTTGAAATTGTCAATAATAACACCGACAAAGAGATTCAGAGTAAAGAAAGATCCAAAGATGATGAAGTTCACAAAGTAGAGATACATAAATAGATTGTGCTCCATTTTTGGCTGCTCATTTTTCTGCAAGAACGAGAAGCAACATGAAAAATGACCAGTGACAACACGGGCCCAATTCAGAACTATCTTCATATTGCAAATCCTCACACAAATTGACTCCAGGAAGAACTAAGGGCTACAGCTCAACTTCTAATTCTTACAAAATTGGTATAGTTCAAAACTACCGCGAGTGCATAACACAAAATATTATATGTATACAACAATTTTGGAAAAAGAATGAAATGGTTGAAGAAAGTAACATTCATATTGTGACTACTTGAAGCATCAGAATTCTAGCACCTCGTAGGGACATCATGGCTCAGATGCTGACTGCTATCTCTTTTGAAATTAAATATGAAGCTTACGAAGTGATGCACCAAACACAACAATTGAGAGATAACCAACCAGAAAATACAGCTCAAAATAATAATACTACAAAATGCTTATACTATGACAGCTTGTTAATTTGATTTCAATAGTTTCTGGCTAGATCATTGCAGAACGGAATAACTTAGTTCATACTGATATATTTGCACTGAAAAACAAAGAAAAGCTTACTCTTTGACTGATGATGAATGAGGTTTACTTTTGTTTGAATTTTTTTTTTTCCACAAAAACTAATTGTTGTGGGTTTTTTTTCTTTTTAAACTTGGCTTAAGATTGAGGCCCTGCTAAAGTTAACAGAAATAGTTACTGTCGGAGACTCTTGGCATGATATTCAGAAGCATTTCAGAAGCATAAGTTCAGCTCAGATAAGAATAGGAGCTGTAAAATACTCAGTACTTGACAAGTCAAGTAAACTATTTAGAAGTTTAATTCCAAGCTCTTGCCACTAAAAATTTTGGCCTAGTTGTGTTATTTTCTTCTTAACAAAAAACTTCTCCTATGGCTATTATGGATAAAAACAAAACCTGAATCAGAAAAAGGGTTTGTCAAATTGAAACACAACCCCCTTCATTTTCATATATGGTTACTTTTAAAATTATTGTATTCCTTTGAACTCATGATGAAGTTAAGATATCTATTTCAAATTCTTTGCCTCCAAGGACATACCACTTTGTTCTGTATAGCATTGAACGATACTTCTGACAAGACAGCAAACTAGGAAAAATAATACTAGTCATGCCTGACAATGTATTTTAAATGGTTGCTCAGCCACAGTAGCTTGATCCTTGATGAAGTTTGGTTTTATGTTTTCAAATGGAATTTGAATTATGTTACTATAAAACATTCAGGTTTACTCCAATCTTGACTTTCATAAAAGAAGATGTATGAAGGTAGGTGCCTCCATATGAGCAGAAACCCTCAACTCATGTGCTAGCTGATGGAAATCCAGTTATTAGTAGAGTCAATGTTGCATAGAGAGGCGCATAGCTGAACAATATAGATATCCAGGTGAGCTGAAATGCTCCCTAGATCAACTCTGAGCATATTGACTAGATCTCCATTAATCACAGAAAAGGGCACTTGGAGGTGAACTCATATGGCGACCTCACACTATAGGTAACTGCATTTAGGTGAGTGAATCTGAAGTTGAATCCCTCTCCCCAGCAGAAGAGATTAACTTTAGGATATTATGACTCCTTCACAGCTTAGATGTTTACATCAGCTGATAAAAGTAATTACTAGAAAGATTTAGCGCAGACAAACAGCAGATGTAAACGTTCAAAAACAGTAACACTTTTTCAGAAAGCAGTAACATTAACAAAAAATACAGTTTGAATACGGAGACTGACCTCTCGTGAATCTACTGCCGCATACATTATGTCCATCCAACCTTTAAATGTTGCCTGGAATGAGAGATTATGGACAATGTGTTGAAATTTCAGGGTAAAAGTCTTCTTTACATAATTTGCAATAAGTGAATGACGTTGTCTGGAGTAAGAGCCTTTGGTCACACCAAGCTCTGACTTTAAGGAAACTTGCCCCTGCTGTATGTGTGGCATACTCAGCCTTATCAGGACGTGAGGCTTACTAGGATGGGGCAGAACGTGCTGCCCTGGGATGCTGACAGGGCAAACTTTCACTAGCATGGTCTACTAAAGGCCTTACAATCCTCACAGCCAAGAAAAAAAAAAAATCTATATTATAGAAGACTGGTTCAGTATTTGCCCCAGATTTCCTTCTGAGACTAAGTCCAGCTCTCAGGCTCATGAACCCGCTGGAAGCCGAAACAGCACTCATCCACCAGTCGCTTGCTTCAACACCTGGAAAATAACACTGGGATCTAATTTCCATTGGATCTGTTTCATTTGTGTACATGAACAGCACTAGTGTGTGAACAGCCATCGACAAGGGAAGAGCAAGCTGTATGATATCACTGTTTTCCATCACCCACAGAAATGAGTTAGGAGTTGACAGGTGGTCAAGCTCATCTGACATGGTGCTGGCTAGTGAAGGCAAGCAGCACTTACCACTTGAAGAAGAGCCAGGTAGCCAGAGCCAACATTATCAAAGTTGACTTTAACATTGACCCAGAATATTTTTCCTGTGTTATTATACATTTTACAGTCTGTTATGTCATTGATCGAACTATTTAACTCTGAATCTTCTTCTGTCAGATTGACACATTTCCCAAACTTCCCAGCAAAGAGGTTCACTCCCATGATGCTGAAGATAAGCCAGAAGATGAGGCAGACGAGCAGAACATTCATGATGGAAGGAATGGCTCCAAGGAGGGCATTGACAACCACCTTGGATGAAATGGGAGATGAAAAATACACTTAAGAAGAGATGAGTTCAAGTATTTGCTTGGTGCAATAAGCAGTCATTTAGTCATCTCAGCAAACAGAAATCTGAACCTTTTCATATAAATACCAGTCGTAAGTGGCATGGGTACCTTGAACAAAGATTCAAAGGCCCATAGTACCTCTAGTACCTCTTAGGCTTTCAAAGAATTAGTTGATACTTTTGGGGCTGCTGTGGCCGCTACCACATAAGTACACTACAGTGTGAGTCCGTCCTCTTTTGATTACTTTCTCTCAGTTTTGTAGTGGGGCATGTTTTATTTGTTTGTTTTAAGCTTACATAACATTTCTGAAGTATTTATCCGTAGGAACTAGTGCAGAGCACTGTATCACAAAGTCTGTAGAAACTGGTTTTCAAAAGGACCCGGAATAACTCTCCACTAGCATTTTGCTAGATCTATTATTTTTAGTGGATTGTGATTATGTTTGGGGTCTGTAACCATGAGCTAGGTACCATTTCCTGTGCTAGGTGCTCTGTGATCACAGGTGATGTCCATGGAGGTTTCAAGTGCATGCTGAGAGATAACAGCTTGCTTCATAAAATGGGGCACTGTAAGGAAACAATGAGAATACGTATCTGAGTTTCACTGTGAAGGAAATAACTCAGCAGTCAGGTAGCAAAGAACCTGACAGACCAGAAGAAAAATTAAAAAATGTTTCTGAAGGCTTTAGGAGACCACATCACACACTTTCTGCACAGCAAGACAGAAAGTACGATTGTACCTGTTTCAAAATTGACTCTAGACAAAGAAACTTTGAAGCATTCTGTTAATTCATTTCATGGAATTTCTCTCTGCCTCTGACAAGACTGCAGTCAGACATTTCAGTCTCACTTCCAGAAGATATCCAAAAGCAATCTATATCTCAGCTTCACTGAGGCCGCATTCCTACGTAAAACTGTGACAGTGGTGCCATGTGCATTTCTATCATCTGTTTTCACATGCCAGTATATATTCCAGAGACTTTTGCCCTAATACCCCTGTGGTTATCATTCTCTTTCTTACAGCACAGTGCAGATGTGTTTTGCATGTGGCTGAGGGAATCCTTTTCTGCATTTGCACAAGGATATATTTGTAATGAAATGTAATTGATGTTCAGCAGCTTCCCATTGTTCCAGGTGTGCCTTTGATGGAAAAAGGCAGCAAATCTTCTACAGGCAAACACTCCTGCGTTTTGAAAGAGTAAGTCTTTTTGGAACAGTAATTTGAGCAAAGTACCTCTTAATAGTCTGAAGTTTTTGTAAATCAATCCAGTAAAAACTTGCAGAACAGAGGTGATTCTTTCCTCTCAATTAGCTTGCCATCAGACTTCAAAAATGAGAATTGTGCTCACATTTCTTATTCTCTGTTTGATCTTTGGCTATCTCAGTAAGACAGGAACACAAGAATGACTGAACAGCAACGGAACAAAGTTCTGCCTAATCCAGTTTTAGTCTCAACAGCACTGAGGATCGATCACTCGAGGAGTGTCTATAAAGAGCAGCCAAGTACAGAAGAGCACAGCAAAGGCGCCTTTTAAAAATTCATTTTATAGGTCCTAAACTGAACTTAGGGTAGACATGTGAACTTCATAGAGACACAGCCAGAAGTTATGGATCTGGTTTTATATATATATGTATGCTTCATGTATATAAAGCACTTGTCAGTGCTTTGTATACAGTGCTTTAGTTTGTATTCAGTCTTACCCTCATTCCTTCAAATCGTGACAATGCTCTCAAGGGTCTCAGAGCTCGGAGAGTCCTAAGAGATTTCATGGGGCCAAATGAACTACCTAAGAGGTTTATTAAAGAGACCTGCATGGGAAAACAAAAGAAAGCTTTAGCAATGTCCTGACATCTGTTTTCTTTATTCGTGTTTAAAAAAACCACAGCCAAACCAACGCAAATCTCCCCACGTTTTCAGTGCCCAGAGTGCAATATGCTGAAACCATCATTAAGGGAGGTAATTTTACATCCAGAAAATAATCAGTCCTTCTGTTGCTATATCCTGCATCAGGACCCCTGTAGGAACACCAAAGGCAAAACTTACATCTACAATGAAGAAGTCCAGCCAGCACCAGGCATTGGTGAAATACTTCTTGAAGCCATAAGCCACCCATTTCAGGAGCATCTCCAGAACAAAGATGAAAGTGAACATTTTGTCAAGAAATGCCAGTATACTTTTAATGATTTTTCTCTCATTTATATGAATGTCCTCAAATGCCTGAAACCACAATATATAGACAAATGGCAAAAGTCAGAAATGATCTTGATAAAATTAAAGTCCAGCATCATTAAGACTCCTCTGTCATTCGGTATGTGTTTTACGCAGATCTAAATGTCATCTTTTACTCAAATCTGTATCAGCTGATAAAGGTGTAATTCTCCCTGTCCCTTCTTTCTTTTTCTCAATAAAGTACAGCCCTGTGGACACACACATCATGCACATTGGAATTCTAGGAAAAAAAAGTATATATTTTTAAGAAATCTATTACAAGAAGCTTATACATTGAAGAGAAGTAAGTACTATTTTTTTTTTAGGTATTGTCATTTACTTATTTAAATGATAGAAATCCTTCTTTATATTTCACAACTGTGAAATAACTTCCTGAGAAAAGTTCAGTACACAGCTAGAAGAGAAACAGCGCCGGAGATTTATATATTTTTAGAGATTTATGATTTTTTAATAACATAAATAATAGATTTGCAATAATTACAACAGGGAACAAATGACTGCTGTGTGAAGCCTCTTTCTTTTTTTTTTTTTCTCCTGATGAGTTCAAAGATATTCACTGTGTTTTCTGCTACAAACAACTTCTCTGAATGCAAATTAAAGCCAAAAATCTTTCTAAATGAACACATGAAACTGTGCTACACTAACCAGGGCTCCACTACTCAGAAGAATCATGAATATGATAAAGGATTCAAACCAGGAGTGTTCAACAATCTGGTAGCAGGTTTTTCTCAGATTCCACCATCTTTCTCTTCCACATTTCATGGCACTACCCACATAACAACGAAAGTATCGATAACAACCTGAAAGTGAGAGACAGCAATGAATGTCTGGAAGGAGAGTACATGCATGTGAAGGGTTGCTCAAGAAACTTCTGGGGGCAGGAAAGAGTCAATTGTCATATTAATTGTTGACAACAATGTTGAGAGTGCAGTGGTTACTCTTGGCCTTCAGTAGTGATAGTTATTCGGGAAAAATCTCCAAGAGCTATTTCTTTATATCTTATGAAAACCACATGTTATTACATGTTAGTAGGAAGATTTCATAAAAGTGCTGAACATACCCCATAACAACTCCTAAAGACAGATATATGATGATTTGAGAAGAGATTCCCAGATTATCACTCCATAGAAATTCAGCTTCATCCAAGTAGCTTCTCTCTGCTTATTTCACTCCTTTGTTACAGAGATTGTTCACAGAATGCAATTCAAGGAATATACTGCTGCAGAGTATTAACAAACCTGATGTGCCAAGTGCCTTGTTCCAGCGGTTATTATTATTCAGCAAGACCTGAACGCATCCACTTCTCTCATGTTAAACCCCAAAAGTGACTTGGATGCTGTCCCACAGAGTGAAATTCATCTCACTTCAGTACAATAATCAAGATTTTGAGGCTTAGTTCTATTCCACTGCCCAGGTCCTGATTAGAAGCAATTGGCTTTAAGGGGAAAGGGGTTTATTTTTCAGGTGTCACAATCTCTCTGTTGACTAGAGAGGGACAATGATTTGGACTATTTATCCAATTTTCAGATAACTTAAATTAATTGAAAATAATTTGATCCCATTGTCTCAGCATCACTAGAGAACTAAGTCAGGTTTTGACCCTCTTACCTCTGAGTAGTGAAACGATGAAAGTCTTACCTTCTGGAAAACATTTTTCTGGAGTCTTGAAGTCTGCAAACTCTGGAATCTGCCTCAAAAGATCTTCAGGGTATGACAAATCCACTGTGCTGCCTTCAGAAGGGCTGACACTGGGAAACTATTGTGCAAAATAGAATTGCAATCACTTCATATAACTTTTCACTATCCTATTTTACCACATACAATGTGTGACGAGTCAGCAGTTTGTTAAAAATTACTGTATCTTTTGTTCTTTCAAGTTTACCTATTGCTTTTTGTTACTGTTTTGAATGTATTCCTTATTCAAAATGAGGCTAAAAATATTTTTAATTAGTAACTACTAATTTTAATGTCGTACTGAGAAAAGAATTTGAGGTATTATGTTTCTTGAAACTGAGATACTTAACGACACTGCAGACTTGCTGGAATTCCCCACTTGGAAGTATATCTCTCTCTTAATGTCTTCCCTTTTTTCTCCTCCTATCCTTTTTTTGTGGACAATAAACGGAAAGTAGCATAGAGACTCTTATAATTTATTTATTTGAATCAAATTGTTTTGTAGTTTTTCCATTTCTAAACACTCTCTCTCTTATATATGTTGGTTTTTTTCTTAAAAATCAATACTTGGAAATCCAGCACGGCTACAATTTCGTTCATGGAATTTTGACTCCATCATTAAACAGCCAGACCAGATACTGCAAGCTCAGAGCCACTTGCTGCCAACAAACTCCACTCCAGCACATCCCTGAACAGAAACATACCCGTGCTTGTCCAGTATCGGAAAGCCAATGCTGTAGAAAAAATTGTTATGTCTTTTTCTTCTGGGGATGATGGTTCAACATTCCTATCCTTTCCTAGGTAAAGCACACTGAATTATTCAGAGGAGAATCCCAATTCTTTACTCCAGCTGCCTGAATTTTTCCCTCTTTCTCCCTTTTACCTCAGGTGATTTTCACCCTGAAAATAATCTGTGGATTAGAGGGAGCTTCTTTTTCCTTTTTAAGGGGTGAACAAGTCGGAAGGGAAAGAAACGTAAAATCTACATTGCATTTAAAATGGGACTCTCCAGGCAACAGTCATAAGATATAATCATTTGGAGTCTCTGATTTTATCTAAGGATAGAGAAAGGGAAATTTTTTCCAACAGGCATGCAGCAAGCTCAGGAATTTTAGTGCACTAGTCAAAAGTTAAGTGAAAATTTTTGCATAGGAATAAAGATGGAAACGTAAGGTGGCAAATCTTGAGACTAGGATAACAATTTTCTGTAGCTAAAATAGAAGTAAAAAATTCAGAGAATACAAAGAAATAGGATAATATATGCTAACATATAAAAATATGACTGTAATAGAGCCACTCCATACTTAATCCTTCTAAATTCTTCTAGTACTTACTACATGATACACACAGCAACGACAAACAGAAAGATGGGACCAGCGCTATAAATTCATAATATGAGTCCATGATAATGTTCATTATGCAGAACATACATTTTTGTTCTGTTAAGCAAATAATGCCAAAATAGTGAGCATTAGTCACATAAATGTTTGCATAAAACCTCCAAGTACAACAAGGACTGCCACAATTATCTACGGGCTATGTAATTACCTGTGTGTAACACATCCGCTGCAAAACCAATAATTTATGCTCTTTTTTTTAAGACCATGAACGAATCTCGATTTTAAAAAGCTTCAAGTGATATTTTACCCACATTATAAACATTTGTAATTTTGATCCTAGTTCAAAATTCAGTAACTCTGTTACATATGCCACTCTGTTCTGCTAGAGAAAGTCTTCTACCACACACACATCCCTCAGTGTTCCAGCACAAACAGAGAAGTTCATTACCTGTTTGCTGTATTCTATGTCTGTACATGTGCTAAGTTTATCACTGTCTTCAAAACCCTCACTTGTATTCTCTGCCTCAGCAATGGGGACACAAACAAATACGTTGGGATTGGTAACAAATTCTTCAAGACCTGAGCATTTGTCCCCATTTTTCTGTGCCCGTTCATTACTGTAATTCTTTTTATGATTTTTCATTTCTTCACACTTGAGCCCAGGTGTGTTCTGTGTAGTTTGTTCAATTTTCTTCCTGTGTGCTTTCTTTATCTGCCTGAGCTTTCCACAACAGGTATCCCATGTAATGCTCTTAACAAAGTGAAGTCCCTTGTGAATCCGAGCACAGGCAATCCGAAGATTATTCATTTCCCTATCATCCTCTGCTGTCTGGAGACAGTCGGTACTGAAGGAATTCAGCAGCAGGGCAATGAAAAGGTTGAGAACCTGAAAGTCATTGCAAAAGCAACAAAATTAAAAGTCAGAAATCTAAAGTCTAACTTTGAAGAACACAGATACTATCAAAGTTCAGTCTTACTAGGCAAACCAAAACAAAGTAATAAGGAAATGACTGTGACTGATGAAAATGTGGTTGATGGAGTAAACTTCTCTCTCAGAAAGTTCAACATTCCCATGATGCTCTTCCTCAAAAGCACTGTTAAATATAGTGGTTAAAACGGATTTGTGCATGCCAAATGCATTATTTGGCCAAAAAAAACTTTAAACGTTTGTAGTAGCAACAAAGATTGTGGTCGTGGTTTGTCAGTTTAATATGTCTCTTCCTCCTTCAAACTACAATTAAATCAGGCCTCTGTGGAGCTACTTCTGAAATCCTGCGTGATCAAATCGAGGTCCAGAAATTCCATCAAAACTGTAACACTGTCACGAGAATTAAAAACGAAAGAAGCTTGAAGTGAGGTTTCCCCCCTGCTTGCAAATACATTTACCTAGGAAAAATTATAAACCTCACTTTTATTTAAGAAAATGGGAAAATTTAATATTTTTTCCCCTATTGTTTCAGTTTGGGATGGGATCTATGTATGTTAATTTTTATCATGTCAGATAGTACTCCTGGGTGCAGCTAGCACTGCCCATGTGCATCTGGGCAGATAGCACCCTTGAGTCAGCTGAGGACCACAGTCAGTGGAAAACATTAGTCCTACAGAGACCAATTCATCCCATCTGAGTTATTGACCTTGGTTTGGAATAAATCTCACTCTTAGATAGTCCTGTTTCCTTGGACAATAAGAAAGCCTAGACAAGGAGAGCAGGCTAAGCACTTAATTGTTTGACAGTTAACATTATGCAATATCACTCACAGCATTTCATCACTGAAATCAATTGCGGCGTAGATCAGGCAGGACTTTAAACCTGGGGATTTGGACTTCCGCCACAGAGCAGATATTTCCCATAAAGGGCTGTCCAAACTTAATTCTTTTCAGTGGCTTCTTAAATGAAAATTGGTGTATTAATGATACTGAAACGATGTAAGAAACAAAGCTACTAAAAAGAAGATTTTATTTTTATGATTTGGGCATTAAGAAAGGATAGAACAGGATGAGGAAGGCAGCCTGACCTTTATGCCCTGGCACAAGAGTGCAAGGATGTGTAGGGTCTGTCATAGCAAAATCTAGCTCTTGGGTGTACATGTACTTAGATATGATCAAATAAAACCCTAATTTTAGTGGCAAAAGTGTAGATTCTGCTATTTGCTGATAAAGAATTCATTACTTGCCCAAGAACTTTAAAAAAAAATAACTGTTTTTTTAGAAAAATGATTTGCAGAGGGACTTAAGCACTTAGCTCCATTAATTCAAGCAGGTAAGCCATAGGCCTTACTGATTATTTAGATCCAGATCCCAAGACATGAAGAAACATTGTTGCCTATATTATATATGCTGCATTGATATTCCTCATCACATTAACACATGAAAAGGTCAAGGGATGCTGTGTGCAAAGCACACAAAGCATGAAAATCTGGACAGTGGCTCAAAGGTGAAAGGCAAAAGACGACCTTGCAGACTGTGACATCCAAAGGTAATCATTCCACCGGGGTTTAGGGAAACCGTCCTTTGTTGGCAAAAGGACAGTTAAATAAATTCTACCACAGACAGGATGAAGAAAAGAAAATTTTAGAAAACTCACCACTAAATTTCCTATCACCATGACCATCAGAAAGACAAGAAGGCAGAGTGGTTGTTCAGCAACCACCATGCAGTCCCACATGGTTTCAATCCATTCTCCACACAGAATTCGGAAAACAACAAGGAATGAGTGGAAAAAGTCCATCATGTGCCAGCGTGGTCTGCCATTTTTGGTTATTTTATGGCTGTTCTCCCCATAGCTTCTCCCAAAAAGCTGCATGCCTACTATAGCAAAAATGAAAACGATGATTGCCAGGACAAGAGTCAGATTACTCAGTGCTCCCAGGGAGTTACCAATTATTTTAATTAGCGTGTTTAAAGTTGGCCAGGACTTTGCAAGTTTGAAGACCCTCAGCTGTATAGAAACATAAAACATAGCATTAGACATCACTAGAGATAATCCATCTTTGCACCATAGAAATTCTGAAAAAAAAAAAAAAACCCAAAACATTTTACAAGTACTCTGAATTATTTCAGCAATGTAATATTTCTCCTGGAGAAACTGGCTGCTCATGACTTGGACTGGTGTACTCTTTGCTGGATAAAAAAAAAATGGCTGGATCACTGGGCACAGAGAGTTCTGGTGAATGGAGTTCAAACCAGTTGATGGTCAGTCACAAGTGGTGTTCCCCAGAGCTCAGTATCGAGGCCTGTTCTATTTCATATCTTTATCAGTGATCTGGATGAGGGGATTGAGAGCACCCTCAGCAAGTTTCCAGATGACACCAAGCTGGGCAAGAGTGTTGATCGCTTGAGGGTAGGGAGACTCTACAGAGGGATTTGGACAAGCTGGATCAAGGACTCAAGGCCAATGGTATGACGTTCAACAAGGACAAGTGCCAGGTCCTGCACTCGGGTCACAACAACCCTCTGCAACACTACAGGCTGGGAAAACTGCCCAGCAGAAAAGGAACTGGGGGTGTTGGTTGACAGCCAGGTAAATATGAGCCAGCAGCGTGCCCAGGTGGCCAAGGTTGCCAACAGTATCCTGGACTGTATAGTGTGGCCAGCAGGACTAGGGAAGTGATGTACTCCCATGTACTCAGCACTGGTGAGGCCACACCTTGAATACTGGGTTCAGATTTGGGCACCTCACCACAAGAATGACATTGAGGTGCTGGGGTCTGTCTGAAGAAGGGCAGCGAAGCTGGTGAAGGATCTAAAGAACAACTCTTACAAGGACTGACTGAAGGGATAAGGGATAAAAGAAGACCTTATCGCTCCCTATAGCTCCCTGAAAGATTGTAGAGAGGTGGGGCTTGGTCTGTTCTGCCAAGTAATAAGTGATAGGACAAGAGGGAATGGCCTCAAGTTGCACCAGCAGAGGTTGAGGTTGGATATTAGGAAAAATTTCTTCCCCAAAAGGGCTGTAAAGCCCTAGAATAGTCAGCCCAAGACGGTGGAATCACTATCCCTGGAGATATTTAAAGGACATCTAGATGTGGTGCTGAGGGATATGGTTTAGTGCTGACTTGATGGCTGAACTCGATGATGTTAAAGGTCTCTTCCAACGAAAACAATTTTATGATTCTATTCTCTATTATAATCACAAAATAAAGGTTTATACAAAACATGAGGCATTACCAGTCTGAAGGATTGTAAAACTGACAGGCCTCCTCCTTTTCGTCTTTCTTTCTTGCCTTTCTGTTTGGGTAAACTCAGTTCAATCAAACTCAACGTGACAATTACACTGTCAAAAATATTCCAGTGCTGCTGAAAATAATAATAGGGATCAAGAGCAATGATTTTTAAGATCATTTCTGCCGTGAAGATTCCTGTAAAAACCTGTGACAAAGAAATAATAGCGTCAGCCCAAAAGTAGCCATAAATTTATCTTGTCTTTAGATCACGTTCCCACAAATGACATTCATGGATTGGTCAACAAACCCCATTTTTGAAGAATTTCTAATGTCCTGTCAATTAGAATGAGAAGATTCTTTTTTTCTTTCTCGGGAGTGTGTTAGAATTGCATCAGTAAACTCTGGGAATTGTCTATATGAGATATTTAGAGTTTATAAATGCAGAGTTTGCTAATCTTTAATTTTTACAATTACTCTTTATGTCTCAAGTGAACACATCGATCAATCAGACCCTGGTAGAAAATACCACATAGCTGAGAATTTGCTTACCAAGTTGCCTACATTAAGCATGAATTTAAAATTATCTGACATATTATTGTGCTCCAGTGCCATGAACAAAGTGTTCATCACAATGCAAAGAGTGATGGTGAGATCAATAAAAGGATCCTTTATGAAAGCAGCCACTTTTTTCTTGATTCTCATCCAAAGCGGACAACAGTCCCAAATTAGATACTTTAAAGCAAAATCATGCAGGCATTGTGGGCATCTCCGCTGAGATTCTTCTAGTTCTAAATACAAAAGAAAACGTCGATATAATTAGTTATCACTGAGCAAGATGGTGAAATAACAACTTCAAGTATTCAAAAGAGCAGAGAAGAAGACGGAAACCTCACATCCCACACAGAGCTTCAAGAGTTTCCCTGTGCTTTCTACCATTCATGTAGTCCCTACAACAACAACAACAAAAAAACACACGAAAAAAGCAACCGAAAATAGACAACAAAAGTAGTCACATGAAAGGTAAATTAAAGGAATAAAATAGTGAGGTTGAGTATTCAAAACTCGGGAATTGCCACAACTGATTTTGCTTGTATAATCTTATTTTTGGATTCTGTGTAGCTGTGTCTCTGCCAGTGCCATATCACAAGTCACAGGATCAGGAGAAGGAAAGTATCTTGGTCCTGCACCTCAGACACTAGACAATCTCCTTTCACTCACTCTCACTCCAGTTCCCCTGTCTCTTCTACAAAATGAGATCTTGCAATAGGCAAGGGATGTACTCCACTGCATCAAGACCATGTGATAATGTTGTGGGTTGTTTTTATTTTGTTTTTTTTTAAAAAAGTCAAATTAACAATGCAAATCCTAGATACACACCTACAATTCTCTGTTAACCTTTAAGAAATGTACTGACATTTTGGTCTTTCATACTAACATCACCTTGAAATAAGCATAATGAGGAACCACTTACCCTCCAAGACAGTGCTAATTATGCTGACTATACTCGCTGCCCTTTGTCTCTGCAGTGCCTCATCAAAGTGCTCCACTGATGGGTGAGAAGACAAATGCATCTGGCTCCTCTCATCATTTACAGTTATCTGCTTAAAGAAGTAAACATGATTAGGGAGATACCACAGGAATTAAAATGAAAAGTGATAAGATGATGGGTAAACTATGAAAGCTGATAAGAACAACGACATGCAGCCAAAGAAATGTGTCTTTTTTTTTCAAGATGTGGTAAGTGTTGAGAATGAAGGTCCTACTCTTCAGTAATAACACTGCAGTAAATGGGTCCTGCAAGCACGTAATAGCAACAGGGCAAGCACAAACCTTGGAAATAGGTGTATGAGGGGTAACAGGTCTAGCAAATATTCCAGAAACTAATGGAAAAAGAGAGAGGTGAGGAAAAAAAAATGGTAGAAAAGCATCTCTGCCCACTTGGGGAACTTATAGACAAAGCTTCTGCATGATGCTAAAGGTACTATGAAGGAGAAAGAAATTACAGGTACTGCTCAAAATGACCCTTCTGGACAGCGTATGGAATAAAAAGACTCCTTGGTGACTTGCAATTCCAGCACTAGGAACCTTCAAAACTATGTTAGTACATATTGTGAACAGCAGAAAAATAGGGGCTTATAACAGGAATGCTGAAGGCTACTTTTCAGGAACTCATTAGAGGATTAAAAACCACTTTCTACTGACAATTTATAAACTCCCCACATCAGTATACCTCATTTGGAATCACTGTTTTCCATCATACTGAAACTCCTCAGACGTGAAAACCCTGTCACTTATACAGAAACCATAATATGAAGTATATATTTAAAATAATGTTTTTTTCCTTACCAGATCCCCTTTCCCTGGGTCTTCCATTACCGGTGGAAGCATTACTCCTTCAGAAGTCACTGGATCTAGACTGTGCACCCTGCTGCTTCCTCCTCCCATCCCCGAAATCACACCATTGCAGTCATCCGCGTTAGCCCACTTGCTGCTCTGCACACAGTTTGGGGTGGCGGGGTGAGAGCTGTAGCTCATTTGACTTTGGACACTGGAGCGTCTTCCTAGCTGCGTGACAGACAGTGACCGACGCTGGATTTTGTGTTCTCCAGCACTGGGGGTTTCCTCGTCACCAAAGTCCGTTCTGGAACCAACTTCTAAAGCAGGTATTTGGAAACTGAACACGCTCTCACGGCTAAGTCTGCGTTTCGCCTGATGTGCTTTGGGACCGTACACCAGGCCAAGGAAAGACTGAAAGCCCAGAAAAATGAATAAAAGAGAGAATGGCATAATATCATAGAGAACACTTTGGGAAGCAATAACCATTGCAAGACCAAAACTCAATTAGATTTTCCAGGAAGGATTATGCTCAGATTTTAAAGAGCAGATAATAGGAGATGTTGTGATATGCTTTATATTTATATTTTAATTAAGAAATATTTAACAGAGAATGATGGCACAAAAGTTAAATTCTGATAGTCATTCACTTTTTTCCATTTCTCAATTTTATAGAAAATGTATTTTAACTGCTATTGTAAATTTCCTTCCATCCTTCTTTTATAATATTTCCTTTTGATATAAATTTTTAGACATAATTCTTCCTTAGCCCAAAAGATTGTTTACTTTAAAGACTTAAGAGTAACCTGTGTTTGTAATGCGATTTGGTTTGTGCTTTCAAGCAATTTATTTGAGTTTTAAAATTGGAAAAGCCATAAGGATCTCAGATTCAGACAATAGATTACCAACTTTCGTTGACTATCTGTGGGTTGTGTCTTGGGAAATTGTTGTTCTTCTTCATTATCTTCTATCCCCAAGGACTTATTTCTCTTTTTCCTATTGCTTCTTTCTTTGATTTCTTTGGCAGACAGAGAAGTGGCTTCAAGGGAGCTAATTGACAGGATATCAATTCTTTTAATAGCCAATGCCTGAAATGAAAACAAAAACATGGATGATATTTTTGCTGGATACTTTGAATACAAGGAGAAAGAAAACACTTCTGTGCTCTATATGATTTCCTCTTAACAATTTGTGCTTCAGAAAACTCGTTAAAAATCTTGTAATATGTGATAACACTAAAAGAAAGAGGAGAGAATACCCCTAACATACGGAGCCCTGAAGAATTTGCTGTTTTCTGTATGTTATACGATTGCATGCATTGTGTCTGCCAGGGGCAAAATAATCTCATTATAGCTCCTATTTCTCCATATGGCGGATTTGCTTACAACAGAAATACTCAGTTTGAAAACAATGCAGTAGGATATATCCTTCTCCCCAAATAAATACTCAAATAGTATTAAAGTTATGTCTTTTCACTGGGTGTCCTTGGGACTGCGTTCACACCGTGACTGACTTTCCTTCTCATACTGAATTTTGGACGATGTTTTCCAAATGCAGGAGTATTTTGTTCCAAAAGCTTCTAAGCCATTTATGTTACCAAGAGACTTTTCATTCAACTACGATAGGTTTTGGCTCAGGTGTTAATGCAGTTGATCAAAGGAATTACTGTATATTTCTCTGCTCAGCAGTCCACAATGATAAAAATAGAAGAGAAAATGAAAAATAACTACATTTTCTTTGGGAACTGCTAGCTGTAATGAAATTTTACATTTTCCAGATTTTAAAATACTAGTTTCCATACAGCAACAGCAGCCTTTAATGTTCATTATCCATATAAAATTCATTGTTTCACAGGAAAAAATACACAGCTCAACAATGGATTACTCCCTTAGCTCTAGGAATCACTACTTTCAATAAATTATCACTTGGTCCTGTTCCCATAAGTGAATACTTTACACAGCTGTACACACGGAGCAATGACTTTTCTTATTTGACTGACATCAGAACACAGAGACCAATGTTTGCAAGGGAGTAATTTACGTACCTCCTGCTCTTTCTGTAATAATTCCATGGTTTCCCGAAATTGCCTTTCTTTTGCTTCCGTTTCAGCAATGGTGGCCTTATTCTGGTCTTCGTATGCCATTGTTACTACAGCCAGAATCAAGTTGACTAGGTAAAATGAGCCCAGAAAGATGACCAGCATAAAGAAGAGCATATATACCTTCCCAGAAGCTCTGAGGGTCTGTAAGCAACACATCCCAGAGATAAAAATTAACACAAAAATACCAAATAGGCTTTCAGTGTCACTCTGAAATCTTTTAGAAGCACTCAACTTCCTAGATACAATGCTTTAGGAAGCTTAAGTGGACATGTATATTCCTTGGCCCTTCTTCTCCCTCTTTCTATAACCAATGAGGATGACTGAGGAGGCATCATTATGTTTTTGAAGGACAATATAGGACCATTTTAGTTCTTTTTTTTTTTTTTTTAAGTCCCTGAACTAGCAGGGTAATAGGGTTATTGCTGGGAAGAACTTCAGCATCCCTTTTCTAGGAGTCACAACTTGTGGAAAAGGAGAAGGGAAGATGTGAGCTCAATAACTTGCAGCTATTGCTTTTATTTGCAGTTTCTTGTCCTTTCTACACACTTTTTACTTTGGTTATTACTCTCCCTGGAAGACCAGTTCTGAATGATGCACAAAGCTGGTACCTGTTGGTACAGACGCTCCCAGTAGTCCTGGGTCATCAGACGGAATAAGGAAAGAAAAGCCCAGCCAAATGTATCAAAGCTTGTGAAACCATAATCAGGATTTGGCCCAGTTCTCTGACAGATATAGCCTGGAGGACAGGTCCTAGAAGTAATAATAAAAATGGAACTCTTTTAACCGTGCAGCTTTCAAGGAAAAGTTCAGCACATGTGAGAGTTCTGATTGTTATTCAGCTCTGCATTTCATTAGATTGCCAACTAATCTTCAACTCCAGGTAGCATTGGCTGGAAAGTGGGATGGAAAAAGCAGTACCCACAACCCAGCAACAAAGGAAGAAGACAGGCTGGAGCAGATCACAGACCCAGGACTACTCCCTCATAATCAATCTTCATACTCTGCCCCTCACTCCAAAGCAGCCACATCTCTCTCCCTGCATAAACCTTCCCTTCAAAATCCATGTTTTCTTTTCCCATCTTAACACTCATGAGCCTACACAGGGAGGAGTGTATCTGCCCTGTGCTATATCTGATGTCTTTCATGGTTTTGGTTCTCTTGTACCTCCATGGGGAAGAGAAAGACAGCACTTCTCAAAAGGCTCAGAGGGATGTAGACCTGAACAGGCCAACCACAGGTTCATGCTTCATTCCTTACAGTTTTAAATTACTTAACTCTTTATTATATTTTGTTGTCTGTATTCCTGATTCTGCATTCAAGGAAAGCCTGTAATTTCTGCTTTTGTCTTATATAACTGAGCAAATATAGAAACACTGAGGCAGAGACATCTTCCAAAGAAGAAATATTCTTAAGTGCACTTACCCAGCACCAGGACCACATAGCAAAATATCTGAGGTGCCCTCTTTCTTAGCAAAGTACGCTATTAGAAAAAAAAAAAAAAAAAAAAAAAGGGAAAAAAATTAAAACCAAAGCACTTTCTAGTCTGAATTCTCTATCCTTTAAGATTATCAGTGATCTGTAACTGGATGTGCACACATAGACAGGTTTCCCGTGCTCACAGTAACTGCACCAAATTGCAAGATGTCCTGTCCTCATTTATAAACATGCATATGTATATACACAAATTTCAGACTGAAGGTGGTCCTTATAACAGAATTTTTTAAAATATTACCACTTTGGCTACATCTGCATAAAGGGAATGAAGAACCAGAGGGCACAGGCTCAAGCGCAGTCTGGTTTGGTAACAGCGCGAACTCTGGTAGTTTTGGCCAGTAGCAATTAGCCCTCTCCAGGACAACGTACAAACAACATTTGGGAAAGCACAGACCAGCGCTGTTTCCAACAAGCAATAAAAAACAAAAATCTGTTTTGAGGAGGAAGAAAGAGTATTTGGCTGTGTGGGTACA
The DNA here is from genome assembly GCA_013396935.1 of Baryphthengus martii. NCBI lineage: Eukaryota > Metazoa > Chordata > Aves > Coraciiformes > Momotidae > Baryphthengus > Baryphthengus martii. Next base: position 152,124 of record VWZK01018381.1, on the reverse strand, counting down.
TCCCACACCATGTCATGGCTCTCCTGAGCCAAACAGCAGGTCCTAACCCTGCCAGGTTGAGAAATACGGATTTCTCCATTAAGATGTCAGACCTGTGCCCTTTACAACCTCTTCCCATGTTTCTCTTGGCATGAATTACTCTGATGCCTGAGCTAGCAGCAGACTGAAAGCAATAGCTTTAGTGATAATAGCTATTTAGCTCCATTTAGATGTGGGCTCATCTCAGATTCAAGGGAGGTCTCATGTCTTTCTGATGCTTCTCAAACCTCAGCTGTGCTCATCAGGTAAGTCAGCATGATTCAGAGCCAGCAGGAATCCTTAGTATCAGCTGAATGGTCCCATGTAACTACACCATAAAGGAATGAGCCCCTGTCTGGGCTACTTTCCACTCAAATTTTGTTCGGCATTGCTGACAATTTTTTATAAAGAATGTTCAGTGATTGAGCTTCAGAGAATCATAATAACATGTAGGTCTCCATGCTGGAGACGTGAACTTCCCACAAAATCAGGACCAAAGCAGACAATGAAAAAATATGCTAAAAAAAAAAATTAGTAGAATACTGAGCTTATAATGCTGTAAATCCTAAATCCTGTAGGAAAATGGTCTAGCTTTATTAAACTTGTCTGGGCCTCCTTTTTGCTGACACTGCAAATTACCCTGCACATAAGAGGTATGGATGTGAACAAGACAAAGTTTGTAAAACAGCACAGATTTTTAATTTCTTGAACGCTGCTTTCTCCAAGACATTGCCTTTACACAGCTGCAATTTTCTACATAAATAATAATTTTAAAAAAGAGATGGTTTTGTTTCCTTTCTATTCAACACAAAAAATTAGTACTTTTAGCCAAAATTTGTCATATCCACGGCCTCTTGTGGGGTTCTAGTCACTGCCTGGTTGCTTTTGACGTTCGCTTTCAGTTATGATTTGTACAACATTCTGTATGTGTCAATGACTTTGTCCTTGTATGTGATTTTTTTGGTAGGTACAAGAGTTTCTTGCAAAAAGTTTTTCCTTAAAAATCTTTTGTACAAAGGCTTTCTCCGCCTGGACTACAAAGTTATTAAAGAAATTCTGTCTGAACAAATCTTCCATGCAGAGTGTATGCAAACAGCAGTCCTCTCTGGCTTTGTTGTGTATTTCAACATTTCCCCTCCTTTTCTCCCTCTCTAGCTGCTGCTATGTTTGAACTTGCTGGTGGAGATTCTTTACTGTTGAAGATTTCTTTGTATTTCTGGTATAGACATTGTTTACTTTGAGTGCATTTTAAAATGTATATTGTGTATTTTTTTTATGTATATTGAGGTTTTTCCTTCAATACAAGGCTTTTCCTTTTTGAATTGCACCTTCCAGTTGCTGTTTCTCTGAGAGTGCTTTGGTGCATTTTCAGATCTCTGCTCTGTGCTTCCATCATCATCCTTCATCGAGATGTATACATGAAAGATGAATATCGTATATATCTTACAGAAGACATAAAATAAGATATGTATGATGTGAAGAAGAAAGTGACTTCGACTTCTAAACAAATTCCTCTGTTTCAAGCTGAAGAGTAATTCACTGAGCAGCAAAATGAAGATGTGCGTGTTCTTCAGCATGTAATAAGAGGTGAACTTTGGGGAATTACAGCAGAGAATGAGCTAATGCGTATTTCAGTTATTGTCATATTGTTCTGGGAAACCAAGCTGGATGTTACTGGAAAACTTGGGAGTGCTGTTTCTTATAATGAAAGCAAGGGGTGCATTCCTGGATGCCTTCAAGCTGCCCTGGCAATCAGAAAGCCATTATCAGGTAGTTACTTATCAAAATATCAACCATCCAAACATCAATATAATTTACAGCAAGTGGTTATACAGCAAGTACATGCATAGGTGCCTATACTATCACCTAAAAAAGAATTAAGGAGAAAAATTACCTGTATAATTAGCAAACTCTTCATAGGAGTCCAATGTTTTGTTAAGGAAATAAGGTATTTTATCGGACTCTGTAGAGTTCCTGAGACACTTGTATCTTAGATTGCCCTTAAAAAGCTGGAGGCCTATGAGGGCAAAGACACTCAAGCAGAAAACGGTCAGGATCATCACATCAGCAAGTTTCTTAACAGACTGGATAAGGGCCCCTACAATGATCTTGAGTCCTAGGAAGACAAAGCACAAAGGAAAAATGGGATGAAAAACTGAGATTCATGTGTCATACTTGATTAGAGTGAAAGCAATGTGCAACAACCAATGTACCAAAATTACTGGATAATGTGTGGCGAATATATTTGCAATGCAAGTACACTTTGGATAAGGGAGTGGTTTATATGAATTATTTTTTTTCCTCATTTTATTGATCCTACGATTTCCAGATGTTCCTTTAATCTCTGTAAAATATTTAGTAAAGAATGAGGAACCAAATACAGTCTGTTTTTTCTTATCCAGAAACAGTAATATGCATAACTCAAGTGGAATTTCCAACACAAGTAAGCTGAGAGGAAACTGGAAACAACAATTAATGTGATCAAAAAGACCAGAAAGAGATGATAGAGGCAACCAACTGGTTCTTAATTTGTATTTCATCATGAGAAAAAAAAATCCACTTTTTTTTTTTTTTTTTTTTTTTTTTTTAAGCTAATGGAAAAGTAAAAAGGAAACTGAGTTCCCAGGGATGACGTAAGATGATTAATAGTGAAAGTCCATGCAGTCACCAGGGGTGTTTCTGTTGAACCATAACCCATAGACCAGCTAGAAGAACATTATGTAACACTGGCATTACGAAGTGTTAACAAAACCTTTAAAAGCATAATGAAAATAAATTAAACGCAAGATTGTCTCTAATGCTTGATTTATTCTGGCTGGGCCAGGGGAACTGAGACACTATTTGCTTCCACAAAATCTGCTATGTCTGTAATGAATGAAAAATACAGAAAGAAAAAAAACCAAAACAACCCAAACACCAGCATTTGGATTGAATCAAAGAATGACTTGTAAGTAGCAGGAAATATTTAGCAAATTGGATTTCTCACCTGGGACCACAGAAATGGTTTTTAAAGCTCTCAGAACCCTGAAAGTCCGAAGGACTGACACACTCCCGAACCTACTAAATGCTCCCACGTACCTGTAAAGTCAGGATGAGATAAATCAAGTGGCTGAATAGAGTAAACAGGGCAATTCTTTTACAGTGGTCATTCTTAATTGTCAATCTTTGTGAGCACATTTTAAGTATTATTAAACTACATATCAAGGATTTGTCTGAAGACTTATAAAATAGAAACTCATTTCCTGATTAGTTTCCTTATGAGGTAGCTCTTGGCACAGTTGCTGTTGTTTCAGCATCGTAACATACCATGCATTTAAAATACAAACAATATATAAATATACAATATAAAATGTAAACAACGATAACAGTTAAAATTATTCATTTCATGCTGAAACGCTGTTAGATCTCCCTTCTGTAGCTGCACTTTTATACTGGTTGAGTGTAAAAGCTTCCTAATTACTGCAAACGAAAAGTCAAACTACGATTTTTGGAGATAAGTTCAAATTTAATCCACTTCCTAGTGCCTCCACACATTGCTTTATTTTCAAACTTGCACTTTCTTTCAGAGGATCAGGTTGTCTGTATTCAAGAGAGCACTGGTTCTATTGCACTGATTGAAATCCACCCGTTCACGTCCAGTCTCCACAGAGCCTATCTTGCTCTGCACAACTCTATTCCCTTCTTGAAGGGCTAATACATTGTATTATCACTGCCTGTATAACAACAAGGGGAAGAGTCAACGTGCTAGATAGATAGTTTCAGAAACAATTAGGACCCACAGGGGTTGTTTTGTGCCGCAGACAGCCTTTTGCACCGCAGCAACGAGAACCTGAAATACAGAGCGCGAACGCAGGTAATCCATATTTCATATGCTCCACTTACGCCATAACAATAACAGTGAAATCCAACCAGTTCCAGGGATCTCGTAGGAAAGTGAATTCATTTAAGCAGAATCCTCTTGCCAATATTTTTATCAATGATTCAAAAGTGTAAATGCCAGTGAAAGTAAACCTAAGGAAGGGAGAAAAGTGCCAAAGGAAAATATGAGCAATTAACAGAAGAGATGCAGTCAGGCTATTTAAATGTCTGGGCCAATAAACCAAGCCAATGCCGCAGAGAAGTACTGGAAAAACTGCTGTTGATTTGGGTGTATTCTCGCAGTTATTGGCAACAATCTGGACATGGCTATTAATGCGCACGCCTGTGACCAGGTTTTTTTAGATTCAACAATTTTCTTTCAAAGTCTTTCATGTGAGTCCCCACAATTTAAGAAACACAAAACTCCTAGCTACTTGTTAAAATAAAGATCAAAATTTACATCTTCCTCTGGTTTCAAGTAGCCAAGTGAACGTGTAATATGCTGTGTATTATTTACTTTGGGCAGACAGCATCCATTACCTTGCAGAATGTTTAAAACATTTAGAGAAATGCAAGAGTACAGAATTTGCAATTTAAGACAGCAATTATTCTTATTAGTGGAAAATTATCAGTAAAAGCTCTTCTGGACTTACTGAGTGCACTTACCATTTCAACAAGGCAGTGATCTCCCTACAGAATTCAAAAGGCATTCATTTGGTAGTCAGCAAATGCACTAAGAAATTATATGGATGTAGTGCTTCTCTTTTCATGTGGAAAAAAGTTTTCTGAAATTACTATTGAAATGCATTGGAACTGTAGACTTGAGACCAAAAGCCAATACAACTTTATCTAACCTTTAATGCTGGCACAGGCAGAGACTGGGAGTGACCTCTGGGGATCATCTAGTCCAACCGCCCCTAAAGTAGGTTCATCTAGAGCAGGTTGAACAGGAATGTGTCCAGGTGGTTTTTTTAAGTCTCTAGAGAAGGGGACTCCACAACCTCTCTGAGCAGCCTGTTTCAGGACTCCATCACCCTCATAGTAAAGAAATTTTTCCTTATGCAACCTCCTGTGTCCCAGTTTGTGCCTGTTGCCCCTTGTCCTGTCACTCGGCATCACTGAAAAGAGTCTGGCCCTATCCTCTTGACACCCACCCTTTTGATATTTATAGATATTTATAAGACCCTCTCAGCCTTCTCTTCTCCAGGCTAAACAGGCCCCGGTCTCTCAGCATTTACTCTTAAGAGAGACTTCCCAGTCTCCTAATCATCTTTGTAAACCTTCTTTGGACTCTCTCCTGTAGTTCCCTCTCTCTCTTGAACCAAGGAGCCAAGAACTGGACACAATACTCCAGATGTGGCCTCACTAGGGCAGAGTAGATAAGGAGGACAACCTCCCTCGACCTGCTGGCCACACTCTTCTTAATGCACCCCAAGGTGGTTGGCCTTCTTGGTCACAAGGGCACATTGTTGGCTCATGTCCACCAGGAGTCCCAGGTCCTTCTCCGTGGAGCTGCTTTCTAGCAGGTCAGCCCCTAACTTCTACTGGTGCATGGGGTTATTCCTCCCTAGGTGCAGGACCCTACAGGTAAATATCTCAACATCTTCTGGAGATATATGTACTAATATCACGCAGAGTCTTGTTCCTGCTTGCATGAGGATTTGTCATTCTCAGCTGTTTCAGTGTCATGTGACATGAGATAGCCAGAAACAATTTTGGACCTGTTCGTAAAACTAATGATTTTGGAAATTTTCTCTTTATGTCAGGTATTAAAATTATCAGGGTTCATGTTCTAAATTTTTTATACCAAACTGAAAAAGTGAGAGCTTAAACATAATTTAAAAAAAAAAAAAAAATCAAAACAAACCATGGGATTATTCCACTTAAGTGTGACTACAAAGGCGTGGATTTCTTGTGATTTAACATTGCAAGTGCCAGCAGCACTGAAGATAAGAGCTGTACTTTCTAATAGCATCCCACAGATCAGGAGCTTCTGACAGAACATTTGATTAGAGAAAACCTCAACATCTCAATATTGTTTAAAAGAATTTTAAAAGACGGTAGCTCTCAGTGTGCTTCATCAGCACGTGGATAAAGAGCAAATAATTACAGAGTAACTTCAGTAAGTGGGATAACAAACTGGAGCAGTAGGACAGATGTTTATGGTAGATACCAAGTTTAAAGAAAAAAATACTCCCTGAAAGCAAAAAAAATAAATAAATTATGAAGTCCTTACACAAACAACTTTCCTTTTAAATCCCCCATAAACTATGTTGAGTGAAGGTTGCAAGCTACATCTCAATAATTCAATATAACTACAGAATTAAAAAACATATGTACCCACGGATACTTACTCAACATACTTGTTCCATGAAGAAGATTGAGAAACCTTAGAGGACTCGGTCAGAGCCATGAATACACAATTAGTTAAAATAGTGCACATGATAAACCAAGTGAATAATGTAAGTCGTGGGAATGAAGGCAAATAAGATGACATTGAGCTAGATATCCTATCTGTCACGGCACCTGTTTTTCAGTTTATAGCACGTGTAAGAACAGCACACATACGTATTTGCTGAATTTGAGTCATATTAGATGACACCACACTAGTAGTGTTATTCAAGCCATGTGGATGGGCTAAAATCTGCTGCTCGTTGGAAACTTGGTAAAATGACCCTTGACCACTCAAAGAGTGGAAGGAAGGATTTATCTTAAACTTCATTTTATAGCATAAAAGTTAAAATCTTGCCCAAGGTCACACAGGTGAAGCCCAAACCTCACTCTAAATGGGCAGAGCTGCACTCTTCTGAAGCGACATTGTGAAGTCTACCAGGATACTTGCAGGTGTCTCAAAGGACTCTAGATGCCCAGTTTAGTTAACACATGGAGTTGCCCAGCTCCCTTCTGGGACCTGCTGGCTATAGATTATGAATGGGAACTTGGGCATCTAGCTCATGTGTAGGCACCTAAGCTGAAGTGCCTGCCTCTGGATGTGAATCTCGTGCTTTCTGTCATATGACATGGTTAATGGTAGATATACATGGGAAAGACAACTATCCTTTCCATCATCCATCCTCTCCAATGCCACACACAAAAAAAAAAAATCTCCTGGCTTTAGCTGTAGGAATGGCCAAATTGTCCCAAACCCAGGAGTTGTACCACTGATGCTGAAATGCCAATATCAACCAATTTGCTGCCCTAGGAAAGTCTCAGGTGAGAGGCATCAGATCTCCAGGATGTCTGTACCTTACTATGATGAGAACTTCAGCCCCATTGCAGCTGACTTAGCACAACACAGCCAGGAGATGACTGGAAACCTAAAATCCACACGAGGATACCTCAGAGTCTGCATTGTGCCTGATTCAACCCTGAGCAGCAGTATTATTGCTCTGCTCTCATTCCCCATTGCCAAACTGGAGCAATACGCTAGTGATTCCCATACCCTAAATTTGATGTATGAGGTGGGATCTATATCACCTTTATATTCCAAAGGAATTCCCTATAAGAGTATCCCTGGAAATGTCCACTTTTATATACTAAAAATTTTATTTCTTTAGGAAAATAGATTTTATAAAAAAACAAGCTTTCATAATTTTTCTTTTTGTTTGTTTTCATACACGTGTCTGCTTATCTCAGAATTTTTCTCTTAAAACTGGCCAATTGTTGACCAGCTTTGGCACGTGAGTTGAATCTAATTCCTACAGTTTGGATAAACAGAAGACAGGAAAGAGGACAGAGATCTTACTAGTCTTCACACTGAGAAACTCGTAAGCATCAGATACTTCTTTACAAGACATCAAGAAACCAACATCAGAGACCATTCTCGAAACACAAATCTGTAGAAAAATGGGCTTCAATACCCCTAGTACTCACAAAACTACTTCTACGTAGCACAAGAGCACCAAGAGAACAAGATTTTCTAAAGTAATCAGAAGTAATCTGGAGTGAGGAAAAGACTAGGTTAACTGAATGCTCTAAAGTAGAAAAGCACAGGATTACGTAGGGTTTCGTAATCAAAACGAGCTAATGAAGGCAACAAAAAGGATATGAATGTACTAAAATCTTAATTGCTGTTCTTCGCATTGGATGGAAAGGACTCAGGATCCATAAGGCACGTGTAGCAGTAAATCTGAAGATTGTTTTCTGTTTGTTTAGCACTATGAAAACCTGAAAAAATAAAGAAACACAAAGTCAAGTTTTCAGAAAGTTGAACAGAGAATGTATTTTTATACTGTATCCTATATTATCTGTGATGAGCAAGATCTTGATTCTAACTTTAGCCTGTTTAAATGAGAAGACTCTTTGCAATGCTTTGGTGTCCTCTCATCAAAAACTCACGGAAAAGTTAATACCCATTAACTGTCATGCTGCAAAATATTCCTTGGCACAAACTTCCTTTTTAACCCTTAGGACTTGCAAAGAGTTCTGCAGAGACCTTATCTTGCTTATGACTCTGCTTTTATTGAGTCAAGATACAGAGGTGGAAGGAAGAACTGCAGCCTTTATCATTACTTGCTTTTGTTGAGAGTGACCCTCTAGCTCCAAGACTGTAGAAAGTAGTTCAAAGTATTAACATTTGTCAGGCAATAAGCATAATTTCCAATGGATTAGTTCCTGTTTCTCTGTTCTTTATTCAACATCATATTCTTCAATACTTCATGACTAGAATATTGAGCTTGAATAAGTACTTTTTAAGGTTTCATTAGCAAATGTTTTAAAATCATGTTTATATGTAGGTGATCATTTATTGTACATGTAAGTGGAGCACTAGCATAGAGTTAGGAACACATTGTTTCAAACCATGGAATTTAAGAAAATTTACAAAATTATTATAATTTCTTGTAAAAACTCCGCTTTTCATCCTTTATCCATTTTATTTTTTTCTGCTTTCTGATTTTTTTCTGCTTTCTGATTCAAATGTTGATAGAGTTCATACTATTTAATTTCTATAATTCGAAATTAATTTTTTCTAAGATTACAGCATGTCATTCAGCTGTGCCAACTGCTTGCATTATTATAACTTAGAAAGAAATCACAGTTTTTCCAAAGGGGTGTAAATAAAACTCTTTGATAGATCATTCACATAAGCTCCTCTTAGCAAGAAAATAAAACAAATTAAAATCCAAGGGCCTTGGTTGGCTCTATACCTTACGATCTTTGTAGTACGGGTCGAGATCCTCCAGTGGTTCCCCAATGAGCTCTGGAGGAGGATTTCCATAGAGAGCTGGTAACTTCTGGAAAGCTTTTAGGTCAAGTTGAGGACGTGATTTCTCCTCAGGTTTCTGGTCTACAGTATTTCTTCGACAGTTCTTCTTGGCAGCAATTCTCTTTTCGATAGCGGCCAAGGATTCAGAAGTGAACTTAGAGAAGCTGTTGGTACCGGGTAGTAAGAACTCATCCATTTTCCCTTCTTCTCTTTGTGTCACTATTTCTGTCCAGATAATAGAAACAAGTAGAAAGACAAACAACTGCAAACCAGGTAAGATATGAAAATTAGACAACTAATGGTCCATGCATTGGTAAAAATATAAATTTCCTGAATCATCAGCTTCTAAAATTAAAAATAAAAAAAAATTAAAAAAAAAGAGAGAGAGAGAAAGAGACACGTTTTCCACTGTATATCTGTTCAGTTGGGTTTTTTTTCAATTGTATGTATCTGGTAGGATGTGAGCAGACCTCTGTAAACTTAAATGAGGTACTCTAAATACATTCTTAAGACACCTGTTATCCTAAATGCTTTTGTGCTGTTATTCAGAAAAAAAAGACCCTAAGGTACTGGTTTAAGCCAGCATTTGAAAATGGGACATTAAACTTCAGCAACATCAAATATGTGGACGCTGTGTCTCCAATAGAAAGACCAAGTATTAAATTTACTAGTGCAGGTGTAAATGCTCAGGTGGATAACACATCCTTGTGCTGTCAGGACAGGAATGAGCAGTGTTCAAGTGTCAGAGGGTTTAACTTGTGACCCATAGAGTCAGAACAGACCGACATGGTGGACAGAAATACTGGATCTGGCAAGTATTAAGCATAAGTATTTTTATTCTATGCCCACTTGTCAGAACAATAAAAACGAGATTATACTAGAAAAATACTTTGCATGATTTAAAGGAAAATTTTTGTTGGTTATTGGATAGGATCTATTCAACTAAATGCTACCTGAGTCCATACTTTGGCAGTACAGTGAATCCAACCTTCTACCTTAACCCTGTGAAAAGCTTCCAAGCAAGCCCATGAAGTGCACATACATTGACTGTGAAAAATATGAAAGTGGTACCCAGAGAAAGATGATCCAGACTTGCATCCTTGCTCTAAACTCCCTGAAAAGCTCTATTAGATTTCTCTAAAATATTTTCTTTGATGATGACCTCTGGAAAGAGACTGTTGATTCAGTACAGAGTCATGAAGCTACTGAGCCAGTGCAGTTCCACCTGCAGACAGACTGTGAAATGATCCTATCTGATCAAAGACTTTACCCAGGATGGATCACTGCTGAGTCCACATGGAATAAGATCCCATTAGAGGCACACAGCCAGGTCTTTCTATCCAGAAGCTGCAACCACCACTTCAGTGTGTCCTTCAAAGTTGACTCCATACCTAGGAGTCAGAGTTTACTCTTGGGAAAACTTAAGCTGTCCTCATTAAATGCCTACCAGCTGACCTGCTGTCAAACCTTTTCTTTTCCAAGCACTATATGCAACATCCTGGGAAAATGTAGTGTCTGAATAAAAAGGTTTTGTGTTACTTAAAATAATTTTATCACCTGTGTGCTGATTCCCAGTATGTTCCCGTGCCATGCAATGCCATTTCATTTCTCCCCAGATACAATGTGATTTCTGTTGTCCTCGCATTGCTGAACTGCAGGAAACTATTCCTGTGAGAACAACAGCTGGAGGCCAGTAACAAACTAATTGCAATGAAATCTCTTCATTTTTTGCAGTCTGCCTGCCTCTCCCATTAAATAAGCACACAAAATTATAAATATGAGAGGTAACCTTTGCTTCCAGCACAAAACAGCAACATTTCTGGAAGAAAAATAGGACATTCAGGCAAGAATACTCATTATTTTAGACTTTTCAAGATCAAGCTAACTCTCTGGGAGCTGTGTGTCGTATTATAGCAAAAATGAAAAGCGTAACATCCACTCCCAAGTTTCCCAGTCTTCAGTGAGCCAAAGTAGTGTTTGTTTTGTTGATGCTCAGAGTAATTTGGATGTTGTGGTATCAGTAATGAGAGCTGTGAATGATGCATGAAATGACACAATTTCTGTGCAATGCACGGAGGGAATACAATAATTACTTTATTCTGCATTGTGCCAAGTTATCCATACATACCCACCCCTCCACACAGCATTTCCATAAAAGTCTACCTGATCTCAGAAGTTCATCATTAAAATTCTTGTTGCAGGTTTCTTTGCAGTTTTCTCTGCTCTCTTCCATGAAACCATCTTTCAAATCTCAGAAAAGAGGCTTCCACTATCACACTGTTCTTCCTCAAGACTATTAGAAGGCAGAGCAAAATCTAGGAAGGCAAGATGTTGCTGGCTAAAGTCGAGGACATTGAAATAAAATGAATCATGAGGGCATGTAGAATCTGCAAGACCTTGGCTGGAGCTGGAGACCAGGCAAGGAAGTCTTCCCTGGAGGTTTTATAAATTGCTCCAGAGGTGAACAAACATTAAGGACATTGCGTGAAGTCTTGTGCTTGCTGTCTCATGTGTCAGTAGCAAAATTTCCGTTGATAGCAGCTGCACACTACGGAGTAAAAGGCTAAACTATACTTCTCATTCATGGGCAATTCTGAGCTACTCAGTCTAGTCCTGAATAAAATAAAATTATTATTAAAAACAGAGTGATCTGGAAAAAAAGTTCCTGATTCATTTAAGCATCTTTAAAAATATCAAGTAATTTCTGTTATTCATAGTCTCATGGAGGATAGAATACAAAGTACAGGTGAGATGTATTTAGTTTTTTTTTATATGACCAGGGCCATAAAAAGTGTTAATGCAAAACCATTTTTGCACTTGATGTCACAGAAGCAACAAAGTACTATTTTGGCCTTTTCTCAAGATTTGAAATACCTACAAAATAGTGTGACATTTAATAGTGTAACTCTTTAAAATGAAAAGTATTCTTACCCTTTGACTGACTGAAGACCAGAGAATGCTAAATGAAAACATTATAATTGAAGAAGAAAAAAAAACAAAAGTATTTATGATTTGTTATTTAGCTATCAAACATATTTTCTATGAATTATTTCTCAAATACAAAGTGTTTAGCTTGTTAAGCTTTCCAAAGTAAAGCTGCTTTCTTCCAAATGTCTTTTCCTCTTCAGGAATATTCTTTGTGACAGCCTAGGAGACAAGGTTATTGCAAAAGATGTTTTCTCTCCTTTCCTTGCTATTATGGTCGTCTCAATTCAATCCTCAGTTAATGAATAAAAGTTGTTCTCAATTATTTGATTTCCTGGCTTCATGATTTATTAAGGAAAGAGGTGAAAACATGTTGACAATTACTGTGACCAGCATGGCCAAGGTTATTACTATGATCAGAGTGGCCAGGATTACCTTATTACTTTTTTTTTTTTTTTTCTTTAGCTTAAATGCTTGCAATTCTTGTCAGTTAAAACTGTCTCTTTGTTTTAAAAAGGCTTTCATAATACATACAGGAATTATTGCTTAACTAACTGGAATAAAAGTTGTTTGAAGATTGTATCTGAAAAGCCTTGTCCTGTTGGAACGACTGAAAAGTTATTATTGTCTTTGGTGTGATTGATTTTTGTACACTTCATCTTAATCAGGAATAAAATTCAGTGCCTGGAGGAGTAAAGTTAGAGACTCTAGACTGATCCAGCTATTTGTATCTCCAGTAATTATTTCAGGAGCCAAGAACATCAATATGGACCTTGGAAATATATGCCAACTACACCACCCAAAGTTACTGTGGTAGACTTGGGCTGTGTTGCATCTTTCTACATCTGAATTTCCATGAGATGAGACAAACCTTTCAGAGCTGAATAAAAAAAAATTTAGTTAACAGCATTTCAAGGTTTCTGTAGAGCTGTTCTATTCTTTCCTCAAAACCTTTTCTATATTTTGAGGCAGATGATTTAATCAACTCCTGTATAGTAAAACATGTCATTTTTTTAATCATAGAATAATTCAAGTTGGAAAGGAACTCAGGAGAGCTCTAATTTGATCTAATCTTCAAAATGGACTTGTCATTAGGTCAGGGCTTTATCCAGGCAAATCTCCAAGGAAAGAGGCTTCACAACCTCTTTGAACAGCCTGTTCCAATACTTGACTGATTCAATCCATTTGGACCCCTTGTTGTTTCAATTTATGCCCTTTTCCCTCTTGTCTTCCCCCTACGCACCACTACAATAATAAAAAAAAAAAAAAGGAAATAAAATACTGCATTATTTTCCAAAGCAACCCCTCCCCAAATGCCACTATATAAGGAAACCAAATATTATACCTACTTTAGCCCATTTGGTCTACATATTTATAGCAGCCTACAAGAAGCATCTCACAGGTCTGAATATCAGTATCCAGTATAGCTTTGTTGAGACTACCAAGGGACACAACAATCAGTATATTTGCTCTTTTAGATCACATCTTACCTGAACTTAGCTGTGTCACTATCCTTTGAATATTGCAGGTTGAACTCCCAAATTTGTTTACTTTCCTTAGACAACGTGTCCAAGACTTCCAATACTCTCAGTCTCCCAGAATGGCATCTGAATGAAAGGAGACAGCAACAACTTATCTAGCTACCCTATCTACCCTCTTTGCAATCAACAGAAATAGGGACACAGACCAGCTACTGATAAGTAAACATGTAGATTAGGACACATGAAGAGTGCCAACAAATGCAACAGATATTTTTAGTTTCCTATAAAAGAAAATCTAGCATGAGATAAATCCCACTTGTTCAAACTGGGATTTACAGTTTACAGTTCCCAGCAGCGGGAATGAAGGTAGGAAACAGGGTGGAGATTGACAAAACAATTTACAAAGACCTGCTAAAGCCTGCTAGCATTCATCCAGAAAATCCCTTTGGGGGGAAGATTCATCTCACCTCAATGCAGACATCACAAAGTTGGATACCTCCACTAAGTCCCCCAACTCTCTCCTGAGACACCTTTTCACATTTCTTTCAGGATGAAATGAACCACACCTCAGGGTGTCAGGTGACTACAATTGATGATCTGAGATGACTCAAGTGAGATGAGATAAATTCAACACCTTGCAGCCATTAGGTCTGTTCTTTTTGCTGCCTCAACTAACAGGTAACTGCTAAACTTCCAAAGATTAGTAATTCTACAGTCAGAGGTAAGACTGGGCAAACACCATTAGTCACCAGCAGACTGTGAACACATACAAATTCTAGGATTGCCTTAAATTACATTGCTTCCTTAATGACTACTTACAGGACAAGCCTTCTTAGCAATTAGTGAAGCGTTAAGTCACATTTTCTTCTGCACGGTAAGGGTAGACTGATTTTCAGCTACTTTGCTATAATAAATAATTTAAATCTGTACAGAGATCACTTTCCATAAGTGCTTGAGCAGTCAGTTGCCAAGTTGCCAAATGGCTGGTTGCAAGCACTGAGGAAGTTTTAAAACTCTGTGGCAGCATGGGAATCTGAGAGAAAAGAGCTTGAAAGCTTTCAGTGACCATAGACTAATCCCTTGCTGTGGGAGTTAGCATGACTTAGATATAATCACCATAGTTATTAGCATATGAACCTTGAACTTTAACTGATAGCTTTGGTGTGCCCAAGGAAATAGCCAAACCATGGAAACAACTTGTTGGTCATCAAGAAGAGCAGAATTGTTCAGAAGTGACCAGAACAAGACTGTGAATGACAGCAGTAAATATGCAAATGACAGCACAGCTTGGATTGAGTAATCATCGCCAAGGCATTCCCAACCCATCCCCTTTGACTAAGGATAGTGGGGGTAACCAGAGGACAAAGAAAGACTGTTGGAAAACTCCATGATCCAATAATAAGATTCTGGACCATCTCTCCACCCCCAGGGAGTGGAGAACATCCCAGGGAACCCAATGGCCCAGGACTATGCATCGCATGGCTGGAGGTGTGGAACAGGAAAGTCATGGAACTCATTAAAGTGTGTATATCTGCAGTTAAAGTGTGTTGATAACTCAGTCCATTGATCCTCCCCACTGTGGTCTTATATGGTGATAACTGCATAGAGATCTTAGATAGCAATCTTTCTGTGTAGTTACCAAGAAGATTGGCCAGTTGCTGGACACAGATGACAGGGCAAAAAAGCTCAGATGTAGAGTTTTAAAAAAAAAAAGAGAAGAGACAGGTTAGAACTCTACTAACTTGAATACTATGTGTGCTTAGAAATCCTGAGTGAAACTCAATATATCTTGATTTGGAAGTGCCATACCAAAAAATATCAGATGGTCTGGTGGCAGATTTAAAAAGCATGGCCGGGCAGAGTGAGTCTCAGTTTTTCAGCCCTGAGGAGGGGGGAAGAGGAGGAGGAAAAGGAGATAGAGGAAGGGAAATTCATTCATTTTACCATGCTTGGCAGACTGGGTCCTGTCAAAGGGCCAGTGATGGAAGGAAGGAGCATGTGCTGCAGGTTACATTTAGCAGCTGGGAGAGGGACAAGTCATGATTTTGAACCACATATTTTTGTGTACTGAACCATCTGCAGATTTTGTGGATATTCGAGCTTTGCAGCAAATAGAGGGAATTTGAATTATCTTCACCCTTAAGGAATAAGAACTAAGCTTTTGTTACCTCAAATCTGCAAGGGGCTGAGGACACCTACGTAAGAGCTGCTGCAATTATACCCAGATGACATTACTAAATGGTAACTTGTTTTTTCGCATTTGAGATCTAGGGCTTGAAAGGCCAGACTGCCAACATGTCAGATTTTTTTCTTGTCACATTAAGTAGCGTTTCAATTGCTGTTGATATTTTTAATGGTTCTGTAAACTTTTAGCTCATATTAATATGAACGTGATTACAACAAACAAAAACTATGAAAATTGAGTGAATTTCATGGATTGGATTTTGGACTGTTACCATTAATAGAAAGTACTAAATGCACTAAAAGCATCACAGATTTGCCATTTTGTAGTTCTGAGGACTGTTTTCATCATGTACATTTTGACACAGAAAGAACTCTTAGCAGCTGAATATATGCTTTGGGGGACAAAACTTTAGATACAACAAAAAAGAAAAAATTATCCCCAAGATCACAACAAAAGTCAACCTGTCCATGAAGTAAAACCGGAAAAAAACAACCCCACCTTGTGTTAATGAAACAGTGAGAAAACTTCAACATGTAAATTTTCAAAACCAAAATTACCTTGAGTATACAATCTATCTACATTTTAACTTGGATTGCCAGAAAGTTAACGATTCCACAAAAAGTATGAAATTTTCAAATTATGTGGTCTTTTGTCTGCGACAGTTTCCTACAAAGAAACATTTTTCTAAATAAATTATGTCTAATCAGAAGCCTGTTCTGAACAACTCATTTGCATTAGGTAGGTCATTTAATGCCATTATTAAGTTCTTCACTTTCCATTATTAACTTCGCCATTTGCTCTTTTCATCCTACAGAAAGAAATTCAAATTTCAAAGAACTTTTCTCCATTGAAATGGAAAACAGTCTCAGTTCAAGTCAAATAATTACAAAGAAACTAAAAATGTAATATAAGAAAAAATTTAAGCCCATGAAACATGGTAAAGGAACGATACCGGTACCAGAGGAAGAACCCCCAGAACATCTGGTTTGATCAGATCTCTGCACCGGTTATCTCCACAGTTTATCATTCTCATACAACACCTTCATATAACGCACAGCTCTATTCCACTTAAAAACATTTCTCTAGAGGTTTACCTGTTGTCTTTGTGGTGAACTGAACAGACATATGATGCTCCTAGCTAATAAAAGTGATTGCAGCTGCTTCAAGTGTAAACCTGAAACATTCTATCTCTTCTGCTTCATCAGAGACTTATTTCTGTGAGTGTTAAAAGACTGTCTTCTTTTCTATCGCCAGTTCATCACCTAACAGCCAAATTTTATTCTCCTCTTGATCTTTTTGTTAATTTACTTCCCCATCAATAGACACGTGTTAGTTTATCTATCTGCCCCACAGTTTAGCTTGATACAAGCATTCACCAAGCACAGTCCAGTATATTCTACAAAAAAAAAACAAACAAACAAACCAGAATTAAGTCTCCTTTACAGAAAAAAATCCATGTAAAATAAAACCCATTCTTCTAAGTCTCAAAAAATAAATGTTAGTCTGCATCAGAATGATATTATTAAGTATAAACCTATGTAAGAGAGTAATGTTATAAAACCTGAAGTTATTGAAATGTTTCTGTCTTTACTTTGAAATAAAAATTAAGACTAAAGAATCTGAACTTTTTATATAAAATACCTATCTCTGCCATTTTTGTGCACAGAAGAAAAACTTCCTATTTATTTACTCTTCTATGTGTTATTTTTGACCCTAGCTAACTCATTTAAGCAAAATAACAAGCCAAAATACACAGAAGAAACTCCTGTGCAAATATACTGCACTCAAAGGAATAGATATTTACTCCTCCTCACTTTCATTTTCTTTTACAAGTCAGTAACCTAGAAAAAAAAAAAATTTCTGTAATTTTTTTTTTAATGCAAATAAAAGGTCACTGAATCCTGTAGAAAGACCCTACCACAAACCACCTTTTTTTTCTAAGAAGAGAAAGTGCAGTAAACCACAGGACTTACGTTATTTTCCATCCCCTCTAAGTGAAGGTTCGAGAAGTCACTTCTTTCTATACAAGAGAAACATAGCTTAGCCCAGTTCTCTCCCAGGAAATAGTTGGAAAAACCTCCTCGCTGCCTTTACCATCTCTAGTTCCCCTTTCAGCAAACTCTTGCCACTCTGGTGATACTCTTCCTTCCTGGACTGTGTTATTTGTACATGGAGGGTGTTGAGGGAGGTGCCTATTTAGCCATCAAAGTAACTGATGTGATTATACAAAGTCTCGTGGGAGAGGCTGTAACCTCAGTAAGCAAAGCTGGGAAGGCTCCAAGCCAAGCATTTCTTTGAGATACTATTCCATTCCTGGGTTTCTGAGTGTCTTTCACAGAAGGAGTGAAGCAGAACAAAGTTGATGGGAAATGTGGGGGCAAATGTGTTTGTCGGTCTCACAGTGAGAGCCCTCTGTACTATAATAGGTTTTGGATTTTTTTTATAAAAGACATTGGCCTTTACATTTTATTTGAATGTTTCAGTTTTGGTTCTCTGCTTTAGTAAAGTCAGAAAATGTATGATGCTGAATCTGTAAATTATACTGCAAGATTACGACTGAAGCTGGGTGGAAAGCAGGAGAAGTGATGACTCTTACCTCCCTGTATCTGTGTGTATACATGTGTATATGTGTGTGTTTGTGTGTATACGCACCTATATATAAATCAATTGCCAGTGCTGTCAAGGTTTAGAGGCTGGGCTGCCCACTAGATGAAGAGACTGAGCTGAAAAGTAAAATCACTCAACAGAATTAGTTCAGTTCTAACTCAAACCAGGACACAGTGCATATATGTGATTCAGATTAATGCCATATATATGATGATGTATGCAAGGAGTATGTCAGGAGCCTGGAAGAGTTCACCCACTCCTGAAGTCTACGAGTCCTCCTTGGCTGAAGCCACTGTTGAGTGGGATGGGAGAGACTTTACCTTTGCAGCTATGTCTGCTCTTCTAGGAAAAGTGGGGCGGGGCTCATTCTCTGGCACTGAACCTGGCTTCTGAAATAAATTTCTGTCCATAAAACTAATTTTTTTTATGCTTCAAAAGCAGGAAGGGCAAACAGGAGTCCTCCTCTCCAAGGGAGGACCCATGCAACTATAGAGGATGCTGCCTCTCCTTGCAGGAGAACCAAGAGTTCTCTTACTGATTGCGCTCATTTTTTCCATGTGATTTTCCTTAGGGATAGAGAGTGTGACACTACTTACAACTAGTCTGATCCAAAGGATCTGGAGTCTAATATTCCTGAATCATGCAGGTAGCTGAACTTCTTAAGGCAGAAGGAAGACATCTCCTTTGCATTGAGCATTGGCTGCACAAGAAAAAAAAATTACCACCAGACACTAAAAGAGACAAGTTAAGGTTGACACATTTATTTCAGATTATACTTCACTTTTGGGATGTCTACTATTTCACCTAGTTAAAATAGGATGAATTAAAGGAATGAACGCCAACTGACCCCTGGATGGAATATGAGATGGTACCTCTGCAGCACAAGAATGCATTAAAAATGTTTGACCTGAAAGATCTAAGTGATGGATCCTTCCCTATACTAAATATGATCAGGATCAATAAAACAATGTTTTACTCCATCTGTAGTTCATCCTTGGCACCTTTGGTTGAGGTAGAAGAGGCATTTTCTGGAAAAGCAGTCTTGCAATATACTGAGACAAATTTGATTTTCTGTTGAATTTGTGTTGGTTGCTCATCTCCTTCTGTTTAAAGTTACCTTATCTCAAAGTATGTAGAACTGTGAGAAATAGGGGAAAGAAGTCATGGTGGTACACCAGGTCCCTAGCTTTGATGTGTTGGTGTTTCATTAGGTTCTCAATTTAATAAGAATGTTGCTGTAGGAAGTTAAAGTATGTCTTGGATGCTTTGGACAGGGCACTGCACAGAAGGTTTAATTTCTTGGGAAGAGGCGTGTCTGTAATGATCAGGAAAACTATCCACAAATTAAATTAGGAAATCTCATGGCAGAGAAAAGATTTACTGATCCATCTGACTTCATAATTGTCACTACTATCACACTTTGAAGTAACATCACTTACAGAAAGTAGTGTGTTTGGATCAGACCCATGAATCTCAGACTTCATATTATCTATTATTCTCTGCAAGCTCTCTGTCTTGTACGGCTTTAAAATCATCTGACATAAAGTTTATGAAGTTTCAGTTGTTTGAAGCTGTATTTATGATCCACGAAGACAGGAAAAGTTTGTATAAATATCTGCACCTTGCATTCATATGGAAGGAACAGACAAATAATAAGGGTAGATTTTAAAATATATTTATGCCCCCTATAGAAATATAGGAATGCCTAATAGGATTTTCAGTGTCTGAGTGACATTGCAATCAATATGACTTAAGCCTCCAAAAACTTTTAAGAATGCCACTGTAAAGTCTTTCAAACATCAGTTACATAGAAAGCCTTTCTATTCTCTTACTCACATTTCACCCAAATTTGTAGATGAAAAGTAGACTTGAAAGAGCAGCTCAATTTGGCTTCCTCTCTGTTAGCAATTCTCCTCTGCTTTGGCAGTAAGATAACTTGCAGTTTCTAGAGGCAAGAAGGAATTATTGTCATCTATGGGTGCAGAAACCAGGAATGGCATCTCATGTTTATCACAGATTTTCCCAGGTCCTTGTGCTAAGCTTGAGATGGGCCAGTTACTTGTCAGCTCTGGCCCAGACTGAATCAGAGACAAACTCTATCCCAGGGGGTTTTCAAAGGGCACTTTCTTTTACAGGTTGCAAAGTCTATTCCTTGTGTGTATTGAGTTCAGATCACCAAGTCCAACCATTAAGCCAGCACTGCCAGGTCACCACCGCTGAAGCAGATGTCTAGGCTCCATTGACTGTGCTGATGAAATCATCCTTGAGCATAAACATGAATTTAGATGTATCCCACCTCCTTTTAAATGCATATTTCTAAATAAATATAAATACCTTGCTGGACAGGGAGGAGTAAGACACCTTTGGCATTGACTTTTCCATCTCTGTTCAAAATTAAATCCTCCTTTCACCCACTATACAGCAAGGCTGTTTGAGTCTCCTCTCCTCCATCAGTAGGAGAAGTGAAGAACCTCCAATCTCAGCAAATTCAAGTCAATGAGAGCAGCAGGAGGGAAATAAACCTGAAGCTAAAAGAAATTTGTAAAAATAGAAATGTAAATGCTTCCGTGATAAAATCTCAGCCTCGCTAAATAAAGAAGAGCCGAAAAGCACTCTCCATTTGTAAAGAAAACATATGGAAACAGCCTATAAAAATCAAGGTGTTTAGGAAGAAAACATAGAGAGGTATTTGAAAAGCTGAGCAATATCTGCATTTGCAAATGATGTAGAAATGGCTTAATGGCAGCAGGCAAATATTTGATATTAATGAATGCTTGAACTTAGGAGAATTAATACTTAAAGACAAGTGAAACATATTAATGTGATGTATGTTTACTATTAGAAAAGAATACTCATTAAACGTAAAGTAGTTTAATCTACAATAAAGTTGAACAGTCAGCTTAAAGTGAGCTTCAAATGGCTCTTCACTTTTACCCTTCACAGCATAGCAATAACTTTGGGGTAGGGAATGGATACTGTAGTAACAAAACAATTTCATTACTGTAGTAGAAATTAATTTCATTTCTTATTTCCTAATTTCATTTCTTAGTTCATTTTAAAATAACCAACAACTTACTTCTGTACATTTCATGACGATGCTGTAATTGGTATGTGAGTACATATCTGTTATGATAAATTATACTATTTTATAGCATAAAAAGTAAACTATGCTATTTTACAGCAATTTAAGAAACAACAAATGGAAGATAGATTGTGAAAAATTATATATCAGGTGCAGCAATCAGTCGGTAACTATCCAGGTTTTTGCATAGATTTCATTGCTATAGTAACAGGGACACGACAGCGACTACAATGGCAGCTTTAATTGGGTGAAAGCAGATGAGTTGCACAAGTGCAATCATCTTTGAATGTATTTCTAGAATCTCACAACATCACCAGATTTAGTAAAGATTCATTTCTGGTCTGTTATAAGCAGTTTGATATGATTTGGAAATCTTAACTGTAAATTCCTTTGGCATTTCACTATCATCTTTTTTAAGGATACAGCAGGGTTTTTTCTTTTGTAACTGATCCTTGTAATTCATGTCATAAAGATGCATCAATCAGAACCATTTCAACTGCACAATGTGGGAGAAAGAAGATGAAAAACAAAAAGAAAGTGTTAACATCTATTGTGTAGAACAGATCTGAATTCTTCATCTGGGAAAGGAAAAATGTCAGCGTTGTGATACCTTTTCTTCGCTGTTGCTAACAATACCTTGTGTTAAAATCTTTTGACAGATTTCAGATAGCAATGCAGAATTATACAGTCATTAATCAAAAGAAACTTTGCATACTCTGAGCAGTGTACCTATAACTAAAATAATAAATGAGAGCTTCTCAGTTACCAGTATTGTGATTTCGAACGCCAACCAACACAGACTGAAAAAATGAATTTTGCAAGTTAACTTCAGTTAATTTAGAATTGTTTAACTGATATCGTTTTTAAAAGGTACATTAAGGACTGTCACCTGTCTTATGCTTTCTCTTTCCCATAAAGAAAACACCATGATGAGATCTATATAATAAAATTCCACCCCACTCCCCATTTTTTTTATTTTTTGGACGTGTTCTGAATTTTATTTTACCAAGGAAATTATGCTATGGAAACGAACCTCCAAAAGGCATAACTGTTTGTCAGCTCAGGAGTGATGTGCATCTGTACAATACTCCTGTGACTTTACGAAACTAGAACCTTTTCAGTGTGGGAGGGTTTTTTTATAACACTTTTATAGTACAATGGAGACTGAGAGTTTCTGGTCAAGAGGGGAAACCCTCACAAATTGCTGTTTATGGGACGAGTATTAACAACTGTGAGATTCATAGCCCAGTCTGAAGCTGAGGCAATGATGCTGCAGAGAGCTTTTAGTGATTTATGAAGGCCTTTTACTGCACAGATTAGAATAACTATTATAATATAATACATTGCTGCTTTATTTTAAAAGAATAGCTGAAGCCATTTCCTGATTCACATAATAGTGAAGTCTAAATGGTATAAAGTAGTTAATTGGCATTTTTGTCAAAATAAAGACCTAGTATAAAGGAATCTCATTTCTTTTTATCAGAGATTGAAATTATAATTTTTTTTTTAAATCGTGGTGATGTAAAATTCAGACTCTTTTGAATGGATAATTGGTATTATAGAGTAATAGGAAATTGCTTTCTTTGTAAGTATGTATTAAAATCATTCTGTTACATACAGTAATCTTCAGCTTTCTAAATGGTCCGATGCACATTTCAATCAGGAAAATTTGCATATCACCTACTCAAATAGAAAAACATGGATTGCTCTTTTCTCTCTCCTCAGTGGTCTATCAAAATAATACTAAGAGAATTAGAGCAGTGAAGTAAATCAAGTTAGAAAATTAATATTCCTAATAATATTTCATCAAGCAGCTTTAAGTCTAGAGATTTCACCATTTGTATCAGACACCGGATACTTACTCTTTGATAAATTTTTTCTATCCCTTATATTTCTATTTTTTTTATGAAGTAGTAGAACAGTAAATCAGAGGCAACGTTATTTGAAGATATTATGCCATGGAATGAAGGTCTAGGCTGGTAAGAATAAACCAGAGCCTTCAGGAGCAGCTGATTTTAAGGATTTATACATAGAGTACAAGTGGATAAGCTTTTTAATACATAATAAGATGATTGACTAAAGCATCTGCTTGGCAGAGTATAGTGGCTTAGAGACTGTATTATTCATCAGGTTGGAATAGATGAAAAGAAAAAAAAAAGAATGTCAAATGCTCTTTAGAAAATGAGGTTCTCTTCCATGTGCAAAATAGTTGTAAAAGAAGATCTCAGCTGAACAACCCCCCACAGCTCGTTACGCTGGAATTACATCCTTTATTCTTTCCACCTTATTTGGAATGGAGGGGCTTGCCACTGACTGCTCTCTTCAACGGTTTTCTGCAGGAATGCTCACTTGTGCCTTTGTAATCCTGATAATGTAATCCTGCATCTATTACGTGTTTCTGTGAGGTCTTCAGAATTTCCACTTCTTATTTTGTGGTTTCCTCTCTGATGGTCTCACTGGCTCTTGCCATCTGTAGTAGAAGAAAACTGAGCATACAGTAATTTTTTTTCCCAATTTTTATACATTTTCCGTTGATCTTTAAACTTCTTACATAACAGAAGTGTGAGTAGAGGCAAACTTCATGGTCAAGATTCATTACCACAAGGCTTTCCAGTCTAGTATCTCAAGACAGTGGAAGAGCCCTAATTCTGCTGATCTGAATTGAGTACGTTCACTCCAGGTGGGATGTCCAAGTCCTCTGACTGAGGGCCCAAATAGCTGCTCTTTTGCATGGTCTAACATTAAATCTGGGAACAGCAGCAGAAACGATTTGGGGGAAGTTGAAAAGTTTTGCATACAAGGAGCCACATTAATCATAGGATAACTATATGGGTATTTGCAAATTGAGAAATTGTTGTGTTCTTTGAGCCAAAAAGTAAATTAATTTGATGATATTAAAAATAATTAATTACCTTTTAAATCAATGCTTTCTTTAATTGATTTTTTTTTTTAAGTTATTCTCGTGTGGAAATTAAGATCTTTTAAATATCAGGTATCAAGAACTTTCTTTAAAGAACAACAGGAAATGACTAATGCAAATACACAGTGAAACCATTTGGTCATTTACACAAAGAAATCTTCCTCCAGCTCTTTAATGGACTAATGCACGCTGAATTGTAATGGCAATAATTTGCTCCACATCTACTTAAGGAGAAGATGCTGGGGTGCCTGAATTTTCCCCTCTCTTGGGTCTGAAAAAGCAATATATTGCCTACATGAAAGCATTTGTGACACTTTTATAGATAACGTGAGATGCAGCCAATGCATAATTGGATGATGCTAAGAGAAGTGTTTGAAATTGCTTTTTGGAAGACATGGCTTTAAAAGTCTATCAAATTCAACAAACAGAATGGAAAAAAATCTAGACTTTGTTTCACCACTCATCTCACCCTTGTCTTTTAAAGCTAGAAGTAAAGCTTTGAATTTGTGGAAATAGGAAAAGGCAATTGAAAGGTCCAAGGGACCTTCTCCTGCTATTGAAATGTGTGGTGTTCTAAGCATCCACGTTTTGTCAAGCCACAAGTATTTTTGCATCAAAATAATATAAAGGTCAGAGGAAGAAATAATTTGAAACATCAGTGTCTCACCTGTGTTAGTCATCCTGATATTTTTTTGCAATCCATGAGCTTCATTATCCTCCAAAAGAGAAAATTCAAGCAATCTGTTAGTTGGCACCTGTGGTAACATATCATGAACAAACCAGCAAATTTGCACATTAAATTTCATAAATTCAGTATTTTTTCCCCCAAGTAGATCAAATGTCCTGTACCTGGGGCCACATTTTTATATTATTTTACAAGTACTTTCATTCTTATTTACTTACAGGAATACATAGGTTTTCTAGGTAGCAGACATAAACCACATACAGTACAAGATTTTTAGAGGCTGTTTTAATTCTCCTATCTTAACCATAACATTTTTATCATGCAGTTTCTTGCAAGACATAAAAGAATTAAAAATAAAAAGGAAAAAAGCTGGGAAAAGAAATGGCAAGAGAAAAAAGAAAGGAAGTATTTTTATTTATTTATAAGTTTCACACAGAATCTTAATTACTGAAGCAAAGTTGTTTCTTTTTTTCAAATGAAGGACGCTGACTTTTGACACAAAGGATTTTCTCCATTGCAAATAGAATCATTGGTTCATATTACCAGAACTGGTGCATTGGGTAGGGATTACTTTTTAAGGTAGCAAAACCTGACATTTTTCACAAACAAAACCAAAAGGCTTTATAGCAACCATTACTTTGATACAAGAAAAGCTTTTATTTGTGAGATGTTAGGCCCATAAACAATCTTTGGCTTAAAATCCAAGCAAAAGCTAAAGGGATAGTGTTAATAGATGGGTTTGATTAATTCCAAAAATCTTAAAAGAATTGGGGTTTACAGGAACATGCAAGCACGCTTCCACTCTTCACTTACAACTTGCCAACTGTAGGACCATCTTCGTTTATTAATTGGTGTACATTTACCATATATCATCCAACTGCCGAGTGTTTGGGAAGGGAAGAACTTGTAAGATTTCTCAGGATTTATTTCTCTTCCTGGTGTCTGAAGCCAGAAACTTTTCTCCCTACTGTGGTAAAGGACTTGGGAATTCAATTTTGCATTCAGCAGGGCTAGCACCAGCAAAAGACCAGCAGCATTTTAAACCCAGTGACTCTTCAACACCACAGAAAGATGGAATAAGATGAAAGCTTTACAAGAAAGATGGGATGACCTTTGGTTACATAGAGAAGCAGTTTTACCAAATCACCTTCTGAAAGCCAAAAAGTGTCTTGTGAGGAAAAGGCTTTTTACTCTACAGTCATTTATGGTGATCCGCTTTGCTTATATCTATGAAATATCGGCACAGTTTAAGCAGTAGCCACAAAGCCAGATTTAAACCATTGCATTTTCCAGTGAGAAATGGCTCATTGGACAGTGTGCACTGCTAGAACACGAGTGGGGCAATGATGTGGCACTTCGAAACGAAAGCCTCTGCCAATCAAGGCCATTGTTTTCTCCTTTACTACAGCTGGATGTAATATTCAAATCCACTAATCAGCATCCTCAAACCAGGAAATATGGAGATAGGTTTCACTTCTCATATATTATTCATGGCATGCCATGAAACATTATGAAGGTAATTTAATTGCACTGCAATTAAAATACCTGTTTCTGTATACATAGATGAACATACAAAATTTATAACCTGAAAGGAAAACGGCTGTTGTTACTGTCTCTATAAACATTAAGATGAGCTAATAGGTTCTAAAATTGCAATTTTTTCTTTTACCATTTCCCCATCTTTAACAAGTAAAAAAGCCTTGCTTGAAATGTTTGTTCCTTTATGCTCTTGACTCTGGATAATTGCAGAAAGAAGAAAAGCTGTGCCTGATTGGCAAAGTCCAACACTCTCTGACCAGATTCTTTTAGGTATTCCATGTGTGATGCTTAATATCAGATTAACTTATTTGAAGATGTTTGATGCTACATTGGATTTTTTATTTAGCAGAGTGATACACAGCATGCTGAGATCGCAATAGAAATGTAACACTTGGCAAAATATAGCAATTACAACATACAGTGAAGAAGAATATCAGTTTAAGCTTTTTAAGCATTCACCAGGTTAAGTATGTTTCAGGCTGAAACTGTAGGCTGTAAACTGATCAGAACATTTAGTGCAATCATATTTTTAGATATAGTATTCTCAAATAAATACCAACTAGTTACATGAGCAGCAGAATTAAGAAAAACATATTTTTTCCTGTGACTTTGTATTTTATTAGTAGATTCCCAGGTATGTAAGAAAGTGTAGCTTTTGCTGACTTTATCCATGCTTGTACATTAAGTCTCTCTTTCCTATACGGGTTTTTTGGGTGTTTGCCATATGAATTATGGGCTATTTGTTAAGGGATGAGCCCCATACTCGGGGCAAAGTAGAAAACCTTAACTGTTACCCATTATATTTGATATTCTTGCAGCCATTGGCTATTCTGCCTTTTGCACAGCTGGTGGACAAAATAATTTATAGGAGGAAGCTGAAGACAACAGACATAAGCACAAGTATGATATCAAATGGGAAGTCAGAGAACATGAGAAATGAGTGATGGGCACTACAGATGTGTAGGGAGGAACTGGAGTGTCATTCTCCAGAGGTGCAGTGGTGGAGTCCTATTGCTGCTATTTGGACTAAAACTTACTGTTATTTCGTTGAAAAGTGGGAGAAATTTTCTACAGTTGCTATTCAGAAGCAGGGAGGAGGTGGTGAGGAAGCAGCAGCTGGAAGTATTTTGGTGAATTTCTGTATACAGGTGGTTAAGGATCTGTCCTCTTCCACAAACATGGATTTTTGGCTGCAGAAGTTACAAACTTCACTAGCAGCAGCAGCAAAAACCAAATCAGGTGAAGAACGAAAGGATGTCTTTCTATTTGCCTCATAATATCTATGCTATTAGTCCAGCTGTAGCTATACAAAAACAAACAAACAAACAAACAATAAAATCAGATAATTGAAGTTGTGGTATAAAATCTTTGCTAATAAATCCTCCAGAGAATGCTGACAGGTAACATAGTAGAACCACTGTTAAAACAGTCTCTCCAGTTCTACTCTCTTCATTTCAGGCAGAGTACAACTAGATTAAAAGAATTATATAAGAGTTCATCTTTCTAGTAATTACTTTAATTTATCTTTGGGGACAAATTCTACCCAAGGTTTGAGCAGCAAGGTAGGGTGGCTGTTGTCTTAAGTCTAACCTATGACTCAATAACCTTTGAATACTACTGTGTAAACCCATCTTCCCTGGAACCATGAAGCAGATAACTGCAATGGATTTGCCCAGACAGTTATGTTTTCCTGAGGGGTTGCCAAAACATCTCTATTGCTCTCTCAAAAGTCTCTGTAGATCAATAAAACCACTTACTAAGTTGATGCCTTCACATATTTTCTCTGGAATTGGCAGAGTAAAGAGCCTAAACTTGTTCCACCACATTGAGCTCTGAAACCACTCAATATCTTTATTCAAGTATTTATAATGGATGAGGATACTGAAAAATTTCTCAGCAAGAAAGCCAAAATGATGTTGTAGAAGTTACAGAGGACTCATCATTTGATTCCCATGGGTGGACATATAGGTAATCTCTTGTTAATTTGCATTGATTTGACACCCTATCAGAAAGACAGACTGGAACTGCATACCCAAAATAATACTGATTGATACAGGCTCAGACTCCCAGATAATACAAATGGTTGTTGATTAATGTGCGTATGTCCTGTTTAGCCATAATATTTAAGTTTGAGAAGCATGAGGCTACTGTTATGGAATCAGAGAGTAATTAAGATTGGAAGGGACCTCTGAAGAACAACTAAACCAACTCAAGGCAGATGCACCTTCAAAGGTAGAGTCAAGTTTGGAGCTAGATCAGACTTGACAGTGTCTTGGAGAAATGCAGAACTTGACTGGACAAAGAGATGCCACAAGACCTCTTGGCTATTTACTCCAGAGTTTATCCACCTTCACTGTGGACTTTTTTTTTTTGTCATCTGATCAGAATTTCCCTTGTTGGAATTTGTGCCTTATTGACTCCTATCTGCATCACTGTGTACATCTGAGTCAGGCTCTCACTCCTCTACAACCAGCCGCTGGGTATCTGAAGTCAAAAGTACTTTCACTTTTTATTCTTAAGACTGAACAAATCAATTTTTCAACTCTTCTTGTATGTCACACGCTCCAACATCTTCATGGCCATCCACTAGACTTGCTCCAATATGTCTGAACCCAAAATTGTACAATACTCCAGCTGCATTGCCTTGCAACAGATGTGTTAATCCTTTATGAGTACCACTTGATAGTAGAGTACTTGAAAGCTGAGGTTGAATTAGGAAAACGAGATAAACTAGGACCTTATGCCCCCATTTTAAGCAAAACTTAGAATGTTTTGTTACCATATTGAAGATGAAGTAGGAATTTTCCTTCTGTTCAAAGCATCAGAAATATTGGACAATTTACCTTCCATTGGAGATTGATCCAACAATTTGCTGGGAACTACTTATGTTTTTCTTAGGAGTTTAGACCTCTAGGATACTGATGGAATCTTTTTTTTTTTGTTGTTGTTTTTTTTTATGATACAGTTTTCACTTCCTGAACTAAAAAACTTCTTTTTGTTATGTAGGCAGGGAAAGCACAATGGATGCTCTTATCAACATTCCTAGATTTAGCAGACAACGTGTGATGGGCAGTGATTCCTGAAATGTGTATTCAACAATAGCAGACAGGCCTTTCTCATCCAAAGTTCAATCTCTTCTCCCCATCCATTTTCATTCTCTCTTCCCAAACTCCTATTTCCTGTTTAAGGTTTCTTTTGTGCCAGGTGCTTCCAAACAATCAATCTGACCTTTTGGTTGTACCATTTCCTCTAATCTCTCACTGCAGGGTATCCTCCTCTCGCTAGAAATTGATGACACTTAGGGATACTAAAGGAAAAGGATAATTATGCTATTATTTGATTAGTTATCACAATCTGTGGCATTTTCTTACCTTTATCTTGCATATACAATGAGATACTGTGTGAAGTGAATTGGCTAATGGAACTACTGATGCTCCATTCTTCATTTCTTGTTGTTTCTGTATCATGCTTGGCAATGATGAAACGCAAGCTGGGCAATGTGTTTTTTTATAATGCTACTAAAATATTCATAACTACAAATTTATGAATTCAGGAACTGTTTAGCTACTAAAACTGAAAAGAGCTATCCAAACCTAGGGATAACTGAACAAACCACCTGATTTGTTCAGATATGAGAAGAAAGGAGAAAGGAGAGATGACAGAAAGTCAAATAATTCCTCCTTCCATACCATTATCTAGTTAACATGTACATAAGCTCTGGCTTGCACAGGCAGTCATTGCATGGGCTTCCACCACACAGACTCAGCAGACAGTACATTAAGCTAATTTTAAACAGTAAATAGGAAAAAGTCTGGGAAGCCACAGAGGTGGTCTATGTGAGTGAGACCTGACCAAAACACGGTGATTCTACCTGCCACGAGAGCAATACACTTGCTGAATTAGGTCTCAGTAACTCCAATATATCTGTTTGGTTATTCAAAGTAATTCCAAAACAGCTGGAATGGATGTTACCGATCAGCAGGCACTCTGGGATAGGGTCTAGGGTGTCCATACTGATGGCAGTCCATGTTCTGAGGCGCAGAAGAGATGAGCAGCTCTGCATCTGCCAGGCCCATTTTATCGTTCATCTCTGTGAAGCAACAGGCAGAACCTCTCCTTGGCAGGCGAGATGGAAAGACTTCAGAAAGTAAGTCTAGAAAGCCTGCTGAATCTTGTCTAAGTCAGACTTGCTATTAGCTGGTGTTGGTTAACAACAGGATTCAAACACAATTCCTCTTCGTAACATTTTTCATAAATATATGAAAAATTTGTTCTACCCAGTTTTGTCATAATAGGATAGACCACTTCTCCATCACTTCCAGTAACAATCTTGACCTCTGCCTAAAGCTGCTACAGTTGCAGGATGTGCTGTTCTTATAGGAACATTCACTCTAAATACGAGTTAGAAAGGTAAAGTTTGGTATATCTTCTTGCATAATATAAGTTGCAGGGATTTCTCAAGTTGCGACAGAATCTTTACCTCACTGATGGCTTTGGAAGGCAACGTTGCAGATGACACACTTGTCAAGCACAATAACCTTTGGTAGGTTCAGGGAAAAGATGCCAAGATGAGATTCTCCTTCTGGTACATTCCAAATAACTACATACGGGACCTTTTAGAGACCTGAAGAAACACTATGGATAGTGTAAATATTGCAAGGTTAATAGTAACTGAAGAGCTCCAGAAAGTAAAAGGACAGTTTCCACAAAACCTTTATGGAGTCTGTTCTCAGGCCTACCATAAAAGTAGGAGAAAACTCTTAATTACCAATGGTCAGCCACTAACTATTTCTACACAGAAATGTGATAAATGGAAATGTAGTTATGGAGCCCTGCACCGCCACTAAGGAGGCAAGGTTGCTCCATATTATATTGCTGGTCCTCAGGAATTCACCAGTAGCTTTACGTGCACAGTGTTTCCTAACTGGAGGGATCCAATAGTCCTTTCTTTTTGCTGTTCTCTGATTTAAGTATTAAACTTCATGAACAGGAAAGAATATTCTTCCACTGCATTCCAACCACATCTGACCACTTCTCATGAAGTTCATATATGTCCAGGTGGTTTTACCTGGAGGAATTCACAGCTGGAGAAACCAGAACTATGAAAAACTCCCACCTGTTAACTCACCACCATATATATTCTTAAAGAAACTCTGCATTGCCTCAGCAGCTGAATTGGCTTTCAAGCAATTCTAGCATGAAGAAGCTGCAACAGCTGGATATCACCATTCTCCTTTCAACCCTACAATAGTGTGCTAAGGCTATTTTAATGCTTAAGCAATACTAAAAAATTGGTTAGACTTTTAAATTTGCACTGTGGTGAATTCAGGTGCTTTTGTACGCTTCTGAGGCAAAATAATGACTAAGGAAGTGTTCATGCCAGCTATGAATTTGTTCAAAATTGCCACCTCTACAACAGAAATAAAGTGTTCACCTTTGAAGTATTTCTAATTATGGACCAGGACACAGCACCTGCTGTTGCACTCAAGCACCATAATTTTAAATTGTAAAGATCAGATTAATTTTTATTTTAACTATTGGCATTTCGTTACATATTACTACTGTTTAAAATTCTCTCATATGGCCTTTCCAGTCTTTCCTCCTTTTCCACTATACAAGAACAAAGCACTCTTACCTCTTTCCTAACAATCATTTCCTGCTACAGTGCTAGAGAGATATGCTTGAAACTACCCCTCTGGAAGATCCAAGCACACAGGAGAACAGTGGGGTTTTTTTCCACAATCATTAAGGTCTGTTAGTCTGCCATAAATAAAAAGCAGAACAGTCAGCAAATGAGCACCTGCTGAGAACTGTCACTACCCTGAGAACCCAGGAAAAGAAAAAAAAAAAAAAGAAAAGAGAGAATTAAGACATTATTTTCTAAGTCATTTACAATTAATTTTATACCTCCATGTTCAAGTGTGCGTTTGACATGTGTTTCACCAGACTGGCCACCTTCTAAAACGTAGTAAATGCTGCCATCTAATGGTATCCAATCGCTGAATAAAAACTTTTTCTTTTTCACACAGAACAGAGAAGTTTCACCTCAAAAGCATCACTACGCACTGCAGGCACAAAAGCAACCCAAGCTGACCAGAAACAGGTCTCAAGCAGACCCACCGAGTATCTCTGCATCCCGCTGCCCAGTGCTGCTGACACTGAGTGCACGTTTCCCAGTTACCCTAAGAGGTCTGCAGACACTTTGCCAACTTTTTTTTTTTCTGAACAGAAGCTGGTTCTGGAAGTAATAAAGCTAATTCAAACTGCATTCTATATGAACTCTTTAACTTAATTTTCATGTGCCTTTAGTCACCCTGCAAATAGCTTAAATATGACTATATCTGACATTTTAATAGTGTTTAACAAGAGAGATGATAGTAATAACAGATTATGTCTTGTAACAAACTGAAAATGAAGATAACTCTTAAAAAAGACAAAAATGCATTAAGCATCTGAAATCTTTATTGAAGAATCTAAAATCATCCTATTTCATTAGTAGTTCTGAGGCCACCATGACACTTCTGATCAACCTAAACTGCAAAAAAAAAGTAATATTAATACATACTGTTCATAGATGTTTTTTTGAGAACCAATGAAACAAATTCTTCCTCTAACTTATAATAAATGTTGTCTCGTAAGATGTACCATGAACTGCTTTTCAGAATACTAAGTAATACTTTCTATAACATTTGGATTAAGTATAATGATGAAATTCTATGTACAATAATTCTTACAATTTTCTGGAAGCTATACCTCTTGCATAGCGTATTTGGAGTTTGGTAACTGTTATCATCACAATTTTCATACATTGAATTATACAAGGAACAAATGATGTACAACTTTCAGGAACAGACACCTGGGGATGGTATGTTAAATCCATTTAGGTGCATGTGTAAAGACACCTCAAATTCGTAAGCACAAACAAATCCATTCAAAGGCACTAGGAGGAAAATTGTCCCAAACAACATAGAAATTAGTGGCTGATTATACTCAAGTGTTTTGAGTGAACTCTTTTATGGAAAATGCAGCAATTATCTGATTTTGCTACAATAACCAATTTTTCAACCAGGCTTTATCTCTTAAGAGACATGTGTGCTTATAAATCATATTAGTTACAACCATTCATTTACAGATTTCTTCTATAAACAGAAATATGAAGCAATATAAAAAGTGACAGATGTAGAAGTTAACTCACCTATTCCAGTAGCTGAGGAAAAAAATAATTTTGTGGTTTGATTTTCCTCTAATATTTATGACATAGGTGTTCAAATCTTAACTGTTCTAAGGACCATTT
The DNA here is from genome assembly GCA_013396935.1 of Baryphthengus martii. NCBI lineage: Eukaryota > Metazoa > Chordata > Aves > Coraciiformes > Momotidae > Baryphthengus > Baryphthengus martii. Next base: position 118,324 of record VWZK01018381.1, on the reverse strand, counting down.
GCAAAACTGAACAATCACAATACATAAAGGCTGCCATCATTATTCTAAATTTGGACTATTATGCTCTGAGTTCAAAACAACTGATATTGTTTTAATCAAAAAAGGCTGCAGCCTGGGGAAACCTTACGTGCTCCTGTTCCTGCTACCTGTTTCAGGAATACCATCATAAAATAGAGGAAGAGATATGGAAGATGTAGTCCATGATTTATCTAGCTTTCCACCATGATTTTCATTAAGCATTGCTACAAGTCTTTCCCTTTCATGTGTTTCTTCTTCAAAGACAGCACTGTTATAATGCTTATGATGGCATAAGAAAGACTTATTTTTAAAAGCACGATGCACCAAATACCTCCTGAAGGCCCTTTGAATAATAAGAGCTGAGACATCCTCTTGTTTTCTTTTAAGAGTAGTAGTAATTGGCTTGTAAGAAACTTTAGATGGATTGGCAGCCATAAATTTTTCTTCCATGTGTAATTCAAGACCATCCACATCTCCAGATTCTCCCAAGACCCTTTTAGTGAAAGCAAGCAAGATATCCAAGCAGTGGATCTTATCTCCACTAACTATAGGGAGGTCCATGGATATGAGCTGAATTTTATTAGGCTTTGGAATGCGTAAAGGTTCTGCCAGAGCATCTGCAAAGTCTGAAAGAGCAGCATACTCAATAAACTGTGTTGCCTGAGGGTCAAACTTTCCCCAGGTTTCATAAAACATATCAAAGTCATCCTCACTAAGAGGATCTGTGCTTTCTTCAGTGGCAACACTGAAGTTCTCTAAAATGACAGCTATGTACATATTTACAACAATGAGAAATGATATAATGACATAGCTTACAAAAAATAAAATACCAATCCCCTTATTTGTGCAATTGTTTCTCTGCTCATATGTTAAATTTAAGTTGGGAGCGCATGAATTAGAGCCTCTTAATAGAGGGACCAAAAGACTATCCCAGCCAGCTGATGTTGTAATTTGGAAGAGACAGAGCATGCTTCCATCAAAGGTTTGAAAGTTAAAAAGGTTATTAATCCCACCTTCCCAGCCAACACAGGCAAAGTTTGTCATGCCCACAATGGCATAAATGAACATAACCAGAAAAAGCAAGAGACCAATGTTGAACAGTGCAGGAAGAGACATCAGTAATGCAAAAAGAAGAGTTCGAATTCCTCTAGCTTTTCGAATTAATCTCAGGATTCGTCCAATTCGTGACAAACGAAAAATTCTCAAAAGCGTAGGAGAGATCAAAGCTTCAGAGACTTGAGAAAGTCCAAGACCTTAGGAATGAAAAAGAAAACAAAGTGTGGTGAAAGCTGTATCAGTGAAATTCCCTATTTATGCCCATTTTGTAACATTCTTTGCTTTAGGTGTTGAAAATAACATCGAATGTATTACATCACTTTCAACATAAACATCATCAATGCTGCAATGGCTTACAAAAGAGCTTAGGAAAATAAAGACAAATTGCTCTATCTTTAAATATTAAAGAGCTATCAAGATTATGTGTAGCATGGAAACTGTATTCTCCCAGATTTCTCTAATTCAGGGGATGAAATGATACATTGTTCAAGTACTTAAAAAATCCTTTAAAATTGTTTCAGCTCCTGTGCTGGAAGCTATGGGACTTGTCTTCTAGTTGCTGTCTGATTGCTGCTTCTTCTAACAGCCTCAGCAACATGCTAAATGTGAGACTTTCAATAACGCTCTGTACTTCAAGGAGATCAGAGAAAAGCAAGAAGAAAATAAAGGAAAACTGTCTTTCAAAGTTCGTCCTCCATCACACCTCATTCTACGATCCTAGAATCAGAGTATAGAGTTGTAACATAAATGATTACAAATAGAAGACTTAAGTCGTCAGCGTTTTTCTGGGTTGGATGGGATAGCAAAGGGGTACTGTGCTTAGATGGGAAGCAGAGAATCATAAAAATCATAGAATGGCTTGAGTTGGAAAGGACCTTGAAGAACATTGAGTTTCAATCCCTGTGCCATGGGCAGGGACACCTCCCACTACACTAGGTTGCTCAGAGCATCATCCAGCCAGATCTTAAATGCTTCCAGCGATGAGGTGTCCATAACTTCTCTGGGCAGCCCGTTCCAGTGTCTCACCACCCTCATAGTAAAGAGCGTCTTCCTGATGTCTGATCTGAACCTACCCTCCCTAGTTTAACCATTAAACCATTGCCCACGTCCTATCACCACACACCCTTATAAAAAGAACTCAGATCAGTTTTTCTTCTCCCTCCTTTATTCTATGGTATAACCTGAGCCTGAGCAGGAAGCACAGATCAAATAAACTGTACAAGAAACTAAAGCTATATATGATCCTTTGTAGAGGAAATGTTAAGCATTCAGTCTTATTTGAAAAGCAAAACCAAACCAAACCTGTTTTAACAAGACTTTTCACAGTCACAGACAGTGGACCAGATTTAGAATGATGTTGACCAACTAAATTTTCCTGATCTGCCTTCTTAAAGGAAAGTCCTGGGAAAGAAAATAAATCTTTCCCATTTTTCATATAAATGTATTTTTAACCTGAATTTACTTTTATTGTGAAAACATATAAATCAAAGGCATAAAAACATCAAGAAAACAGTTGAAGTACAATAACTTAGAAAAGATGTTACTGCATTAAATTCCTATTCTGTTAGTTACTCAATAAAACTTTTACTTTTTTAAAAAAAAGAAAACTATTAATTTACTTTTTAATACTCTGCAAAAATATAAGAGAAAAAAATAAATCTTTTCAGAACAAATCACTTAGCATATGGTTTGAAAAGGATAATGAAACTGGAATTTGTTCATAAGTATAAATTAACCTCTTTGTGTATCAGAAATTTGGCTTAGGATTGGTAAAACACATTACCTGATCTAATAATGATTGATACTTACTAACTAGTGAAAGGATCACAACAGCTAAATCAAATATATTCCAGCCACTGGTGAAGAAGTAATGTCTTAAGGCTAGTATCTTTATGATGCATTCCACAGTAAACACTGTCACAAAAAAAAAGTTGATTTTTTTAAGGACATCCTTGGTTTCCTTCTGGCTATTTTCTGCCATCATAACGACCATATTTAGACAGATGAAAGTCACAATGGTAATGTCAAATGCTTTGTGTGACACCATATCAAACAGCAATCCTTGGAACACATTCTGTGGAGAGAAGGAGAAGAACTGTTTAATGCTACTTCGAAGACCCAGGATACATTCAAATATTAATCGGTGTTTTGTGTTTCAAAAGAGAATTTAAGAGAATGTAAGTTTAAAAACAAGCCACTAAAAGCATTTTTAGGTTATTTCTTAGGCCTCCAAAGAAAATAGTACTTGGCTAAGTATTTTCCGATGTCATGGAATTGCATTGCCTTAGAAAAAGGTTATGCAGCAGGAAAGCATTCATAGTACATTGTGATTGCTCTGTTAATAGAAATACTTATTGAAGCAGACATTTCATGATAAGCATTTCAAATTAAAATATCATAAGCAAGAAAAACTCTAAATAGTTACTATGTGAAGCCAGGCCTAGAATTAAATTTAAGAAACTATAAAAAACAAAGCATAAGGTTATTTAAAAGTAAATAACAGCCACTGGGCATGTACTACTTACTGTTCATTCTCACCTGCAATAACCCAATCTAGTTACAGAAGCAATAACGTGCAACTTCAGTGACCAAAATCATGTTAAGAATATCAAATACCTAATATGAACCTTTATGAATTGGTTGTACATTTGTATAGGTGATAAATAGACTGTAAGTTTTCTCAATGAATACCCACAAGGAAAGACTGCCTTAAATGGAATTAAGAAAAAGAGAGTAAAATGTAAATACCGTATTGAATGAGGAAGAAGATGGGCTCTAGCATGAAGTTTATTTTTAGATGCCTGGCTACTGAGTTTAAATATGGTCACCATCTTTCTCTCTTCTATCATATTCTACTTAAGACGGTCTTACCATTGGTCTTGGGATGGGTTTTTGAGGTTTCTTGGATCCAAGTTTTTTTAGGGCATTGTAGTACTTTTTCTGTTCATCAGTCAAAAACAGATCTTTTCCACCTAAGTAAAGGGAAAGAATAGTGCAGTTAAGCTGAAGTTTAAGCAGTCAATGAAATAAACACCAGCAAGCTTATGCAAAAAAAAAAAAAAAGTTACAGTTCTTGTGAGTGGGATCTAAGAGAGCACAAAGACAAAAAGTGCCCATCATTTCTCCTTTTCCCTTGTTCTTTGAAAAGATGTACTGCAAAAAACAGATTGGGGTTTGATTGTGAAAGTCTAATCCAGGTAGTGTTCCTGTGTCAGTCTCCTCAATTGCGAGAGCCTTTCTGAAGTTTCACAAATCTATTAAAATACCATAAGACTTATCAACGGACAATATACTTTTTTTGCTTATATTTTTGGGAAAGAAAGGAACAGAAGTATATTGCTGAGCTAGCAAGTAAATGGAGGATTGTGAATTAGCACTTGGGGACCAAGTTCTCTGGGGGGCGAGGGGGGGGTTGGGTCCTGATAATGAATTTCTGGTGCTCATCTTATTACTATCTACGTCACCTGTAGTAATTAGTATTTTGTAAAACAAACATGTAACGATGTTCCATAGGGCATCTGCACTTTGAATTGATCTGGCAAGACTTCTGAAAATTCACTTCAACTTCACTATACGCAATCTCAATCAAAACCCTCAAGAAGCAGCAAAGAACTGACAAAGAAAAAAACGCCCAATTACTGCATGTACTGAGAAAATACGTTACTTCCACATTAACTACTAGTAAGCACCCAAGGTCATAAACTACTTAACCAGTGTTGTTTCTGTCTGTTGAGATTATTATAGCTGGGGATTTGTTATAGAATGAAACTATTATAGTGAACTTGGACTGTTGTTCCTCAACCTCTACATACCCTTTCTCTGTTTAAATGCTGAGAAGAATTTCTTGTGGACCTTATTGCTACCCATCTCCACCAAAGGCTGTCATTCTTTGACACTTGGTGTGTAAGTCAGCATATGGAAATCATAAATGGCTCTTGTAGAGATTCTGTCTTCCAAATGTGAACCTTGAAATTGTAAATCTCCTGTTGGGGTCTGCTTTTGTAGTATTCCTTTAATGAGCAAGATGCTTATTTGTTTTAAGAATTCCAAGTGAATTAATTGACTCAATTTCCCTTGATGTTCTGGATGCTTTAAGCCCCTAAATGAATCGGAGAAAGAACTCGATTGACAAATAAGCTTGGCACAAAGAAGCTGAAGTATAAGGGAGAAGGTTGACTGTTGTTTTTCTTGGGTTGTTGCATTTTCCATTCTAAGATTTTATTTAGTAGGAAACGGAAGACAAAAAGAACAGGGGATCTGACAACTACGAGGAGAAATGTGGAAGCATTCAGTGCTTCGTGGACTTTAAGAAGCCTTTACATTTCTAGATGGCCTCTTCCTGAGCCACAGCTTGGATGTCAATGCAGAAAATTTTCAAAATCCCTGTAAATTAATCTGTACGGTTACTCTATTGCTGACAGGATTTTTAAACGTAGCTGGTTTTAGAAGAAGTTCTGATTAACAAGGTCTGTTCAAGTTTCTTTACCAGGAAGGCTGTGGTTACTTCTTCTGTGAGCAGTAGTGTTTCCTGAACACATTTATCACAATATTTTAGGTGTTTACTCTCAGCAAAAAAGGTTATCCTGTTCTCCAAAGATAAATCTTCAAAGCAGAAGAAAATACTCTCCTGTAGGGAAGTCTGTGCAACTTTTTTTTGGCTCCTTTCCTCTACAATTACCCAGTCCTTCCTCCTTGTGCTCCTACTTAGAACAAATTAAGGACTTGGCAGGAAAATAGAATTAACAGGTAAATTACTAAAAGTTTTGAGGAAAAGGAGACTCCTAGTTTCAAAACTTGGTATCTAAATATTATTTTAAATTTCTCCAGTCAAATAGTTACCTGAAAATGGTACACATCTAGATGCAAAACTATCATTCACTTAATCAAATTTGAATTACTAGAATTAGCTCGTGTAGTACTTATCTTTTTCCTTTGTTGGTTAAAATTGCTGATAACCACTCCAATGAAAAGGTTCAGCATGAAGAAAGATCCAAAAATAATAAAAATCACAAAATACATATACATGGCTAAGAATTTTTCAAACTTTGGCTGTTCATCTATCTGTTAAAAAAGTCAAAACAGAAAAACAATATTGGTAAAAATCAGATAATCACAGCCTTAGCATTTCCAATTGATAATAACAAATTTTATTGTCAGGAAGGGTAAATTATTTCTAGATATTTAAACCTTTATTGAGATGTACAAGTAGAACAAATATCTTGCTCTGTCTCGTCACAGTTTGCAAAGATAATTACAAACAGCCCTACAAGGAATGATCTTTTTAGTTCGCAGCTATTTCACTGCATTCAAGAGTACAGCCCTTGAATGAATAAGGAAAATGCAAATTAAATTAAACACAGAAAAGTTAAAACACATAGTATTAGTGAAAGAGTGAGAAACCGAACTTGAAAATGGGGAAGAAATTGTAAGAACATCAAATACATGGGAGAAAACCTCCAGAAATAACTGCTAAAGGTACATGTCATTTTAATGTTACTGTACATATTTAAAAATAAAAAGAGCCTTCAGAGGCACAGCCCTTCCAAGACCTTCTGAACTCTGTTCCCAAAATAGAATTGTCAAAAAAATTCCACCATCTTGCCCTCTGAATTCTTGATATAGCAGGGGTTTGTGTGGTGTTTTGTGTGGTATTTTGACCAGTTTTCTTTTGCCTAATGTTCCAGATATTTGGTACTCCAGGGATTATTTTTTCACTGTGTAGTTTTTTGCACTTGTTCACTTGTATTTCTGACTTGATATTGTAAATAAAGCTGAAAAATTAATTGTATAGACAGAGAGGGAAAGAAGGAAATGGAAAAGAACTAAAATTTCATTTTAGTGACGTACACCACGTGAATCCACTGCTGCATACATAATTTCCATCCAGCCTTTAAAAGTTGCCTGGAAAAGAAGAAGCATTAGTTAGGTTATCACTAATAAAATTTTTAAAAATAATTAGGTAGAGCTTATATAAATGCATTAAGAGTTACGGAAGCGTAAGCAGGGTGCTATAACTTCCAAGCAGATCTTCAGAAGTGATGCACATTTTTGTATGATTCACAGGAGTTTAGTAAGGAGAAAAAAAATTATTCCCCCCAAAAAAAGAAAATAAAATTGCCATGTATCCTGTGAAATATGTTTTAATATTAACTCTGGTTAAATTGGAATTTTTTTTAAATTCTCTGCTTTTTGAAAAAGCAGTAGAAGTTTCAGATTTAGCACGTATATCCTAAAAGGATAAAAACAATTTCTAAGAAAACCACAGACAATTCCTTGCTTCAATTTTTGGCAACTCTGCAGAATCATAGAACACTTTGGAGGATACAGGGCAAAGAATTTAATCTAGAAAAGATACAGGGATAACAGCAACTTTGAAAAAATGCCCTTCTCTCCTTGTTGTGGCATTAGAGAGATTTATACAACCAAGGAAAATACAGAAATATAAATAAACTTCATCATGCTTTTTCATTCTTATCCACTCTGAACTAAATTTTACCAAAGAAAATAAGAATAACTTTAAATCTGGTAACACAGAGACTACTTCAGGCTTAGTATATTAATCAAAGTTAAAACAAAACCGAAAAGGCATGAAACTCAGTTCAACACCTTTCCCCAAAGAAAACAAAACTGAGCATGTCATTATAGAACTTACCACTTGCAGGAGGGCCAAGTATCCCATCCCAACATTATCAAAGTTTACGTCATTATTTGTCCATGATCCACCATAGGTACTACAATCATTTTTGTTGTGAATAAGACTGGTATCTCCTTTCTCGAGTATGCATTTTGAAAACTTTTTTGCAAGTAGTTTTACTCCTACAATGTTAAATAGGAGCCAGAAGACAACACAGACGAGCAAAACGTTCAAGATTGAGGGGATAGCTCCCAAAAGTGCATTCACGACAACCTTAAACACATAAAATAAATGAAAAGTGAATTATTCACATTCAATAGAATACCTTCCCAGAAAACCACTTTTTTTTCTTCTTCTGTCTTTATTACAGATTCTCATCCATACAAAAACTAGTAGATGACAAATGTAAAGCCAGCCTTCAGTCCAACTTCAAGCTTGTCTTAAAATGTGATTCTGTTATCTACCTTGTATTTCCAAGGAAAGAAGTAAAACAGATGGCAAACAGAATTCCCCTCAGGTAGAAGAAATACATAAAAATGTGAGTCTGTAGTAGCTATGGGATCTAAAAATCAGGTATAGGGGGATGAGTTTACAATATTGCAGCAAATGCAGATCATACAATAAGCCTCCTATCTGGGCGGAGCCTTGTAAGACAACAACAGCTTGCTCCCCATAACAAAATGAACCTTACCAATAATCACTGGCAAGTGAAGGCACACCCTACATAAAATAGAGAAGCCTGGCTTCCAGAACAGTGAGTTGTTTTGATCAGCAGTCTACCTTCACTTTACCTTGCTTGAGGACAAGGCGAACGCAAACCCATGACAAGCAGTAAGCCTCTTCTGGAAATGGTACCAGTGAAATGAGATTCCAGCTTTTGGTGTCTGTGCTCGTGATGTCAAGGAATCCGACTCAAGCAACGGTAAGAACTTTTATTTGCAAATCCAGCACACTGATGCTGACAGGCAGGACCATACTTGCAGCCAATGGGCATTTGAGGACTATTACCTATTTCTTTTCATCAGTTTTCACCACTCCATGGTGGAGCATAGCAAAAATCTCTCTGGAATTGTTTCACTTCTAGCAGTATGAGAAAATTCTGAGCCTTTCATCCTGAGCTTGGATAATATCTGTATACTAGAAACACATAGAATGAAGCAACTTGGAAGGGACCTCTGACGATCAGTTGTTCCAACATAGACCAAGTTGCTCGACATGTGGTCCAGCCAAGTTCTGAATATTACCAAGGGCAACAACCTCTCTGGACAATCTATTGCAACACTATATACTCACACTGACACCTTTCTTCCCAAGTAGCTAAATGGAATATCCTAGGCCTGAAGTTAGAGTCTCACAACTTTCCATGATCTAACACAGGTCAGATGATTTGCATCATACAATTCTTTACTTCTTCCCACTGACTTTAAAGATTCCAGATAATTTTCTCAGAGCAGCTCTTAAAATTAAGTTTGAGGAATCCCCCTCTCCCCAGCCTATTGAAGTTTGTAAGGATTGTTATCTTTCAGATCCACCCTGGAAAATCCAAAGTGTGGCACGTGAGCCTGCCTGGATAACTGTCAAAACGAGGTAACATATGCACAGCAGTCTAAAAAAAGGGGATTATTAAAAAAATGGTTTCCACTGAAGCAATGAATTAATGAATCCATTTTTCTAGGTCCCAATTTCTTGCTTCAGGCAATGAGAATAAATTAAGAAAGGATTGTGGTCACTACCTTTCTTATGTCATGAAGATTACTAAACTCCAACTTTCACAGTGCAGATTTCTTCATCACATTACAGGTGGGGTTTTGTAACAACTATACATAGAAATTTTTATTGAGAAATAATTAAAAACAATTCCTTTTTTTTTTTTCAAGCATATTCATTTTTTTCAGAAGAAGTTGCCAAATACACTTCCATGCCTAAGATAAACCAAAGACTGTTTCAGAAAAGTACAAGTCTAAAAAAATTCTTGTTTAGTTTGTGCTGTTCGCACTGAAACTGGAAACGCAGAAAAGTGTTTCAGTGTTCACATTACTATATGTAATAATTCCTTGTGGTAGCACATTATAATTTGATTTCTGTCTTTCATTTATATTTATAAACTTCTGTGAAGGTGTTACATTTGTTTCAAAATAACAACCACAAGATGTAAGTAGGTAATCTGAACCATCTTAATGTCATCAAGTCCCAAAATAGATTCGAGTTGCAATTTCCACAAAAACTGCAAAAGCAGCTATTAAAAACTATGCACACACACACACCCCCTCCAATAGCATTACCTTTATTCCTTCAAATCTTGACAAAGCTCGTAGAGGCCTCAATGCTCTAAGAGTTCTGAGAGATTTCAGGGCACTCTCAGAGGAACAAGGTGATGATGTGTCTTTGGAAGCATTACTTAGTCCCCAAGAAGTAAATGACAGCTGCAGTAATTGAATTGAAAGTGAGATTATTAAATGGTATATAATTGTTTGTTTTGTTTTACTTAAAAGGTTGGACCAGATGATCCTTGAGGTCCCTTCCAATCTATGATTCTATGATCTTTGATCAGTAAGTCAAATACAAGAAGTACACATCCAAAGTTATTGTAATGTAATATTACTTCATTCTTCTTAATATTCTACAAATAATGGAATTATTTCATTCTAATTTGAAACTTTTTTTCTCTCCTCCCCTTTTTTCTTCTCCTTTTTTCTTTTTTTTTTTTTTTCCTCTTCAAAAAGAGTTCACAGAATTTCTTTGGAATCCTAGTATAACATTCAAATAGGTATCTATAGTAATTTTGTACACTGAGACTAGAATTATTCAAATAAAATATTCACATATTCTGCATAGTTTTTCTCAGAAGTGTGTGAAGTACCAAAAGTACCACAAGTCAGCTGTGTAGATCTCATTTTAAAGTATTTAACTTCACTATCTTCCCAGTGTATTGTTGGCAAGCAAAAATGTTTCATTTTTATATGGCAATATTACATTATTGAATGGTGTCTGAATTCAGAAGAAATAGGTATATATACTGAATGCTGCACTTCCTTCAACTCACTATTAATGATTTGGGCATTTCTCTTTGTAGCTATACAAAGATTGCTAGAATTTCTTCAGCTGCAAAGCAAAATACACTTTTCTACATCTTTAACTCTTTGGTGAATGATTTTTCAAGTAACACTTTTCAACTCCCCTCAACATCTAAATTTCTTCTCCTTTAAGGAAGCAGCTCTACCTTTTTCTTCTTCTAAATGCTGGAGCTGTCAGCCTCTTCACATTTTTCTGTCTAATTTATTTTAGTTTTATTTCTGAACAATAATTGCCCTCTCTCTGTACACTTGAAAAGGTTTTTATAACCAACACAGTCCTCAAGGACAGTGCTATATAATGAAATTTTCTTAAGCAACTTCTGATTATTACTTACAATTTCCCTTAAAATTTGTGCTAAAGTCTCTTTTGATTATATTTTTTTCAGCTTTTAGAAACTTTCTTTTACACTTGTACTTGTTTATGTTCAGATTTTATATGCAGTTCTCTTTGAACACTGATATTTTCTATACAATATAAGACAAGTTAAATATACTTACACATACAATGATGAAGTCAAGCCAGCACCAGGCATTTGTGAAATAACTGTGCAAACCATAAGCTACCCATTTCAGAAGCATTTCCATAAAAAAGATATAGGTAAATATTCTATCAGCATATTCTAGGAGCATTTTCACTTTTTTTCTGTCCTGTAGGTGAATATCTTCAAATGCCTGGAATTTCAGATTTCCGTTTTAAAACACTGCAGTAGTTTTATGGAATATTACATTAAAATTACACTTTGGCTTATTAGATCCATTTCATATTAAATTACGTGCAAGCACCACCTAGTTTTATAATTAGAAGTAAAAAAAGACAAAAATGTAAAATAAGTACAACCTCATTTTCATGTTCGTTGAAAAAAAATCACAAATTTTTGGTTGTTTATACTCCACACTTCTTCAAAAAATACCTGATGAGTGTCAATTGTGGCTACAAAAACTCTTGGCCTCCCAAGTTTGTGGATAATTTTGAAGATGTTGGTCTAAAATTCTCCATAGTAAACCTTGAATTAAGAACATTAACCCCTGTTTTTCAGACATAGACCTTCCAAAATAATCATATTTAGTCAGCCTGCAGAGTTGTAAAACAGATAGGAAAAAATATGACAAACATCTTGTCTGGAACTGCTCATTCCTGGAGTTTCACATTTTTTCAGCTAACCCTTGACATTACTTTGATGTTAGTAAAGGTTTAGGAAAATGTTTTATTGATTGCTGTAGTTTACGTCATTGTTCCCTTATGTTTAATATATTTGCTGCCTTGCTAATTTATTTTAAGTTTTTGATATTGCCAATCTATTTCACGTTCCTTTTAACGCCTTCCATTATTTCCTCACCAAGTCTCTGGCAATGACTTTATTCTTCCTTTCAGGAATTTCTCCCCTACCTTATAGATCCGTCTCCATTTCTTTCTTGCTGCCAACATTTCTAATGATATATCCCTCCATTTTCACCACCACTATTTCTCCCTTACAAATCCATGTCTGTCATTACTCTCACTTATAATTTTTCTTATTTATGTAAACAAACCAGAAGCCACCCTGTACCACACCCTATGATTCCTAGACATAAATTACCTCAGCCTCCTCTTGTCTCCTTCTCTTTCACTCTGTCTCAAGAGCTCTGGGTGTCTCTAGAGTACATCAGGGCATTTAAACAACTTTGCTTTGTCTTAACCTCATACAAATTTGTGTCTTCTCTGACACTGCCCCTGCAGCTACTAACTTGCTGTCTTATTTCTTGCCATGAGACTAGTAAAAGAATTGAAATAAGAAGTTTAAGAGCCTGTCCTCTCAAGACAATACACCACCTCACATTTCTGGGATGTCAGAACACAACATCTTTATTTTATAGAAGAGCAATGAAGAATAGAGAGATTAATTCATTTGCCCAAAGTCACATGGCTGTAATCTGTGGCTGTGCACACAGAACAGACATTTTTCAGAAAATTCTGACAGCTACTATATAGATCACTTTCACACTAGTCGGTTTTGTTCCTCCTGGACTATATTATGTTTTATTTAACAAATTACTTACAGCAGACTTAGTAAATATGTTTTCAAATCAAACTATCCTTTCTCTTCAGTAGAAATGGATATAATCAGAGTAGTAATGAACATTAAGTCACCTACTTTATAGTCAGTAAAGTAGGTTGATAGTCATCTTCATTTTTGGATTCTGATCATCCTAATGTTTGGATGATTTTAAATCTAGATTTTTACTGAGCTGTTAGTCTGCTTTAAAAATTTAGAAGTGTAATGATTTTTTAAACTTTCCTCAGTAAGTTTAAATTCTGGTTTAGCCTCCTAATTAAGCACAAAAGTGTGTGAAGACCTATGTTCCATGAAGAAGACTATGATTCCATGTATTTAAACATCTTCTACAAGTCAGAAAGCACCTTATAACTTCTGAGAAATAGGTTTAATATACACTTGTTTTTCCCTGAGGAAAGAAATGTGAGAGAAGAAATAAATATAACAATGCAATTCTTTAGTGACAACCATCAAATCAAAATTTGAGGAATTAGATTAAATTTACCAGTGCTGCGCTGCTCAGTATTATCACAAAAATTATAAAATTTTCAAACCAGCTGTGCTTCACAATTCTGTAACAGGTTTTTCTAAATCTCCACCACGTTCTGCCTGGAAACTTAGTGGTATCAATGACACAACATGGGGAACATTCAACACAACCTGAAAAGAGAAAGAACAGCATATTGGTTGCATGGAAAATGTGGAGATATGGAATCTAGAAGGTGTAAGACATCCAAAAATGAGCTTCCACAGACTACACAAAGAATGTGATGTTTTATCTATGGGGTGATGCTGTGGCTGAAATGAAGTAAAGCTAGAGAAAAGATAAAATTTGTAGGCCAAAATAATCTCTTTTAATAGATAGAATACTGGCTTATTTGGTGTCACCATAATACATAAAAGAATCTTACTTTCTGCAAAACAGTCCTTAGGTAGGTGTGACTTTTTAGGCTGAGAAAACATCTCCAGAAGAATAACTGGATCCACAGTGCTGGCTTCAGAATAGCTACTAGCATCACATTTCTGCACAGGAGAAGGACAGAGAAAAGAACTTCTTTGCTTTTCCTTAAAAAAGTTACCAGATTTAAAATAAATGACACTTATCACTCCCTCCAAAAAACATATAAATAAATCTGTAGCATATAAGTTATTTTAATGTTGCTGAACTACCAAAATAAAACTACAAATAATAGGACAAAAAAGGCTAATCCCCAGTCTTTCTTTCCATGGGTTTAGTTCAAAAAGTTTCTTTGTTTCTTCTAGTTGTCTACATTGGACCTGCAGGAAGGAAAATGTTTAGAGAGATAATATTACCCTACAAATTCAGAGAAAACTCTGATTTCTTCATGCCAATCAAATTCTCCTTACCTTTTCAGAGATACAAACCATATCTCAAAATGCTTGAAGATGGGAAACCCTAGCAGGAGAGAAATGTACAAACAGTCTACACATCTCAAAGAATTGTACTTATGGGTAGGTAACATACACACCTACAAAACTAAAGACAATAAGGAAAACAAGTATAATGAAAAAGGAAAAAAGCAATCTCTTGGCTATAAAGTGAAAGTGTCCTGTGTGATATGGAAAGGGAAGGCAGGATGATAGAGAGAAGAAAGAAGCCAGAAGGGAAAACTGCTTCTGTTGACAACCATGACATTATACCCTAACGTAAGGTCCTAGGGAACCCTTGACATAGACAAAATGTAACATGGGCATTTTAATATTTTTAATATTAGATTTTTAAAAAATAAATATAATTAAACAATGTATAACAACCAGAAATTATGCCAACTTCATCTAAAACCAGAAGATGCTAAAGTCGTTTAACTTTTAGAGGTAGTAATTCCAAGAGTTGCTAAACTTCCATTTAATTGTCTGGTTCAGTAGAGGCAAGCCATGATTCTTCACCTTTTTTTGATGTGGAACTGTATTGTATTAAATAAGCTAAGTGTATAAACCAGAAAAAGTATGGTTTTGGGTAGAGGACAGATTTTTGCATCCAAAGGATGGCAGCAAACAGAATTATCTATAAAAAATGAATAGCATGTATCAGATATATTTAAAGAAAGTGTGTTACATGATTATATCTGTTTACGTATTTTGTACAAAATAATATATTTAGCTACACCATTAGGCATGGCTGTTTGAGAGACAAACCTCCATGCTTTAAACTATTACTTGTAGAGAGTGGTACCATCTCCACAGAGATTATACCCACTACTCTTTGGAAACCCCCAGCTTGTCCTGTCATAGCTGAATGAAAGAACTGTTGTAACAATTTTAATCTCTAGTATATTCCACAAGATAATAAAAGTTATAATTACCTCTTTTTGCTCTTCATTTTGGTGTGGTTCCAAAAAACAACTTATAGTTTCAGAAGTCCCAGAAATCTGACTGAAGCTGCTTGAACTCCGGCACTGCTCTCTATGTCGCAAATTGTCTCCCTGCATGAAATAATGTCAAATAACTGATTTTCCACATTAATCTTCCTGACAGTAATTCTTCCAAAATTCTTTAACAGAATATAAAACACCCACAAAATTTAGCAGGTTTGTCTTTTTACAGATAATTAAATGTTATCCCAAAAAAGCATGTGAAAGAATGGTTTCTTCCTTGATTTCAAATACTGTGATCCTGTGGTTAGACCGTGGAAATGTACCACTCCGAGATCTACCTTTAGCCCACTGATGGATTCCTGTTTCCAATTCACTAAGTTCTCATGAACTGGCTCAGTAGTACCCTCTTCAGCTGGACTCCCACAGTCCCATGTGTCTAGTTATAGGCAGCAAAGCTACGTGATCCCAATCAGCTCTCAGTTCTTTTGACACTACAAATTCCAAGCAATACCAGATTCCACTGGAGTGAGGAAAGAATATCTGTCATCAAATGCTTATGGATAACATAAATAGCCTAGATGACTCTAAGGTGATCAGCAATTTCTGCTTCTTTGACATGTCTAAAGATATTCCATGTATGATGCCTCCTCTTACGACCAAAAAACAGAAAATGGATCCTAACAGTCCACCTAGACACTGACCATATGATAATTCATCCAGAAATAGCACCTGCTTCTGACTTCTGCCATGGCATAATACTAGGTACCTGCACTTTGTGTCCAAATACCTCTTTGGATAGATTTAAAATCCCATATTGTCATGTGTTTACACCATCACTTTTACCTATGAAGAAAATAAAACATCATGGCAACACCTTAGAAAAGTTCATTCCTACTTGAATGTGATAGTTGGAGAAATAAGTAGAAATTAATAAAAAGACTTAAATGAAAAACATAAGCTACTTTCTGAAAGAGGCTTTCTATCTTGCTTTATGCAAAGAGCCTGCAAAACAACTCATTCTTCTGTTGTATAAGCCACTTTTTATTGGCACTTTTCTTAATACAGAGTTGCAAAGGGTTAATTTTTTTGTTCACCTTCTGACAAAAGACTGCAAGGAATCATAGAATCATAAAATGGTTTGGGTGAGAAGGGACGTTAAAGATCACCTAACTCCAATTCCCCTGCAACAGGCAGAGACACCTCACACTAGATCAGGTTGCTCAAAGCCCCATCCAATCTGTCCTGAAACACTTCAGGGAAGAAACATCCACCACTTCTCTGGACAACCTATCCCAGTGTCTCACCAGACTCACCGTCAAAAATTTCTTCCTAATAGCTAAACTAAATCTACCCTCTTTCAGTTTAAAGCCATTACCCCTTATCCTATCACTACAAGCCCTTGTAAAAAGTAAAAAAAAAAAAGCAAAATGGGAGAAAATATGAAGTGTAAAAGTGGACTACATACAAATACTATGGCCATGCAGCAAGGGACACTATTCACTGCAGTGAGGACAAATGGTTTAATTCAGCTACTTGCCCTAAGCTCCTTACTGTCTTTTAAGGTACCTAGGGGTAGCCAAGTCATACACATGGCATAGTCAAATACAGCACAGGATCTACAGGAGCAGACACACACCTTTTTAGGGGTGCATTTAGAAGCTGTATAAGAATCTAGCACCTCAAATGGCCCTTGACATCTACAAAGTGAGTAGCACACAGAATCCTGAGATTCAGGTAGCTAACTGTGCCTGATATCCAGTGTCATCTGAAGTATTTCTATATACTCCTGGCCTCCATATGCCAGAAAGAGTTCGTATAGCTTCCTGTGTCTTGTATGTCAGTTCTATGTGGTTGTGACGGACACCTGAAGTAACTCAAATAGTCCTAAATGTCTATGTACAGGCAAAGGAACACCATTACTGCCGTTATCATGGCAGCATAAATGTCTCACACATACAGAAATCTATAATTAGTTATCTGTATTTAAGTGCCTAAGACTTGAGCAGCTTAATCCTGCCCAACACAACAAAATCAAGAGATACAAAGGGGAGTCCAAAGGTGAAGCTTTTCTTTGCATTCTCTTTGGATTCCCTGCAACTGAGAAGCAACGTATGCAATACAAAAGGCCTGCCTTCCAAAAATTCCAGCTGCCACCTGGAAGGCAAAGCAGACAAAATGAAAGAATGCCTGTCTTGATTAAACTTCATTTAGTAATTGACAGCAATAAATGGAAACAAAAGACACAAAAGTAGAAATACGGATATCAGTAAGGAGAATAATGGAAACGTGGACACTCAACATCTCTTATTGAGTAACTAAGATTATTTGGTAGCTCTTGCATTTTGAAGCTACTAGAACAAAGAAAGCAAAATGGCAGAAATGACAGAAGGGGTAACATTTCTCCATGGGACAGCAATGTGCCCTGGTAGCCAAGAGGGCCAATGGTATCCTGGGGTGCACTACGAAAACTGTGTCCAGCAGGTCTAGGGAGGTTCTCCTCCCCTTCTACTCTGTCCTGGTGAGACCACACTTGGAATACTCCATCCAGTTTTGGGCTTCCCAATATAAGAGAGACAGAGATCTACTGGAAAGAGTTCAATGGAGGCTACGAGTATGATTAAGGGCCTTGAACATCTCTCCTGTGAGGAAAGGCTGAGAGAGCTAGGACTGTTTAGTCTGGAGAAGAGAAGGCTGAGAGGGGATCTTATTCATGTCTAAAAATGTCTGAGGGGTAGGTGTCAAATGGAAGGGCCCAGGTTCTTTACTGTGGTGACCAGTAATAGGACAAGAAATAACAGGTACAAGCTAGAACATAGGAGGTTCCACCTCAACATGAGGAGGAACTTCTTTCCTGTGAGGGTGACACAGCCTGGAACAGGCTGCCCAGAGAGGTTGTGGAGTCTCCTTCTCTGGAGACTTTCCAAACCTGCCTGGATGCATTCCTGTGTGGCCTGCCCTGGGTGATCCTGCTTTGGCAGAGGGGTTGGACTTGGTGATCTCTTAAGGTCCCTTCCAACCCCTAACATTCTATGATTTTATGACTTACTCTTGAGTCTTCGAGATCATATTTACAAATGCAAGTCACAATAATTTCTCAAGTATTACTATTCCTTACCTCTTTTCTGTATTCTGTTTCTATGCACACACTGTGCTTATCACCTTCATCAGTGGAAGTCACTGCTATTAAAATGGGAATAGAGGTACTACGACTGGTTAAAAATTCTTCATATTTCGTTACTGAGGAACTCTCTTCAGTATTGCAATACTCAACATCAAAGCAATTGTTGTCTATATCCTTTCTGACGTCTGTCATGGCATAGTTATTTTCCTCTATGTCTTTGGCAGAACTTTTCACCAAAGTCTTATTTTTGGCTGTTGTTTTGTGGTTTCGTTTCGTTATTTTGCCGCAACGATTCAGAATTCTGTCTTTCACAGACTGCAGGCCCTTGCGAATCCGTGCAATGGCAATCTGACACTTTGTCATTTGTTCAGGTTCCTCTTGTCCCACTGATGAGTCACTACTGAATGAACTCAGCAGCAAGGCAATGAATAAGTTGAGCACCTTAAAATAGTTAAAGTAAGTTGGAGACACTATTGCTAACAGAAAAGACATTTCATAAAACCTTCTTAAGACAAAAAGAAAATTCTCAATCTTGCTTTTAGCAATCACTGCAATGAAATTATTGACTCTTATACTAGAAATTAATATAGTATGATATGGCTCCTCCTGGAAGGAATGGCAGGAGAAAACAGAAGGAAGTGAGGGTTTGGGTATACCAAACATATTTTTACATGCTTTGATGTTCATAATGTATGAGGAGTTAGATACGTTGAAAAACAGCAGGCAAAGACAAATTTTAATAGCACCACATCAAAGCGGATCTAGTATAGACCAACAAATCAAGCAGATGAAAAGGATCTCATCTTCCAGTATATATATGTTAGATCTAGTATTTCTCACAGAAACCAGAAAATCTGGACACTATAAACTTTTGATAAGGACAAGTTGATAAGCATTAAAAGCATTGAATAGTTTGGGTATTTGATCCTAGCAACACAAAAATGAAGTAATCAGAAGCCAAATATCAAAAGCATTGCACTTCTACTCTGGGTAGAGAGATTTATTTTGTGTATTTTGCTTAGCAGCTACCACTTGTGTGAGAAAGAAAGACAGGGAGACAGGAAAAATAAAGACAGAAGGAAAACATGTATTTGATAATATCCAGAAAAGAGCATAGTGTGAATACTCTTCAAATGATAAAGTTTGTCTCGGAAAAAAAAGGCACCAGTGTAACTGGATGCATTCAGTAGGGACTGAAAAGTAACTTGAAACTCACCACCAGGTTTCCTATCACCAGGACTAGCAAGAAAATGGGAAGACATAGCCCTTTTCCAGCCACTTCCATACATTCCCACATGGTTTCAATCCATTCTCCACATAATATCCGGAATATAATCAGGAATGAATGATAAAAATCCTTCATATGCCAGCGTAAATTCTTATCGGTGCTTATTTTACAGTAATTTTCAATATAATAAGTGCCCAAAACCTGCTTTCCTACTACAGCAAAAATAAATACAGTGATAATCAAAACTAGAGTGAGGTTACCCAGAGCACCAACGGAGTTTAGGATTATTTTCATAAGAGTATTTAAGGCTGGCCAGGACTTTGCCAATTTGAAGATCCTGAGCTGTAAGCAAAACACAAGAGAATACTGAGTGGCAAACACTGCATAAATAGCACAGCACACTTGAAAACCAGAACCTGCATTTATCATGCTGTCTTTACTTCAGTAACATCATCTTCATTTTTCCCCCAAAGAAAGGTTTTTCATTGCTCCAGTTCAAAAGTGCTTAAGCTCAGATGGTTAAAGTTACCGAGAACAGAGAACTGCCAAAATTGTTTGTGCTAAGTTAGATACAAGTGTGTGTTAAGTCTCTTTAGTATTAATAGCAGTCACAATCATAGTAATAATTATTAAGTAGCTTATAGGCACTTTGTCCATGGGTTATGAAAAAACCTGCATTTTGGACTAAATCAAATGTAATCAGACAAAAAAAAAAAAAAAAAAAAGAAAATCAATAAAATATTTTTCTACCTCTCATCTAACAGTTTAAATAGGATCTGAAAAGCTGTATGGGATCTATTCTATGCACCCTCAGGAGTAAAAAGGACATTTTAAGTCAAATTATTAGCATTCAGGGATGTTAAAGTCTCCATTATGATATACAAGATGGAACAGAATTCAACTCAACTTCTAGGTATGATGACTCCAAAAAGCTACAAAAAATGTTAGAAGTAATTCGTAAATTTAGGATTCTAAATGTACAGTAAGGACATCAGCAAAAAAGGTAACTTTATTCATAGACATCTCAGAGCTACTACTCCTTTTCCCTGAGATGGAGGAAGAAGAGACCTTGAGGAGACCTTAAGGCCAAGTCTAAGCCTTGAGGAAAGGGATGTTACTTTACAAATCTCAACTCAAAAGGTAAAGCTGTGAAAGAACCTCTGCTCTCCTTAAGCTTATGAAAACATCCAGACAATATCTTTTTCTATTTGAAGATCTGAAATGCAGTTCATCAGTGTCACTGAACACACCAGAGAACCAGTAAACTCTCTGCTAGGTCAAATCTCCAAGGAGGAGTATTGTGCCAGAGGATTTGTAGTACCCAATATACACAGTATAATAAGCATATTGAATGTATTCTTTAACATTCATTTAATATTCATTCTAATTAAATATTCATGTTGGCTTACTATTTACTAACAGAGTGTATTGTTTTAACAGATTCATCAGTAAAATAATTTGAGAGTTTTTCATCGTAATCTTTCACAAAACTATACAACACATGTACTTTTTAAAAAGAATAAAGAAATAATTACCAGCCTGAAAGATGACAGATTTGCTTTAAAGCTTATTAGGCCAACCATAACAACTATGCTATCAAAAATATTCCATTTTTGCTGAAAATAGTTGTAAGGATCTAAAGCAATGATTTTCAAGATCATTTCTGCTGTATAAATCAAGGTGAAGACCTGGAAAGAGGAAAAAGAAATTCAACAAAAAGTCACTGAAAAAGTGTCTCCTTATGGGACTGTCCCAGCATAAATATGGGGTTATAGTTTCATATTCACTCTTAAATAGACTTAACTTACCTTGTCACTTATACAAAGCATCATTTGGTAATCATGACTCAGGTCAGGGTGTTCCAGAGCCATGAATAAGGTATTCACAATAATGCAAATTGTGATTAAGAGATCAACAAACGGATCCAAAATTACCACTTTCACCTTCTCTTTAACTACTCTCCAGAATGGACAATTCCAAATGAGATACTTTTGAGCAAAACGTTTCCACAACAAAGGGCACTTCAGTTTTGACTCTTGCAGTTCTAAATGACAAAGAGGGAAAGTGACACGTGGAATTTCATAACAGAAAGTAAGAGACAGTGACTGATTTTTCTTTTCAATCTCTTCTATCTCATGTGAGCAGAATGGCATCACTGAAAAAAACTGCCCTAGGATACACCCCTGTGGTACTCCACTTGTTACCTGCCTCTGGGTAGGCTACGACCTCTTCACCAGACACTCAAAAGCCCAAATATTTTTTTGTCCAGCTGGTTGTTCACTCATGCAGACCCTAATATCCCAACTTGGATGGAAAAATAGTGCAGGAGGCAATGATTGAAAGCCTTGCTAAAGTCAAAATAAATTACAACGTTGCCCTTTCCTTATCCACAAACCTCAGTCATTTTATTGTACAGGGTAATCAAGGTGGTCGGGCATGATTTACCCTGGTAATTGCAAGTTAGTTACATGAGATACCAGATTATCTATTTTACTGAAATCTACATTTGATTGCAGCATAATTCCTCCTGGTGGCTCTTAAAATAATGCTGACTGGTTGTGACATTTTCATCTCCTAGGTAAAGTTACCCAATCACTATAGGGAAAACACTAAAGAACGACTTACGCAAATTATCTGTAATAATAGTGGCTGCACTCATTAACCTCTGTCTTCGAAAAGGATCATTAATGGAGTCCACTGACACATCATAGGACAGCAGGATCTGCCTCTTTAGTTAGAAAGACAACAGAAGATAATATAACAAGGGAATAGGAATAAATGAAAATATAAAAATTGTATCTGGTGTAAGATAAATACGCCCTTTTAAACACACATTTTAATGAAGTCCTACCTCGCTGAAAGAATGCAAAACAAAACAACACAACAATACCATGTGTTTGCCTCTGAAGGTAAAGGACATTTCATCAAAACTAGTTAATATTTTTCAAGAAGTAGTTTCCTTCTGAAAATATTTAACAATGACAAAACCATTATATAAGTAGTATAGAATCATTAACAGGGGAGAAAAGAAAAAAAATCATTCCCATCTTTCCAGTGATAAAAAGTACATACAAAAAGAACACTGATGATCACTTTGAATATTTAACTGTGAATTATCAACTAGCAATAAAGAATATATAATTATTAATAATAGTTACCTAGTGTATCAAAATCACCATTTTTCACAGCCCTGTTAAGCTGATAAAGATCAAAACTAATACTGAACTGCCTAAAACTAGGAATGAGACTACTTCTGTTTTTCATTAAAAGTTAATGAAAGTTAAAAGAAAAAAAAATTAATGCTAAACTCGGTGTTCCTGATGTGCACTGAAGGACAGACAGGCCAACACCTGCATCTAATGAGACACACTGAATTATTATCGAAGATTCTATTCATGACACATTAAAACACACACACATTTTTTAAAGACTTAAGTAGACAATTGTAAAACACAGGCTGCAAAGAACAGGTGAGACTCTGAGGTAGAAAAAAACCAGAAAGTACAAAAACTCCAGCATCAGGAAGGACAATTAGAACTACCAGCTGACAGGATGTTACTGACTGACCACATCATAATGCACATTACCTTAGTATTCCCTTTCGGCACAACTTCATTAGTTTCCTTTTCTTTTTGTGGGGAGGGCATATTCTACAAAACTCTCACTCAGGGAATGAAGCTGATATCTTTGGCCTCAGGGGTTTCGTAATAATTACTTCTTTTTGTCTCTCTAGTACTTTAATGACTTGGAAAGCTAAGCAAAACATGGCTGATAGACATGTAAAATGAATTTATATTTTATGACTTTTCTAATATAGTTCATTTTTTTCTATCTGCATTTTTTTCAGAATCTAAAAGACTCTATGATATTATTATAATCACATCCCAGTTGCCAGTGCAATTTGTCCTTTTATTCCTTCCTGTAATGTTTGGTGTCCCAGAGGACAGAAACCTAGAAAAATTTGTGTTCCAGCTTCACCAAATTCTCAGTCTTCCTGTTGAAATTCACATCTGTTCAGAATCATTCAGTTAGTGTTTTTTTAGTAAGGTTAAGAGCATTCATTAACACTGAACATGCTACTGCTGCTCATCTATCTTTAGCTGAAGTAAATAATGAGAAGTCCTCAACAAACTGGGGTTTAATGGTAGAACTCTACATCAGAGCAGCTCACACTGCTTGGATCATGCTCTGGGCCTTCCTTTTTTTCCTTTTCCTGTGTTTTTTTTTTTAAATATGAAATGCAAACATTTGTAGGTGAAAGTGAGAACTGTGATACAGGGGAGTGAGATTGTACACGTGGACTATGCATCTTGAAGTATTCCCACAATTGATAAATAGCTTCTTCTGCTGTCCAATGATCATCTGTAAGTAGGTGTAAGACAGCATAAGACGACAGCCAGGATCTCACACAGTCACAATCACCTGGAGCTGGGTCCTGGAATTTTTCATGCAGATAGTGTAGAGGCATCTGTTAGCAAGCATAGCAATGTAGTTTAAACTCTGCAAAATATACTCCTGAAAAGTGGGTTCCACTTAACACTTCTCATACCAGGTTCTAATGTTGTCTATTATCTGTTTCCAAAAGCTGCTATATAAAGACACTCATAACTTTGTGTTTCTCTGCACACAGAGAAGGGAAGGGACCTTGGGAAGGGTCAGAAAATATTATTTCTGAAATGTAAAAATAGAGATTGTATTTGGCATTCAATCTGTGCAGATTTTGCAGCCTTAGAGAATTAAGGTCTAGGAACTAAACCAAACTCATCTCTTGGCTCAGTCATCTCCTGCAACAGTCACAGACTTAGAGGAAAAAAATTAAATAGGGAGAATCGGCCATAAGAGGTGATGTCTTCTTATAGAAGACATCCCACTTGCTATGAAAAGACTTTTTTTCCCTCAGTAGGTATAATAATACACTACCATGGACTGTGACAGAGTGTTCCCTGTAAGCACAACAGAATCAAATTAAGTCATAAAATGGCAGAATATTCTTAACCTGGCAGGGAAAGGGTTAATGTCACTCTCAAAGCAGCAAATGCTATATACTAAAGGAGATGACAGATGGTAGTTGCTGCCAAGTGGATGATTTTGACTCCTTAGCTCAGACATATAATTTAATATAGAATGGAATTTGGAAGAAATTCTTAACTTGCTGACTGCTAGAATGAAAACCTAATCCATTTTAGCTGGGATGACATGTCTGATAAAAACTCTGCTCCAGGGACACTTTTCAAAAGGAAGGAAGTTGGGCCATTACTCCTTTAGCTCTGCTACTGGAAAGTTTCCATTTTCTGTGAGATGGATTCTGATGTTCTCCCACAAGCAAGAGACAATCTGTTAGGAGATGGAACTAACTATCACCACATAATGAAAATGTCTTGGGAGACAGAGAGGTG
>VWZK01018381.1:28803-93233 GCA_013396935.1 Baryphthengus martii | reverse complement strand
TCTGCTCAGTCATGGTAAATGATCACCAAAGTAATGGAAGCAAGAAACACATCTGACAGGGTGAACGAAGATTGTTTTGAAATCCCAGGTTGCATTATCAAAGGTGTGGATGGGAACCAGGGTTTCAGTCAAGATATTACTTGGACACAAGCATCTACTTTTGCACTATCTGTTTTTCCAGAGGACCCTGTTTGGTCTAAGTTATAAGCCGATACTGAAGAATGGCTGTTGCTGAACCAGTAAAAGGGCATTAAAGCTTCTTTTTAAAATATTGTTGAAAATAATCTAGTAATATGGATAACTGCCTGAGAATTATTTTGGAAAACTCAGCTCATGATTACAATATCTAAATACAGGCATCTGAATGTGGATGTCTACATAGAGCCAGAGAAAGATTAAAGTTGGGAAGGTCCTCTGGAAGTTCTCCCACTACATCACTCAAAGCAGGGAGAACTTCAACTGTAGGCCCTTTTTCAGCTACATTCTGAGCATCTCCAAAATGAAGATCCAAAAATTTTTCTGCATGTCCTGTTCTAATGTTTATCCTCCATCTCAGTGATATTTTTTCTCCCCTTAATAACCACTTAGAATTACTTTTGTTGCAACTAATTCTCCTTGACTTTCTATTGTGCCCCTTTAAGAAGATATTGACTCCTTCCTCTCACTTCTTTGAGATATTAGTAGACAGTAATTTAACCGGTCCATGTGCACAGTGCATCTAAAATCCCACATAATTGCTTTTTTTTTTTTTTTTGATGTTTGATTCCCTTAAACATAAGCATCTGAAGCCCTTTGAGATGGTCTTTTGAGACATTTGGTATCTGAGTCATCCACAGTCTCAGACTAAATAGACATGACATATCATGTCTGTATCCTTCTGTAGAGTAAGTAGATGGAGGCCAAGCAATGACACACTGTAAAATCTCTAACACCACTAGGTATTAATTTGTGACCCAAAAAATTAAATCTTCATTCACTTCTGGGAGTTTAGAACCTAAATCACATGTAAACACTCGCAAACAAAAATCTGGGACACAATTCAATTGACTAAATCTAGAAATTTAGCAACATTTAAGACGCCTTAATGTATTTGAGGTATTCACATAGTGTTGGAAGATGCACCACAGATACCAAAGATATCCAAGATATCCAACCATCCAAAAATTAAAATAGCACTAGATGCTTATCACATCTTATCACAACACTAACATCTAATGTTAATTAGAAGTCTTCACATTGAATTAAACCCAACCCTAAATGTTTAGGCCAGAGCATTAGCTGTGTGTACAAAAAAAAGAAAGGGTTAGCTCATCAAGGAAATTCTAAAACGTACAGGATTTTATCTTTGTTTATGCAGCACAATTGAGGTGTTGACAGATCTTACCACAAGTGTAGAAGGCTATAATGTGTCATGAATATGCTACTGACATACACTTTGAACTTTCCTTTCAAGTCCATAAAGGGCTGTCTCCTAGTTCCAAAATCGATGTTTTAGATTGCTTTACAAAACAAGTTAATTCAATGCATGTAAGAAGGAAAAAAACAAAGGGGGGGGGGCAAAATTTCAAATAAAGGAAATAGTTCTGCTCACCAAATTGTCAAATCACATGCAAGTCTAATGAATATACCTTCTATTTTGAGTACTTACAAGCTTCTTGTGGCAGTGACCAGGCTGTGAATGAAACATATTCTCCTCCTTGCCATTATCACCTGAAACTATGCTTTCTCTTAAAACAGGTTTTTCTTTCTTCACCTTTTTTTCTTCCGAATTTTCCAAGATAGCAACTGACACTGCCGATCTGACAAGTGAGGCCTTATCTTCTCCCACAGCCAAAATCTGTAAAAGAAACAGCAAAAGATCTATTAACACAAGGCAAATGTCAATGCATGGACTAGGCTCATACACACTTTAATTATTATGCTGCCTGAAAGTTTTGCACTAACAATTCCAACCTCTAAAATATTAAACTACTATAAAAAGATTGGACTCGTGCTGTATCACAGAAATGTTTATACATATTTACAATATATATACATACACATGTGTATTTATAGCGACTGCAAGAGAAACAAAGTGTGAGAAAGTATTGTAAGAAGCACATTTAATTAAAGCCCTTATTTCCCTAATTCTCAAACAAAGAAAACAAGTGAAATGATGTATTACACACAATTTACAAACCTGTTCTTTCTCTAGAATTTGTTGGGCATCCTTCAGTAATTTTTCTTTTGCCTGTGTTTCAGCAATAGTAGCTTTATTTTGCTCTTCATATGCCATAGTTACTACAGCCAAGATCAGATTGAAGAGATAAAATGCACATAAAAAGATGACCGCCATAAAAAAAAAAATGGAGGACTTTCCAGAGGTACGGATAGTCTGTGAGGAAAAGATAAAGGCTGTAATAAATTCTTAACAAACTAACATTTACAACAGGATTCCAAACTAACTTTAAACAACTTACTTTCCTATACCATACAAAAAGTCAATAAACTGCACTTTCATTAAACAATTGTAGGATCTACTTCTGGTCTAAGTTTTACAGAAGGTTTAGAAACGGCTCCAGTCAGGAGTTCTCCAGGCCTTCAAGTAAATAAATTTCAGCTCTTAAAAACTTCTCTGTGATTATACAGTATTTTCTCTTTACGTAAAAGGTCATCAAACATTCATAATGACGCCATGTACTGCAGAGAAGAACTTTAGAAATCCATTTGTAAAATTACATGAAATCTTCCAGCAAATCAGGCAAATGATAATCAGTTTATAAGAAGAGAACTTCAGCTGTAGAAAGATATAACAGGTGACTAGAGAAGTTAATAAAACTCAGTAATAAGGATGAAAGCCAGGAGTATCTAAACAATCATGAAAGATGCTATAATTAGAGAATCAGAGGCAATATTTAGATGGATTTTTTCCAATTTTTTTTTAACAGCAGCAGAGGAGATGGCTCAAAATTAAGCTCTGAGGTATTGAAAACTAAACTTCACAGGACCCCCAATTGGTAAAAAGAAGATGTATCCATTTTTGAAAATCTCAGTTAATAAAGTTTACTGGAAAAAGAGTTAAAGTGGATCATATGAAAGTTACAGAACAAGGCAGAGGATAATTCCCTTCTAGCAAAGTCACTGCATAGATGTAATGGATCCAGAGAGTTCTTCGCATGCAAATTTTGTATATTTTTTTTGTCAAAAGTTACATTCAGCTCTCTGAATCGAAACATAAAGGCTCCAACTTTTTTAGTGCCAGTTGTTAAAAATTATCAGAAATGAAAGTGTGTATGTTGAGACAAAACATTTGGTAAGGAGTCAGGACTCGCAAGGAAGAGAAACATGAGTATGTAACAAGTCTTGATATCGCCTGCAGCAGCGGTGAGCTCAATAGTTGGATCTACGATATTCCCCAATCCTTTGGTAGCTTTATCTTAATATTTAACTATTAATCACTAACCCAAGTGTGCTCTCCAACAAAGCCGTTAACATTCACAGCAGGACTGCTCCCATCCAATGTCACTTAAAGGTTTTATGACTTAGTCACTTGAAGCTACTTCCTTAATATTTACATTGATTTTAAAAGAAAATTGGTATCAGTCATGTTAAAATAGGTGCAGATTTTCTTAGTGCACATAAAGCTCTAAACTGCATGCCTAAAATCATTCTAGCAGATAATAAAAGTACCTACCTGTCTGTAGAGACGCTCCCAGTTATCCTGTGTCATCAGACGGAATAAAGAAAGGAAGGCCCAGCCAAAATTATCAAAACTTGTATAACCAAAGTCAGGATTCCTCCCAACCTTGCTGCAGTTATAGTTTTTTGGGCATTCATTTCTAATCACAAGAGAAATGTTAAACAATACTTACTTGCAGTATTAGATTGTACCTGAAAGCATCCAGTATCTATATCAAAAATCAGGTTTCTTCAGTTTATCTGAAAGTCTATTTCATTATTCCCCAGTATAATTCTGCTAGAAGGGCTGATTTATATCATATAATCCTAGAAAGCCATTTGTCTAGTCAGACACTGGCTAGAAACTCTAGTTCTGCCTAGTTTCTGATTAGACAGAAACTCTCCACTGAGGTAGGATACATGCAAATAAATACATAGAGAGGGGGAAAAAGTGGAAATACATTCACTTTTAAATAATTCATCACGACGAGGAGAAGAGAGTTTATTACTATCTCACAACTCTTTACTGATCTGTTCCCCTCATCCTTTATATCATCACTCTACCATTATATTACCAGTGGTTAGCAACAAAGAACATGCAAAATTGCTTGCATCCTACTACTGTACTTCATTATTTTTTCTGATGTGAAATATCTGGGGTTTAATTTGTTAGCCCACACACATATTCCACCTTCTTGAAAAGTCATCACCATTCCTTTAGGACAAAATTAAAACCACAGTACATATTAAGGAAAAAAATGTGGAAGTACAAAACCAGTTTTGTTCACTTACTGAGGATCTGAACTGTACCCACAGAGCAAAATTTCAGAAGATTTATTCATTCTGTAGCAGATATCTAACAATAAAAAAAAAAAAATTAAAAAAAAGTCAAGGAATCATAAAATCAGAAGTTGTCAGTTCCTACAGCACTCTGACAGTAAATCACACACTACAGCACTTTAAAAAGCACCAAATCTGTGTAAAAGGTTCCTTTCACAACAAAGAGCATACAGGGCTGTTTCTGTCTCTGTGGCAATTGAAAAAATAAAATTACCAACTGCACAACTCACAATGTAGGATTTTATTTGATCTCCAGTAAAAATTAAAATCTCTGCGAGCAGTAGCCAAAATCTCTAAATGATACTGTTTAAGTGATGAAAAAAAAAAAAAGCATTCTCTACTCAGTACCCCTAAAATTAAGGTCCTCATGCAATGTACAAGGGTAAAGAAGCAAATGCTTACAGAAACCACAGTGCCTTCTATCCCAAAGACTGCTAATCTTTCTCCAAAACCAAGATTCATTTATCTCACATTGAGTTCTCCCAGGGACTTCATATTACTACTTGTGCAAATGGAAGAACATAACTGTCCTTTAAGACCAGGCTGGATGAGGCTCTGAGTCACCGGGTCTAGTAGATGTCAGTGCCCATGGCAAGGGGACTGGAACTAGATGATCTTTAAGGTTCCTTCCAAATCAAGCCATTCTATACTACTATGAACTACTGGTGAGAAATATATGTAACTATATTTTAAAATCCCTGTGAAAAAAACTCAAGACGTACATAGGAAGACACACAGATTATGTAAAGGAAGAAAAGAAAAAAATTTACCTTCACCATCTGGGTCATAGAGCTTAGCATCCTTACATAACGTATCATTGTACTCAACATTATTGAGGACACATTTGGATGTTAAATTGCCCATAAAAAGCTGGAGGCCTATTAGAGCAAACACACTCAAGGACGAAACAGTCAAGATCAACACATCAGTAAGTTTCTTAACAGATTCAATAAGTGAATTTACGATGACTTTCAGACCTAGAAAAATAAGATTCGATAAATATGCAAAATGAGAAGAGGAATTGCAAGA
This sequence comes from Baryphthengus martii, assembly GCA_013396935.1. Lineage (NCBI taxonomy): Eukaryota > Metazoa > Chordata > Aves > Coraciiformes > Momotidae > Baryphthengus > Baryphthengus martii. The sequence goes on along the minus strand of VWZK01018381.1, from coordinate 87,707 downwards.
GTGTTCTCATATGACAATATACAACTGTTGCAGGTAAGGTAAAAAAACCCAACATTGTAAACGGTTTTGTTACTTCACAGTATTAAATGAGGCAAAATACAGCATAGGAATGAGTATCTTTACTTACATTTCCTAATCATAACTTATTTGGCTATTACTTCCTTCCAACATTGATTTTGCTAACTGGAAAATTCTAAATTAAGATGGCATCTAAGCCATTACAAACTTGAATGAATATGGACAGCTTTCTGTGCTTGATTAACATTAAACGAGTACGTCACATTGTGCCAAGTACACACTACAATAAAGGATGGCTTCTGTTGACCTCGGGGAATTCTGTCTTAGAAGCTTATGCCTTACAGATGTCATCAGTTTGAAAGCAAAAGAACATTTATGACACTGGTAAGGGAACAAATATCGGTGGGGACCACCCAGCTGGAACGCAGCTTGGCAGAAAAGGAGCAGGGGATTCTGGTGGACACCAAGTTAAACAGGAGCCAGCAATATTACATTTGTGACTAACAAGGTGAACATCATGAGCTTCATGAGGCAAAGCACAGTCAGGTGAAAGGAGGAGATCATTTCTCTCTACTCGGCACTAGTGGGGCCACGTCCGAAGTCCTGGGTCCAGTTCTGGGCTCTCCAGTACAAGAGAAACTTGGACATACTGGAGAGTCCAGCCAAGGGCCGTGCAGATGACGAAGGGACTGGAGCACCTTTCATAGAAGGAAAGGCTGAAAGACCTGAGGTTATTTAGCCTGAAGATGAGAAGGGTCAGGAGGAATCTTCTGAATATGTATAAATATCTGAAGGGAGGGTGCAAAGAGGATTGAGCCAGGCTCTTTTCAGTGGTGACCAGAGGCCACGGGCATAATCAAAAACACAGGAGGTTCCCACTGAACATCAGGAAACACTTTTCTACTGTGAGGGTAACCAAGCACTGGCACAGGTTGCCCAGGGAGGTTGTGGAGTCTCCATACTTGGAGATATTCTAGAGCTGTCTGGACATGGTCCTGGGCAACGAGCTCTAGGCAGCCCTGTTTGAGCAGGGGGGCTGGACCAGATGACTCCAGAGGTCCTTTTCAATCTCAGTCATTTTGTGATTCTGTGAAAATGGGTGATACACTGTTCTGGCAGAATAACTGAATTTGAAGTATGGCAAAGGCAGAGAGCAATATCCATTTTTTTTCTAGAAGTCTTTCATTAGAAAAAAAAAGTAAAATTACATTTAACCTCTGCTCTCCATTGCGAATATGAAAGGGAAAGTATTGATGGGTGGTTTTGACATTAAAATTAAATACTTCCCATGTTTAATTCCTGTTATAATTCCATAGCAAAATCAAAAATATATTTGTAATTGCACAGAAATGGTAAAGTTAGTATATGCTATGACAAGATATAGAGCCATTTGTAGATGTTCTAAGGAGTTTTTGTAATTAGATTCTGCAATCTATACTTTGGTATCCTAACTTGTGGCACGACTTAAAAAATATCAAACATCTGGGCAGCACATGCTGTTGAAAGTACTATGCTCAATCCAGATAGCAGCTGTGGTTAGTAAACAAACAAACTAAATTCTGAAATATTGTGAAGTCAGCATTCTAGGAAACAAACCATAGAAGATTAAGCTAATGAAGTATAACGTGAAAAGAGAAATATGTTGGTAAAGATCATATTATATTAAGATAACATATTGAATGGGATGTGCTGCTCAGGAAAGACAAAAAAAAGACATGCACTGGAGTAAAACTGAATATTAGTGATGGGATAGAAAAAGCAGAAAATACAAAAGTTTGCTTGTGTCAAAATCATTTTCAGGAAAGATGATGAAAAAAAATATTCTGTTAGGATGCTGTTGAGAGTTACTAGAGACTGCAAAACAGTCACACCTTGGGATGCCATTAACCATCACAAAAAGTGACCAAAAAAATGAACAGAACAGGAGAGGACTTAGAAATAGCACAGTGCTGAAACAGAGAGGAAATGAAGAAGATATTTTGGTCCTGACCTGGTATAACTGAAATAGCTTTCAAAGTCCTCAGTACTCTGAAAGTTCGAAAAGCTGAAATCTTGCTTGTGCTTTTAGACATCGTAGCATACCTAAAAAAAACAAACCAGTGTATAATTGAATGGCAAAGATTTAGCTTTTCAGAGCATATGCATGTTGAACACAAAGTAATAAGTTACAGGAAATATATAGATCAAGTATGTCCTAAGGTAGATGTCTAAATTTAGGATTCTAACTTAATTTCTAGGTATCGCTATAAAATAATGAGACTTTTGAATAGTGCCTCTGAAAAGAAACACAAATTTTTGTTTAGTGGGGATTTGGACGCTTAACATTTGAAGTGTTTATCTATCAAAATGTCAAATAAGCATTAAACCTTCAATGTCACAACCACACCCTCTCATACTGAGGCTATGTAACAGATTTCAGCTGTTACTTATTCAACACGTTGTGACCCACTTTGGATCCTTCTGAAGTGAGTTGCATCTGACTCTGAGGACAATTAAGACAATACAAAAAGGCATGGTTTTCAGTTGTCTATGCAACTGCCTCTTCACAAGTTTCAAATATGTACTAAATTGCGAACAATCAAACAGTTCTAAGATGAGCTTTGCATCTAGGTTTCCCTTCAAGGTCTATTACTATTTTTCTCTTTGGAGATATGCAAAGGGTGATTCAATCACAGTAACTCTTAAGCAGGTAGGATGCCAGACATGTTAAAGAACATCAGCAATATCAAATAGCATTTTATCTGTCCATTTGTCCCTTAAATGTAAAAGAACAACTGAGTTTTACTTACATTACAACAATAACGACAAGATCTAAGCAGTTCCATGGATCTCGAAGAAAGGTAAATTCATTCCAAACAAATCCTCTTGCTAGTATTTTTATCAATATTTCACCAGTGTATATGCAAGTAAAAGGATATCTGAGATAGAAAGTGTATATTAAAGTTACAGAAACAAAAACATTAATGAGATTGAGACACGAGGCAGATTTCTATGGTTTATTGTGACTTAGTCACTGGACGGAGATGAAGGTACAAAAGTAAAATAGGACAGGTTACATTACTTGCAGAAACATCATGGGTGTAAAAGGATGCCTTCCTGAATTTTAGTAAGATTTCCATGTAAATCTGTAATCATAAATATTCACATAAGCATACCATGCTACTTCTGGAGGGATGATCACTCACATTTCCTTATGAAAAAAATTTAAGACTGTGTTTATGTTCTAAAGCAGGCTGGAAAATTTCAAAGCCTCAACATGTTGGCAGAACAATAATAGCAAAGACTCTACTTTAGCCTGCAAAATTTGCATCTTTTATACATTTATTCTGACAAATACTCTATAACTGAAAGAAATTCTGCATAAAATTAAGCTATTGTTATCACCATGCTTATCTCAAAATAAGAAACAAAATTATAGAACCTCTGGGGTCCCAGGCACATTTTCAGGATTTAATTCCAGAATGTTAACTCAAGTTACACTGGATACAGTGCACAATTATAAAGGGTAACAAGACATTATAGACAGACAGCTTCCTCATGTGAACAGCTGAACTAGGGCTATCGCCAGGAAACAGCAAGAAAGAATGGAAGGAATATTTATCCCTTTATACTTTTCGCATGAGTTGGCCATAACAGAAATTCAGGTTATAGCTTTAGAATGAGAGATATTAAGTTAGAATCCTGCTGCACAGTCTCTCTAACAGGCTTAATCCTCAAAAGCAAAAAAATAAAAATAAAAAAATGGAGCAACCTTCTGTGTTACACCAGATGGCAAAAATTAGCCAACACAGAGAAAAGGGCATATGGTGCAAAACTCTACAAAAAGGCACTAAAGCTCCCCAGAAAGCTGTGTGACTTAACAATACACTTAAATCTTCCTCTGAGGTGTGTCTGAGAATTTTCAAGTCTCAGAATTATATCACTACATGCTTAAATCTTTCAGTCCAGCATGTTAGTATTCTTAGAAAAAGAGAGAGAACAAATGGGAACTGAGATACTTACTCAGTCCAGTCGGGTTCGTCTGGGGGCTGGCTTACAGCCATGGTAACACAATTGAGTAACACAGTACATATAATAAACCCAACAAACAATGTGAATAATAAGTTAAGGAAAAAGTGCCATATTATAAAATAATGAAGTTCAGAAAAGTTGTTGATTTACATAAAAAAAATAATTCATACACACATTCAAATAATTCCTTTGGTTTTGAATATGGTCAGAACTTTCCTTGCATTTTCCAAAGAAACTGATGTCAGATCAAACTTCTGCTCAGCCGGATAAACTATTTTTAAAATCATTATCTGCATGTGGAGGTCTTTTTGGAAGTTAGGACATTAGTGGGACACAATATATTTGACAGAAGAAATGAGGAACATAAATGAAGAAAAAAAAATCCTTTGCTGTCTACTGTTATTTGAGATTTTAGAAACCTATATTTCTTCCCAGCAGGAGCAGGGAATATAGAGAAATGGGCCACAAGCCCATATTACCTAGGGTTTTTAAGCCTAGGGAAACCAGATGAAAAAGTTTAACTACCAATAGCCAGTGTTCTTTGAAACTGGGAATCCATACACACTTTCCTACAAGAGACACCTGTGCTCTTCCAGAAGTTCAGAGAACTTTACTAATGTTGCATGGCACGTGATGAAAACATTCATGAAAGATGTTTTTTCTTATGCAAGTTCACTAGTCACCTAATAAAAGTACTTAAAAAAATAAAATAAAAAACCCAAACATTGGCCTTAAATTGAGTGTTTATTTGAAACTGAACAGCAAATTTAATAATTTCTAATAGCAGGAATATGCATTGAAATTCAATTCAGCCATAAGTTCCCATGAAAGGACCTACTTCTACAAATTAGTAATTCCAAATGAAAACAGACGTTTGGCAGAAAAAGCAGAAACTATTATCGTTTTGCACCTGCGATCCTTTGCATTTTTACATTCTCTGAACTGCATCTATATTTTTGCTAATTTATATTAAAAAAATGGGTGCTCTTCAGAACTTTCTAAACTTGAGCATGGAATACATTTCCTAGGATAACACCAGATTCCTTTGGTAAAGCATTGCCATAAATCAACTCCTTCATGTTTTAATAACTAGGGAGTCACAGTTTTGTTAAAAACTAGAAGCTTGTCACCACAGTAGATATTTAGAAAAAGCTCTGGAAAAAGCTGAAATATCATACAGAAGTATCATACAGTAGCCTCTAAATGTTGTTTCATAACAGTATCTGCAAATCTGATGTTAAAGATGAGCTTTTTCACATTTTTTACTTGTGCCAACACCATGTACATATCTTAGCTGTTCTAAAATAAGATTCAGCATAACTTTTTAAAGATCTCTATCACAGCCTTCCATTTACATTAATATGAACAGAGAAACAGAATGACAAAAAGTGGTACAGTATATTTTAAAACCAAAATAAGAGAAACCAATAAAAGGATATGAATGGGTCAATATTTTAATTGCGGCTCTTCTGACTGGATTAAAAGGGTCAAATATAAACAAAGCACGTGTGGCAGTAAACCGGAAAATAGTCCTCCTTTTATTTATCACCATAAAAGTCTATAAAAAAAAAATTAAGGCATATGAAATATTTTAATGAAACACAATCTTCCCCAAAAAGTAAATGCTTAGGTTTTCAAATTTGCACCTAGAACTATATCTGAGTAAAGCTTTCCTGTATTCTCACTTGGAGCTGTGACCTGATGATGCTACACTTTGAAATGAAGACACCAGCTATATAAAAGTTCATTATTGTCTGTGAAGAAGAAGTAGTAATGGGTATGAACTTAAAAAGCAGGTGATCATATTCACTTGGTCAAAGTAATTAAAGGACAATCTTCTGGGACTGCAACAACAGCGTTAATCATACTCAAAAGTACCTTATTCTTGGATAGCTTCATTATTTCTAAAATACATATGGTGGAGGGGTGTCAGAATGCAGTCTCCAGTCAAGGCAAAAATTTTAATTGTGAAATATCTCTAAATTATCAAGTAAACCTGTAAATTCCTTCTGAGCTACTTTAAGGTCCATGCATGTTACATGAAGCAAAAATTAAATCTCGTCAATCAAAACTACAGTTCACTCACTACCTTTTATTGAAATTTCTTCAACCAGTTCTGTCTTACTTTCTCTTCATTAAGAATATCACTTTGATTAAGGAAAAAAAAAAAAAAACAAACAACAAAAAACCCCTAGAAGAACAAAGATTTCTGCGTGTTCTTTGATTAAATTATTATATTCCAGTGACTTGCTGGACAGCAACACAGGACAGGATGGAACCTTCTGCTCTTCAGCTCAAGTCCCCATCAATAGTAAGCAATCACAAAATTGCCATTTCAGATAGAAAGGACTCCTAGAGCATTGACTTTACACACTCCTATAGGCAACAACACAAAATACTTTGCAAGAGCATGAAGTATATGCAGTAGAAATATGGTACAATAAACAAAGATGATGAGACAGGACAGAGGACTGGAAACCTCAGATCTGTCTCCCTGAATTTGTACAGTATTTGTAATTCAACAAAAGCATCTGCAGTAAGTCAGCAATTCCAGCATCATCCACTGTTTGACAAGCACTCTTCGTACGACAGTGAGTTCGGCCCCCACAGACATCGTTGAAATTGCTCTGGAAAACAGAGCATCAGTTATCCCAAAATATATTCCTACCAAAGTGTATCTATTAAGTGCATCATGTTTTCATAATTAATTCTGATTGCTGACTGGACCTTAAAATACCTTTTCATTATATAATGTGGGGCGTACCTTAGCACCTCTGCCAAAAAAACCGCTAGTAATGTCCAAAGATTTGTCTACAGAACAATCAAAACCTGGTATCTCCTATAAAGAGCTTTCCTCTCTTAAGAGTTCAGCAGACAAAATTAAACAACAACAAAAAAAAAAAAGGGGTTGGAAGTTTTAACCTTGTGATCACTGTAGTATGGATCAACATCTTCCAGCGGTTCCCCAACAAGCTCCACAGGAATATCCCCATATAGAGATGGCAGTTTTTTGTAGGTTTTCAGATCAAGCTGAGGAGTAAGTTTTTCTTCAGCTCTTTGGTCCTTATTCTTCTGGTTACCTTCAGCTTGTTGCTTTGCTTTCTCAGCAATTCTTTCATTGATTGCTGCCAAGGATTCAGGGGTGAAACGTCGAAAGCTGTTCGTTTCTGACGACCAAAACAGGAGATCCATTTTTCCTTCTATATGTTTATTTCCAGTGCTAGAAGTAACTCAAAGGAGAAAATTATTGACAATTAGAAGATAACAGAAATCATACACAACTTAAAACTAATACCCATTAGATCAATTATTTATTCCTTCTGTGATACCACATATGAGAATAGAATTAGAAATGGAATAGAATATTTTAGTTGGAAGGGATCTACAACAATCATCTAGTCCAACTACCTGACCACTTCAGGGCTGACCAAAAGTTAAAGCCTGTTAAAGACACTGTCCAAATGCCTCTTAAACACTGACAGGCTGGGGGCATCAACCACCTCTCTAGGAAGCCCATTCCAGTGTTTGACCACCCACTTGTTAAGAGATGCTCCCCAATGTCCAGTCTGAACCTCCCCTGGCACAGGTTTGAGCCATTCCCATGCGTCCTGTCACTGGATCCCAGTGAGAAGAGCTCAGCACCTCCCTCTCCACACGTCCTCCTCAGGAAGCGCTAGAGACCAATGAGGTAGCCTCTTAGCCTCCTTTTTCTCCAAACTGGACACATGCAGTGTCCTCAGCTGCTCCTCATAGGACAGTCCTTCCAGCCCTCTCACCAGCTTTGCCGCCTCCTCTGGACACATTCAAGAACCTTCACATCCTTCTTAAACTGTGGGGCCTAAAAGTGCACACAGCGCTCCAGGTGAAGCCACAGCAATGCTGAATAGAGCTGTAGCAGTTTATAGTATCAGCAGCCCTGTACCTTAGTTACTGTACCTCTTCTCACTTCTTGCAAACAGAAATCAGTTCCATATCAACCACCACTGCTGCTTACATGGCATCACAAAACGGTCTATTTGGAAAAAAAGCCAAAGCTCATCAGATCCATCCTCTACTCAAAGGGGGATGGATCTGCCCCCCTCACAACTGCTTGTCAATAGGAAGATTAGTCTCTCCTGGAATTTTGCAGCTGCCTTAAATGCTTTGTGGCTCTGCGCTAGAGTGTCTGCTGTTTCTGGAGATCTTGGTTATGCCTCTTCACCTTCTCACACCTTCACAAATCCTGCAATTCTTCTGGGGATTAGCAGAGTACCTTCAAGAATTTAGTTTGAATTATTCTGCTCAAGCTTAAATCACTGACAAAGCGGAAGGGTTGCAAGGTAATGAGAAGCCCTGGAGTGACTTGAGGAAAATCACTTTCTAATCAATTTCTAACTTCTTCCTGCCCAAATTTACCACATTACTTGTAGATGACAGCAATTCACATCACTGCTCTTCTCATCCACAAAGGCAGAAAATTCTGACTCATTACAGGATGACTTGTCCTTTGTGACTTATGTGAAAATCAATTACCCCCATCTAATAAACACTTTTGGTCACCAATGAATCTTTAAAACCCTCTATGTTTTTAACTGCCCGAAGTCTAGTTTTGCTACTTCAGTTTTGTGAGCTTACCTGTGGACATGTTAGAGAATCAATATCCTCTTGTAATTACAGATCTTTTCTTTAAATGTATAGATCTATTTCTTTTAAAAGAACATGCAATTGCCTGGAGCCAGAATGATTACACAGAGATTTTGTTTCAGTTTAGGGGATTTGGGTGGGGTTTTTTTCTCCCCTGGGACTTTACAAGCAAGTTCAGATCCAATCAGCGACCACAACTCAGAGATTAAAATTCAACGTGGCAAGAAATTGGAAGTATATAATCATGGAACTTTTACTTTGCAAAACCAGAGATCCATTCCCAATTGAAATCCCAAAAGATAAAATGAAAATCAACATGATTTTTCTCTGACTTTTAATAATTCTAAGAAGATTAATTTTACCTTCAAAGCAGTTTTAAGGACATCAGAGACACTGAGCTTTCAGGTAGCTACAAGGACTGTAATAAAGGAAACAAAGAAAATGGTTTTAGTAACTATAAACATTGTTCTAGTATTAAGGTTTTGGGAGATGAATTTTCAGAAGAAGAAGAAAAAAAAAGAAGGTTGAATCTGTTGAAAGCACTGATGAAGAGCTAAAAGAAATCCTGCACATCCCCCTCAGAAAAAATGACTAAAGTCATAATTGGACAAACATTCCTGGACAATGCGAAAGGATTTCTTCAGAAGACCTGTACCAGCAATGGAATTGTGCTTACATGGAACAACAAACTTTTTGGCCTTTCATCAACTGCCAAGCACTTACAGATTGTGACTTAGGTTAGGAAAAAAGAAGCCAAGGAGATGAAAAAACCCTTGTGATACAGACGACTAAGAAATTTTGAAGAGACAGAACAATTACCCAGAATTCCCAAAGTGCAGCTAAACTCAGCCGCCTCACCATATACTGATGAAATAAGTGAATTTTTAAGTCAAGACATTGAGGTAAAGTGTTACCCTTCGAAATAATGTCAGTCTTTGCATTGGATAGAAAAGTCTCCTCAGTAAATGATCCTGAGAGGGAACCCACAGAACAAGTGTTCTCAGAAGTAAGTTAAAGCACTACTGAAAGGGATTTCTTCTAGAATCTGGAAGAACAAACTTAGCTGTGCAAATACAGGTTAGTGTGAGGAAATGCTCACAATACATTACCTACAGCATGCTGGGGAAGGCAAATACAAGGCTGGAGTCTAGATCAATTAATTTGCTGCTTCAATTTAGTTCTAGTATGTACTATAAACAATTCTGAGACTCAAATTATTTTTATTCACTCCCGTGTCAATAGCCAGACACTAAAGATTGCCTGTGAGTACTCAGTTTACCCTTTATTTTTTCAGATCCATCTGTTTAGTTTGGGTTTACTATATGTTTAGTGGAGCCTTTCACATGAGAATAAAGAATAAAAATGTGTCTCTGTGTTCGGGTTTTGTTTGAAAGCACAAAATCAAATAACTATCTGCTTAATATAGGTTAAGAACCATCTTAAAATGAATAAATGCAAAAGAATAAAACACGTGACATTACTTACCATGAAATTCACAATTATAGTGCTGGAATTATTACAATCTATGCTGTAGCCAGAGTCATTTCTCTTTTTCAGTGCTCATCCACAGTATTTCCAAAAAGCTTGTTTTGACCAATATGTGTATTTGTCAGTGGGCATTTGCAAAAAATCAAATTTTAACAAATGTTATACACAGTTCAGACAATGATAATAACAAAACATCCAGAAGCAAGTATTTCCAAGTAGTTCATGAAGGAGCACTTAGCCACACCTCAGCGCAGACATCGCATTCAATTTTGGTTCACTGAACACGATGGCCTTTTCAGCCATATCGACAAAATCAGTAGCCTTTTTAGTACCTTAAAAATACACAAACTTATATTAACACATAGGGGGATTAAACACCTAGATCATCGACAAACAGCTGCATTTAGACACCTAAATACAAGTATCAATCCTGCACTGGATCATTCCATAGCTACCCAAGCTTTTCTTGCTTGTAAACAGAGACCTCCAATAAAACCCACAACCCACTGGATGTCTGCAAAACCAATGGTCTGCACCAGCTATTTCAGATTTCAAACTTCACATTCAATCATTTCACCATATACAACAGAATGCACTGATCTGAAAATTCTGGATGTTAGAAGCATCACCAAGTTCATCATCACCAGGGATGCAATAGCTGTGTACATGGGCATAATGAATGCCCATTATTAAAAGTAATAATTTATATTCCACATAAAAGGTGATACAAAAGCAATTAAACCACTATTTTGTTTGTAGCGTAAATATTTTTTCTAACAGATGAGCCACTGTTCATCTGGAATAAAAGAAAATGAGAAAGCAGCTCACAGCAACACCTTGTGAAAAAGGTGTTCTAGGAATTTTCAGTGTTGTACAAGACCTTGCAAAAAGCTACTGCTACCACTTAGTATCAATAAAGAGAAAATACTTCTGCTCTCTGATCACCAGTCTCTTCTATTTAACCACCAATAATTATCAACAGTTTGAGCAGATTTTAGTCCTTTGTACAAACGTGGACATTTTACTGGACTGCTGCTGTTTCTGAACTACATGGTCACTCCTTGCACCTAGCACTTTGCCACTCTCCACTTCCCACTCGTCCCCTTGTCCCAACAAATACTTTGTGTTTGGATAAATATCTACCAGTGAGGTTTGTTTGGTTTTGTTGATTTTAACAAATACACAAAGTCATTCACAGTATCAATATAAATATAATATAGCATTCACTCCTCAGCTCCAGAATCAGAAATGTTTGCAACAGGTTAGACAGTGCATTACTTAAACATCCTGGGGGGGGCGGGGAATCACCAGCATTTTTGTAATAAAAACATTACAGGTTTGTGTAGGTAAAGAAATCCTACTGTGTCAAGGTAACTACAGCTCAGATTAGATAGTAGTGAAGCTAATTTGAGGACTACTGTGCATAAACTGATATAACAAACCAACATGCCAAAAAGTAGTCACTAATTAATATGAGGAATATATTAGTGTTTAGTAAAATGTTATACTGCCATGTATAGGCTATAAGAAGAGCTATGTGTTTACAGCAATAAAGTAGTTCTAGATTAGAGGTATATTTTCTTATGCACACATCACCTGTACCTAAAATAAAACCACATCTAACACTTAAAAACATGCATGCACTTATTTTTATATATATATATACGCAGAGACCTGTATACATACATCCCTGAATATTTTGACCAAACAGGCATAGATTTAAATTAGGAAAATTAGCAATTGAGGTTTAGCACAATACACAAATATTTAGCAAAACCAAAATACTCACAAGATTCCCTTCAAAATGGAAAACTTCCACATTAATTTCTCAAGCCAATTTCAGCCACCTTGTATCTTCAAAGAGACAGAATGTCTTCATCTTCTCATTTCCACCAGCCCATTCAAAAGAACATTCCAGCTCCCACGCAGCTCCCATGCAGAAAGTTTTCTTTTGTATCAGGATGTCTGGGGGAGGGATGGAGGGAGGAGCTTGGTTGCTCTTCAGACACCAATAAATGAAAATTTTGTGATCTCACTGGGAACACTGCAAGAAAGGAAAAAGCATGAGGATGATACTTTTGAAGAATAAACACAAAAATATTAATCTGTTCTTTCTGCTGAAATCATTGCTAAATTTATCAAAAGCATAAGAGGGTTTTTTTTCTGTTCAGAAATAAGTATGTAAAAACATATAAAAGTAAAAGCTGCCCTGCTTCACGTTTGATTCTGAAGTTTTAACTGGCTGAGCTTTCCAGCATACATGAAATATCGGCACAAATTTTGCCCTTCATTAAAAGCTTTTGGTTAGAAAATAGTTACATATTACTGGCTTTCATTTCTTAATTTCTATTTTTTATTATTCCCAGGATGCATGTTCATTACACCTTACAAAGACAAAATCTCAAAGTCAAATATACTCAAGATCAGAGTCCAAAACATATTCAATATCACAATTTGCTGTAACTTCCCTTAAAACACATAAGCCTTGCTTGAACAAAATAAACCCCACATCATCTATCCTCATATCTGAAATCAGTTACATTTATTAAAATAAAAGTTATGAGTAAAGCCTGCTAGCAACAGGTACTAGACAGTAACAGCAATATATTAATGGTAAGCCCTACTGCTAAGTGCAGTTATTTCACTTACAGTTACATCAACAGGATCCATTACTGTCCAAAAATTGTTTTACTCTTTATTGTATAAATACTACTGTCTTTCCTGATAAGAGAGTTACTGTGGGTTTTGCTGGAAGAATTCTACTGAAGGAACTATACTCTCCTTAAAAGCCAGGCAGCCCTAATACATGCAAACAGAAAAACAAATGGCATCAAACGCTTTGCCTGATAGGTATCATCAGCAAAGGAAACAGCTAAAGATGGTTTTAAAGAAAAGAAACAAAGACGTTAATTGTTCTGTGATGCACACAACAATAAGCCATTTTAAGTTCCAGTGTAAATTGTTTGGGTTTTTTTCCAGAAAGCAATGCTATGGTCTCCAGAGAAGTTCAATTAGGAGAGCAGAATTTTAAAGATCATTCTGTAATGACACTACATCTTCTATATCAAGAAGCACTATATTAAAAGCAGCCACATTTTATAACGCTGTACCAACCAGTACCACTAAAAACAAAAAAGATTCTTACTTGGGTTTATTTTTTTCTGCTTTATCTTCTTCATCCATCTGTCTCTGAAAAATCCAACAAAAAGAATTAAGACAAAAAAAAAGTGAAATAGTTGCACTGTTTTGCCCTTTTTGCATGCTGTAATATCTATAATCAGGAGAGGAAGGCATGGAAAACAATGAGATTGTCATCTGTAGCTGTCAAAAAGAAAATTTTACGACTTGTACCTAAGAGCAAAACATTTAGACAAGTAACTTTCTTCATGTTACTATGTAAAATTTACTTTCTCCTATTAGGAAGGCAGTTTCTTAAAGGGCAGGGAGACAGCAGGAAACTAACTTCATAGTAAAAACACTGTTTTCATCCCAGTTTTATTCAAGACTCCTCAGCATAATGAAAAAAAAAGGCAGCTGAAGTTTAATAGCAAAAAGATAATGTTCGTTACAGAAATGACTGTTAATTTAGTCTCCATGTTCTTGACATGGATCTCTCTCTTCCATTAACTGTGAAGCATTGCACTCTTTCCTTTTTATTGCCAGAGGACAAGAATAATATTTTTTTCTTGGTAACATTAGTACACCACCATTAGACTAATGACTAAGAGCGTGCAGATGTCAAGAGTTGAAAAAGACAGATTTTTGCATAATTCAGTGTATCTGGTGGCAGTGCCATAACTCTGAGCACTACATGCTGCTTTAAATTCCCAATCAGATAAATACAATCATTAAAGATATCTAGGCATTTGACAGTTCATGCACATTACATGACCCTCTCAGCCTTAAACTCTATCCAGCCGGTGTCAAATAAAACAAAAACCACTCAAAGTCAAATATACTGATTGTTAGAGACTTTTGGGGATTGTTAGAGTCTTTTGTGTGTTTAAAAGGAAGACGAGCTAATCAAACCACTCTGGTTATGTCTTTCAGGTAAGTATCTCTGAAAAATGTGGTACAGGATAAAACAACGAATTCAGCGATGGTTTCCATCATAGTCAACCACCTGACTTGATCACACCAGAAGGACTTGGAGATGAACGGGAGCTTTAATAGTGGATGGCTCTTCAACAAATAAAAGCTGGAAGCTGAAACTAGTCAAATGTGGACTGAAAAAAAAGGACAGACATTTAACATGATGAACAATTAAGTTCTGAAACAATTTGTGAACCTCGTGGCCTTTTCAAATGCTCAAAATCATTAGTGTTTGATTACCCTAGACCTTTGTTTTCTACTCCCCATCTAGCTCAATATACATATGTACATGGTTTGAGAACCACTAGCAGATTTTGGGAGTAGAATATTTCTTTATGACAAGTATTTGGAGCAGCATAACAGTTATTAGCCCTGAGGCTTACAGCCCACAAAAGATATTTCTTACAAGTTTCTGTAACAGAAGCAGTTCATTGCTCAGCAATAAAATTTCATACTCTTTGGTAATTCAAGCATTTGCATCAGACCCACTGGCAGTGAAAGTTATTTGCAGAGATTTCTGTTTACTACAGCTGCAACTTCAGAGAATTTGGGATCCTCCCTCCTGTCTGTAACCTAAACTGGCAGGCAGGGAGAGAGGTATGCCCACAATTTGGGAAACACTGCAACCTCTGATATATCACATTAAGAGCTGTCTCTAAATAATGCACACACATTTATTATGATGCCGACTCAAATGCATCCTTCACGGGCTGAATTAATTCAGCTTCTGGCCAGAAGCTTTTCCTTAATTTCAAGACCTAGATGAGATTCCAGGAATGTCACTTATAAAATATACCCCCGGAACATGAGTAATATGAGACAGCAGGCAAAAAGAAAAGTAGTGGGGAAACATATTTTCTTTGTAATACTTGGAATGCAGAATAACTAAATATTACACATACAATGAAACCAAAATACACAGAAACGATTATATTATTCAAAACATCAAAAGGCATGAGCCTGTCACAGAAAATATGAGGGGTTCTGGCTAATAAGTATCTCTGAGATGACTGAAAGTTGTGCCCCAATCCCTCTTAGAAAAGACTCTAATAGTGTACAGTACACAATGTATTTATCAAGATAATGATTTATATAGATAATTGATATGATTGCCATTTCCCTGTTTTCATGCTGCACAAGGAGATAAATCACATGGACATGAAATTGGGCAAATAGCTAAATGGCTTTACAGAATAACAGGAAATAGCTTTTATGGTAAGTACACATTAAACACATTGTTACACAAAGTAGTTTCTGTCTAATGACCTAATGTACACTGAAGAAGTCTGAAAATTAGCTCAGTGCCTGAAGTTCAAGTTATTCCATTTGTTTCTTCCTAGTATTCTGAAAAACAACGTTAGTATTTCTGAAGCTCTTTATATTTTTCAAAATTAAGATGCTAAGAGCATGCAAAACACTGCTGCTATGCTCTCCAAAATATTTTCGGCATTTCTGATGCAATCTTGTTGGTACAGTTTTGTTCTTGAAGTCTCACTTTTTATTGTGGGGCTCCAAACGCAACCAAGAAAGGGAAAGTGCAAGAGCACTAGCAAAGGTTGAGCCATTTGGTTTGATATCTGTTTCTTATTGTAGCTCCCTGTGAGATTAAATTCTAAACTTCAACACGTCAAGAATGCAACTTGCAAAAATCAACAGATTTGCTTAAAAACTTACAAATAAACAAACCATATATGCTACTGAACTGGAATATTTAGTAGTTAATATAAAAAAGCACATTTAAAAACAAAGTTAAGGCTGAAACAAATTAAATTAAAACAGAAGAAAATAAGACAAATTTTAAAAGAAAATTTTAAACAAAGTTAACACTGAAATCATAATTTATCTCCTTTCTCCAAAGCCTCCTTGATCTCAGTAGCTCCAGTGCTCCAGTCAGCAGTCAAAACCAAAGCAACTGGAAACTCACTTGCGGTATTTTTCATTAGATTTCCACAAATCTTCCCTTAAGTGCAAGAAAAATAACATAGAAAGTCTGAGCATCTGCAGGACTGTCATCTAAAATTACAACTTTATTCCAGATGATATTCTGCAACTTCTCAGGGGTTAATCCAGGAGTACGAGGCAGTTAGATAACCACAGCAAAGACTGTGCTTCCTCTATACATGTTCTGTGAACGTATTTTTGTGGCTTTTACAACAGATTTTGGACATAAAGGAGTTTAAATCAGTGGGTTGTATTACCTGAGTGTCTTCTTTGTGCAGACACACAGAATATGGTATCTCAGGAAAATTTAGTTATACAACACTAAATAGGATTTAAGATCACCAAGTTTCACAAGTCATAAAACCCAGGCTAGATACAGTCATTTCAAACAGTTATATCTGACTCATGCCCACAAACTACATATAGATTGGTTTCGAGCTTTGTACAATCTATTGTATCCTTTGGGAATTTTTTTTCAGTGATCATCTGGTCTTAAAAAGCACATCTTCTTCATATCTTGAATTTACAAAGCTCTTATCTGAACTACAGATCCTATTACAGCTTTTCCTGAAGGACTAAAGAGGCCTTTGCTTTTGAAAAAAAAAAAATTCTGCTTATAATTGCACAATTATATTTTAAGAAATGGGGTTGGAACTGATGTCCTAAAGCCAACTCGTTCATGCTTTAACCCAAAACAGTATCAACTCTACTGATGTAACTCCTGGAGATATTTGTCTAGTCTCTTGATGCAACAGGTGGTGATTCCCAAAGCTTCACATTCTAGTGCTTCACTATTCTCACTGCCAAAAAGAAAAAAAAAGTTTTTTCTTGTGCTTCATCTGAATTTCCTGAACTGCAATCTCAGCCTGTTACTTCTTGTTGCACTAATCATGGACATGAAGATGAACTTACTCCACATTTCTTCATAATTATTTGAAAACTGCTATCACGTTGCATTTCATCTTCTCTTTTGCAGACAAAATCCATCTAAGCTTTACATCATAATTCATACTTCTCAGGCTCCAAATCATCCTTGCAGATTATTTCTAAAGCCTTTTACCATTTCCTTTGAAAGCTATGACTCTCAGACCTCACAAAGAGGGAATGAAGCAGCCGACATAACAAGCCGGGAAAATCTATAGTGTTCTTGAATCTACTAATATTAAGAAAATATTATCTTTATACTCTTATTTACTGAAGTACTTATTCACTCAACATTTACTCAAATTCTGGGTATTTCCACCTTCACTTCTCTCTCTCTCAACGTCCTAGCTTCATTCCTGAGATCTGCTTGGTCCTCCACCACTTTCTCTGTAGCTCAACAGCTGTTTACTCACTCCGGTGTTCTCGGAACAGCCAAAGACGATTAGATTTTCATGGAAATTGAAAAATAATCCCTAGACCCATACATACCATCATTCTGCTTGACTTCCTAAACCAAAAGCAAACAGCACACATGATAAACTAGATCATCTTACCACCTCCCTGAAACGACACAAACATGATGAAAGGCTGAAAGGTTTGCTGCGTAACAAAGAAAATCTTACCTACAATATTTTTTGCGTGATACCTGCTTTAGTTTAGGCTTGATAAACATACACACAGAAACCAGAAAATTATCGCTATTACCATACTCATTATTTTAGCAGTCCTCAGTAAATATGACCTTTGTTGCACTTGGCCATCTCCAGAGATCCCTTCCAACCGCAATGATTGTGCGATACAATGGATCACCGCATGTTTTTTTTTTCTCCTTAAAGTAATGAACTGTTGATCTGAAAGGTCAAAAAATCCCTGTATTATATATATTCATAGCAGCAACTACCCACAAACACTCCTTTAATGCACAAAAAAAGAAGAGGAAAAGTATTTTTTAATTGTATAATATTGTAAAAAGGGAAGGTTCTCTGTCCATAGAGTTTTAAATTACATGTGCAAAAGATGATGACTGCCCTTGAAAACACAATATTAACTTTACTAGATGAACAAGCCATTGGTGATTATGTGTAATGAAATGATGATTAGGGTTGGTGAATGACATTATTATTTCATTTTATCAAAGAATAACACGAAACACAATTTAAGAATTTCATTATCTAAGAGAAAATAAGAAATTAAAGTCTGCAAGAAAATGATTGCATTACAAAAAGTCATCAACCTCTTAATGGACTAATGCACACTGAAATGTAGTAAGGCACTTTGCTTAGTATTTACTTACAGAGAAAACTTCACACTGCCTCATTCTTCTCCAGTCCAGAGTCCAATAAAATTACATACTTTATGCATGACAGCATCTGAAACACTTTGACAATTACCACTAGCCTGAAGCCACTACACAATTAAACTCTGAACAAGAAAAAAGAGCCTTAATTTTATCTTTGAAAAAAAAAAAGAAATTTATTAAACAATAAAAGCATCTCGCACATATCTCAGGAGATGCCTTAAATTATACGCTTCCCACTGCTGTAAGAAGATAAAATAGTAGAGATACTGCAGTTAGGGGAGGACTTTGATCAAGGCACGTCACAATTGCAAATGATTCTTAAATGAGATGAGGACACTGTGCACTCAGTAATGCCAGGAAGTTTGATCTGTATCAAAATAAGCAAAGTTCAAATGAGCAGAAGTAACTGGCCATTATGTCTTCTATTCATGGTCGCAACCAGCGTTGAACAAGAATGTCAATATCTGAATGTATCTTTTTTCCCTTAGCCCTTTACACATTTTTTCCTCTCACAGTAATTTTTTTTTCACTAATTAACTATTAGCACCTTTACTGTTCTATCACAACGAAGTAACCAGCGTAACAAAACGGTCTGACAAGAAGGCAGTCCCATACACAACTTCACACAAATCCTCACCCAGAAGATGGTCGCTGCTGCAGCCGACCACTTTTTGCATTAATAATTAAAGCGTCAAAGAGCTATTTGGGAGTTAGGAAGTGGGAAGCATCTCAGGAAAATAGTATAAAATTCCATCCCACCATACAACCATTTTCAGGAATCCTTTTTCATTACATAATACAATCTTTCCTGGTCCTCTGGGGAAGGTAGTTGAGTCTTTGACAATCTGCTCAGCAGAGCTGCCTCAAACAAGGTGCGAGACAGGATCTCACTTGTAAGCACCTCTGCCCACCATAGACCCTCAAAAAGAGGGTGGGCACGGTCACTAAAAGAGCACATGTAAAGCCTCAAGCACCTCAGAAGCACAACCTACCACACGCTGCCTTTGGCTAGAGCACCTCAGGGCTAGTACCCAGCACCTGCCTTCTCCAGACAAACACCTCAGCCTTGACAGAGTCTTCCAGAGGAAACAGGTGACCTCACCTTGGGGGCCTAGCCTGCCAGAAGAAGGACGTGATCCCTAGGGTCACCACAGGGACAGAAGACACCCTGCGAGCAGCAGCACAGGCAAGCACGTGACCTCAACCCTTCATTGGGAAGGACTGTGTGTGGGAAGCACGAGTCTCATGAGGAACAGCTGAGGCAGCTGGGGTTATTTAACCTGGAGAGAAGGAGGCTCAGGTGAGACCTCCTCACTCTGTACAACTACCTAAAATGGGGTTGAACACCGGGGTTCAGCCTGTTCTCCCAAGGAACAGGCAATAGGACAAGAGAAAAGGTCCTCAAGTTGTGCCAGGAGAGGTTTAGGTTGGACATGAGGAAAAACTTCATCCTCAAAAGGGTTGTCAAGCCCTGCAATGGGCTGCCCAGGGAGGTGGTGGAGTCCTCATCCGTGGAGAGGTTTAATAGCCGTGTAGATGTGGGGCTGAGGGACATGGGTTAGCGGTGCTGTAGCAGTGCTGGGTCAGGGGTTGTACTCAACGATCTTAAAGGTTGTCAAGCTCTGGAACAGGCTGCCCAGGGTAGCGCATGTGGTTTAGTGGTGCCCNGGAGGGCTCCCTTCAGGGACCCTGCCGCCCGTCCCCGAGGGGCTGTGGCAGAGCCCACTCTCAGCTCCGGATTGCGAGGGGGGCAGGGATTGGGGGTTTCTATGGCAACCCAGTCGCCCTCTTCCCTTTCCCTGCAACGCTGAGGTGAAGGGGAGACACCCACTAAAGCCCCAGTGGCGCTTCCCCACTTCCACTGAGGTCCGTGGAAGGGGCGAGTGGTCGCCCTCGGTACTGGGGCCTGGCCGGCCGAGGCGAAGAGGTGCTGCTCGCTGCCGAAGGGGATTGGGTTCCCCAGCCTGGAGGAGGCAGAGCTGAAGCACCCCGCCCGTCTGCCCTTTCCAGCTCCCGTCAGCGTTTCTGAAAGGATACCGGTGGCCTAGGCGGTGGGTGTAAACTTCCTCAGCTCACCTGAGAAACCATCAGGCCTCGTGATGTGGGCTCGGGTGTAGCTCTGAGTACGCTGCCGTAGCCCTGGTGAAGACTGGAATTACTAAAATGTGTGTGAAAAGGCAAAACTTTAACAATAAAAGTCATAATAATGATTTTATTATGATCCTCAACTTTGTTCTTGTTTGTAATGCTACCAGCACTTTACACGTTTTTACGGATCTAATGCTTTATCAGTGTGCAGAGCTGCCTACCTCTAGTGGCAAATGCAAGTTTCAACTGTATCTATCCACTGTGATCAAAAGAAACATTGATTAAGCATTAAATACCATTAGGATCCTTCCAAACAGAGGTGTGTTCAGGTTTTGAACACATCTTTTGTGTTTTATCACATTTCTTTATAGTTTTATATGTTTTTCCTGGTTAAGATAAACAGTCAGTACTGTATAAAGAATTCCCTTGCCTGACAAAAAAACCCCACAAACCCTCAAATATTCTTTAAAATACCAAAAATCCAAAGTATAATATCCCTTTATTGACTTCATTGCCTGTGCCATGAACAAGTTTTTGCATGTTGCTCTCCTGAGGAGGGAGTTTTTATGCTAACTAGATATTTCTTTGATGTAGTCCTATTTCTCTAGGAAGTAGTATTTCCCTGACAGCAACATGCATCAAAGAGAACTTGGCTTCCTTTTTTTTGCTACTACATTCCTTTTCCAAACATTACTTAGCTCAAAAGCTTGTCTTTACAGGTGGTTTTGTGCTGGTTTATGATACTGTCTTTTCCACTTTCATTGTGTTACATGATTTTATTCTTTTTTTTCATTTCATGTCCTGTTATGCTGATCTGTGTCTCTTAAGAGTACATTATAAGTCTAGAGCTGCAGAGAATAATTTCGGTTTAAGGATATATAAAGCATTGAGTAGAAGCTGGGTATTTTCTTGTGCTCTTATTATTTCACCTGCTTGGTTAGAGACAGGATTTTGTTTGTGTAATGGAATTCTAAGTGTCTGATGTATCCATCAGCTATTGATGGAAAGTTAAAACCACAAATGGTTCATTTTGCTTCCCTGTGGCTGAGCATTTAGGGTGCTGTTACTTCAAGCTTTTGAGAGAGAGGGGGAGGGAGAAGAAGAAATTTCTCCCAAACTTATGAGGCAGGCAAAGACACTTTTTTTAAAAAAAAAACCTTTCAGGCCTGGAAGAACTTGATTCCTTACATGGCAGGAGAGCTGGTTGAAATTTATGGAAATCAGAACTATTATTATCTTGGATCCACCTGTTTTACTGCTAAGCAGAGCCATCCAAAACACTCAGTTTTGGATCCTTCTGCATATAATTGTGTGTTTCTAAAGGTTTCATTAGAATAGATATTTTAGGCCTCGACAGAAATTCCATGCTTACAAAAAAAGGTAAGAATTGTAATGATTTAAATGCAAGTCCAGAACTGGAAACGTCCAGCAGCAGCCCATTGATGTTTCTAACTCCTAGCGACGCGCGTCAGAGGCTGCAGTAGTGAGGCTGGCTGCTTTGGGGAGGGAATGGGAACGGGAACACAGAGGTGTCAGACTCTGCTGGCTGAGGAGAGGCAGCTGGCCATCACCTATAGCTTTCAGATACTAATTCAGAATTAAGTTGAGATTAAGCCACCTCCTGCAAAGCGGCTTCAAGTAGCTGCCCTTGACAGGTGCTGTTGGAGCTGCTCTCCCAGACTTGCTGCCTGCCCAGGAGAAATTCTCCCCCGCACTGAAAATCTATTGACAGAACACGAGAATTTTGCCAGAAGTGATCTGGAACACCGCCTTTCTTAGAAAATCATGGAATGAATTTTAAGTCCATTTTGTCTTTAAATTCTATATGGGATCAGAAGATCTTTTTTCACTGACTTTATCATATTTAATACACTAATACTACCTTATGACAATGAGTAGAAAGTGATGAAACAGAAAACCTTTATATTTAGAAAATATTTCAGCTGCTGATTTTTAGTAGTACCGTTTATTAAAAGTGCACTAGGTTTTGTATGCTTTAGCTTACTAGATTTTTACATCTGTATTACTTATATATTTATTATAAAATATAAAAATTATATTTATAAATTACAGAATTTCCTAGATTGGAAAAGACCTTTAAGATCATCTAGTCCAATCCTTAACCTAACACTGACAAGACCTCAACTAAACCATATCCCTGAGCACTGTGTCCATACGATTCTTAAATACCTCCAGTATTTGAGTCCAATTATGTTTATTTTATATATAAAACTTTCCTATTTTTATTATATTGTTTATTTTATATTTACTTACATTTATTTTATATATAATACTTAAGCAAGCGACTAGTCGATAAGCTGACTTCACTGTAAAAGGATAAAATGAACTTCTTAATGCATTCCATTACTTTTATTCTAGGGCCTGGAGTTCCTGATAAAAATTCAAATATCAATATGTTCTTAATTTAAAATCTTATTTTAAGGGATACATCTGCCCTGCCAAGATACTAAGGCAATAGATTATTTTTTTTTCCTTGGTGGTTAACTGCTGCTTCTATAATTTTTTGATGCATTTCATGTCAGATCCCCTGGAATCCTTCCAGTGATTTTGAGAAACAGACTTTTTTTAATGGCTCACAATAGTGTTTGTGTCTTTGAAATTTTTCTGTACTTGCAAACGAGGAATGAGTGCTGTCACAACTCAGCTCTTCACCACTTCCTCCACCAGGATGCTGTGGTGGTATTGTTAAAAGCAGATTCTACTCTTCTATTAAGACAAACTCTGTAGTGTTACATGTAGTGTAACAAGGGTAACAAGATTTCAGATCAGCTGATACACTCATCCCTGAAGGAGGCACCTCCTGGATCCTGTAAGCAGCTCACTCGGCTTTGTGTGCTGAAACCTAGCTGTTGACAGTGGCTTTATCTCTGGAGCTCTTAGTCATTAAAATGATTAATCCTGATCCATTTAGGGTACTGAATCTCATAAATCCTTTATGATGAGGGTCCATCTTGTAATGTTTGTGCCCTGCTGCAGCAAAAGACTCTTATTCGTTCTGGGAGTTTATAAAAGCTGCAGCAGTATAAATATGAAAGGCCTCCGTCGTTATTAAAATATTTCACATCCCACAGATCTCGCCCCTCCCAGACCATCATGGCAAGAAAGCATCTCCGATCTAGATCCTAGTCATTATTATCTTTGTGGTTTGCAAATGACTCTGGGAGTTTAGGCAATGAAAAAAGCAGGAACGAGCTCCAGTCTGCCCTGTTGGAAGCGAATGCTGCTTGTTGCTTAGCGTCGTAACTTGCTGGTGACCTTCACAGTCCTCTCCCAGCAGAAGACAAGACCTTATCTGGAGCAATAAAGTCGTATATGCTGTGTGTCAGGGTTGAATTTTATCACAGCAATTTCTTCTCAGCCAAGAGTCTGTTGCTTTTATGTTGTTCAGTTATATGTGTGTACACACACACTTGACTATATAGTTATATTTTTGTATTTCACAAGATCGCCATGGTTGGAAAAGACTTAAAATCATCAAGTCCAACCATTATTTAACTCTACCAATGCCACTACTACACTATTTGTATAGTTACTATATTTACTAATAGTTTTTATATTTCTAAATATATACTTTCTGATGTTTTTTCCCAAAAATAAGAATATGATGGAGAACCACTTGTTGATGATCAGCAGTCTTCCCCTGTTCACTTTAGTGAACTTTTCAGTTGAGTGAACTCACCTGCTGTCCATCGCTCTCACACAAGTGTCAGGTCTTTTAAATCAAGTTGCTGTTGTTTTTATTGATCCATTTTAAGTTCCCTGAGTTGAGAGGCATTTGAACACCCTTTCAACAGATTTTATGGAACTCTTAATTTGTCCCTTTGATAATATATAATTAATAAATTTGAATACAAGCCTAGATGCTTCTCTTTCTAAAAGGTTCCACATGGTGTACAGCAAATGTTTAGTGAGGTTATTTATAGTTCAGCCACCTATTCTGTGTGTCTTGTTAGTGTTTTTAATAGACAAGATTTTTTTTTTCGGTCTGAGTGACTGGTTTGCAAGAGTGAACCATTTAACACTTTTTGTCTGGGATGAGAAAAGAAATTTATTGAGTGTTTTCAATATAAGTAACTGACAGTTGCTAGGATATCATTAGGCCTCTGATGGGAGTTGTGGAGTCCATTTTTCTGCCATAGTCATCACTTTCAATTCATGAAAAGTGGTTTGTCTTGTCCTTGCCTAACTGCTCAAATAGCAGCATTCATTTGAAGCATTGGTGTGGTATCCAATAAACTCTCTGACCATAATTTTCTTTCACCTTAATTTTCTGCCCCTGTACTTTTAGTTTTAGAGACTAGGCCTGGCTCTGTGCTCTCTAGAAACATCAGTTCTCTTGCCGTGCTGCGCTGAAATGGGATCGTTCGGTTGAGATGTTGCCCAGGCTCACCAAATGGAACTGACCGTTCTTGTGGTGTAGAATCTGAGATGCTGTAAAATACTTCTTCACTGATAAGGACCACTCAACATCTAATTTAATGTGTTGGTTTTATTTTGTGTAACTGAGATCTGATCTGGAAAATATGTTCTTTATACTGCAGGTATCAGAGTGAAAAATTGCTTTCAGATTTCTAGCCCAAGGCAACTGCTTGAAAGCATTTTCAAAACACTGATACTTATGTATCTGAGTGATTCCTGCTGTGGGCAGATTGGGTTATACCAAGCCTAAAATTTTCACCTTGTTATTCTGATCATATTTTACAGAATCTGGGAAGAGGCAGAGCTGGCAGCTTCCCCTTCCTTTTCAGTGTGAGGATTTCCTCATAGTCGTGTGTAAACCCTGTGAGCGAGACAGCACCATGTGAACGGGATAACTCTGTAAAAACTGCAGTGCCTCCTAATTGTGTTATAATAGAGAGTGCTGTAGCCTTTGCAGTCTGTCTGCTCAAATCTCCCTTTAGTGTTTCTGAACAAAACAATGACATGACCTATACACACAATACTGTCAAACTCAGAAGGAAAAGGAACTAAAGGAATCATTTGCCTAAAAAAGCAGAAAATATTTGTGCTATGTTAGAAAGTAGGTAGGGTTTTTTTTAATTGGCTTCAAAATAATAGTGATACCTGAAATAGCTGGAATTTGTAGGTGCAGTCTTTCAATGCTTTGCACTCCTTAGTAACCATATCCTCTCCCTTGTGAGTCTGGGAAATTCTGTCATCCCAGCTACGGAAACTATGAAACCTACTTAGGAAGTGAGACACCAACGCAGGTGCGTTGTCTAAGATCACCCAGAATATCTGCACAGAACAGGGTATCGAACTAAGGATTCGCTGGCTCTGAGCTTGAGTTGTAATGATTAAATGATCCTTTGGGCTCCAGTTCTAGCACTGCTGATGTCTTCTCTATCATTCTTCCCTATTTTTAGCAGGGGGGGAAATGCCTGACGTGGTGTTGGTAACTCTCAAACTGACAATACTTCTAAAACTCTTAATATTTTCTACCCGAGAACCTCACAAAGATGAAATGAGATGTTGACCAAGTCAATATCTTGATACCATAATTGGATTTGTGTGAATGTATTTTAGGTCTCCTATGTGATTAGAGATGAAGTGGAGAAGTATAACCGAAATGGGGTGAATGCTCTTCAGCTGGATCCGGCGTTAAACAGACTCTTCACGGCAGGCCGAGACTCCATTATCAGAATATGGAGTGTCAATCAGCACAAGGCAAGTCATGAGAGGATTCCTATGTCTAAACCTACTTTTTTTACAAGTTACCTTGCTAGCAAGCTGCCTGCAGGTGTACAGCTGATGCTGTCTTTTAACAGCTGCCAATTGTTATGATTGGAAAATGATTTTGATATTTTTCATGCTGTGAAATCTTACATAGCTGCGTAGTTCTTCCACAAAAAAGATTCTGGAATAGTGACTTCAAGCAACTCTGCATTAGGCAACTCTTGATCCATTTGAAGGTTGAAGAAAATATCGCAACAGGATCTGATAGTCTCAATTTTTTCCATTTGTGATGAGATATTATCAACTTTTCTTTTTTTGCTTAATTTGCAGCAAGACCCTTATATAGCGTCTATGGAACACCACACAGATTGGGTAAATGATATTGTGCTCTGCTGCAATGGTAAAACGTGTAAGTACTGAAATGTTTGAAAACTACAGGATTCAGAAATCCTGTATAAAATTTATTATTTACTGCTTTATTTTTTATCTTCTCTTAACATGTAAAATTAATTTCTGATGTGTATTACAAATTCGATAAATAGTCTAAGTAGATGTTTTCATGAAAATTTAAATATGTCTGTAAACGATTCTTTTAATCTTTTTGAAAAGCAAATTGGAGTAGTACAAATATGCTCTAAAGTAATATATAAGCCATTAAAGTGTACTCTTTATTCTTTCCAATTCAGTGATATCTGCCTCTTCAGATACTACTGTTAAAGTGTGGAACGCACATAAGGGATTTTGCATGTCGACACTAAGGACGCATAAGGTGAAAAACTTTATCTGTAAATACTGTGTTATCACTGACAATCTTTTAAATATTCATGTGTAGACTTCAGATGGATAACATGATTGATTCATGTTGTTATATTTACTTTATTGTAGGATTATGTGAAAGCCTTAGCATATGCAAAAGATAAAGAGCTGGTAGCATCTGCCGGGCTGGACAGACAGATATTCCTCTGGGATGTAAATACTCTAACAGCACTGACTGCCTCAAATAACACCGTAACAAGTAAGTACCAAGGGAGGGGAGCATAAACTGTGAGATCAACTTAAAAATATAAATACTTCTTTCTGTATGTACATAAAAAATGTGCAAGAATTTGAAAGTGATGTAAGTATGCACTCAGTTCATTTGTTGCATTACAAAATAGCTGAAAATCTAGAGCAGCCAATAGTTATGGCTTCTAGAATAGAGGACAGACCTCTTTGAACATTTTCTCTTGAAGTGTAATATGCTGGTATCCTCTGATACTTGATAGCACTTTAGCTTCAGAAGCTTTTTGCTCCCTAATTAACCTGTTATCGAAATTTTCCCATAGGTTATTTGTCAGCGCATTAATTTGGTTGTTTTTTTGAGGGTTATTTTATTTACAGAGATGCTGCAAAAAGTGCAGTACAGCTCCTAAAGCAGAACTTGATACATTTATCAAATCTGTCTGTCAGAAGAATAGTTACTAGATAAATTTAGATTTTAAAATGTGTGAAGTAAGGATAGCACACTAGTGAGATCTACCTCACTAGTTAGATACTAGAACACAAAGGGAAACTGTCCTTAGATTCTACTTACCAGGGTTAATCCTTAATATCACCATCATCTTTTCAGAATTCTCCATCTCAGTGAAGACATTATAGTAAATAAGACTTTTCCCCATAAAGCAATTCCAGCACTACTTTCTTAGAATAGTCAAGATAAAGCTAGTTAAGTTTCTCTTCTGGGAAGTAGGATCCCAGTCTTCAGTTAGATTTTGATTGCTCGAATGAATCACGTAAATCTGAATCGTCCACATCCCAGTTTCTATTGACTATTTTACAATATATTTTTTCCAAAAGAGGTCTAGTTTGACCGCAGTGTGTTTCGCTGCTTGTAGGTAGATTGTAAAAATAATTTTCAAAGTGACTTTCCTTTTTCATTTTATACTTAGCGTTCGCTACATGCTTTATCAGTAGCAGAGTCTCAGATGTTTGCCTTGGGAAAGAACACACCATCTTGCTACACTGCAAGTAAGGTTCCTGGAGTCAGGAGTGACTCAAGAAAGATCTGTGAAAATAAAATTTGAAATTGGCACAGCATAGTTAACGTATTAAAGAACTTTCAGGAATGTGTGATTCTGTAAATAAGAAGCGAGCATATAGTTGTTTTGGTGTGGTTTTTTTTAAATTGCTCTTTTTGCCTAATTCTGAAAGATGTGTTAATTTTATGAATTTGGTAGCATCTAAAATCAAATGTGTATCTGGTGGGCCCAAGAACTGTCTATTTTGCATTTGTTCTGTCTGCAGGACTTTTAATTCAAGTAAAGCCTTATGCTGGCTTGTCTGTGTAGCCTTCAGAAGAGAGGTGGCTTCTAGTGAGCTGTGTTGCACTGCAGAATAGTGTTGGGATGGCATATGACTGCACATAACTAAATAGATGTGCCTTATATTTCCCAGAAGTTTTCTCTCACTGAAAGTAGAGTTACTTTATCACCAAATTTGTCTGATAATTCTAAGTTATGCTATTGTCTGATTGAACAGGGGTTATTTGAAGGAGGGATAGTTTTGGCTCACAGGAAAACTCAGGTGTGGAGGGGAAAAAATAAAAAGAATTTCTTGAGCACTGCAACAGTGATACAGAACTGAATTGATTCCAGTGAGTCATAACTGGGAAATGGGACGTGCTGAGGAGCTGGTGCTTGTTTTGAGCCCAAGATCAAACAGAAATAGAGGCGTTACCTCAAAGACGTAAATTTATTTCTGTTGTTTCTCAAGTTAGAACAGTAATGCTTCATGAGGGGGGAGAAAGGGGAAGTGGAGGAGTTGTTTTTCTTTGTAGTGCTCCCAACTAACTATTTCTCTTGAGAAGAACACAAGTCTGTGTCCTTAATGAAGCTGGTTTCCCTCAGTCCTTTCAAAGACTATTGATTTTTTTCAGAGTGCAGGTGAAGGTTGATCTTGTGCATTCATTTCCCATCTGATTACAAGGGAGCAACGTACACAAGCCAGCATTAAGGGGAAGCCTATTTTTAAAGAGTGTCTCAGTCAGCATAGCCATAATTTAAATTAAATGGAGAGATTTTGCTTTTGAGAGGTTGTCCCTTTCAGAAGAGGGTGGAGTTGAGCTTTGCTTTTGTTCTGGCATGAATTTTGCTTCTGTATAATTAAGATTCTTTCTACCATTCCTGATGTCCAGCTTGTGATTAACTCTGTATTATCCTTTCATAAATGATTATGGTTGAATAGTACACTAACCTTCGAGAGTTATCAGTTCTGCTTTTTGCCTTCAACTATTCTCTTGAGTATGGTGGAGGGCTATCACTTTATTTTGGCTACAGATAATAGATTTCACTTGAATGTTTACGTTTGGATAACCGTAGCTAGTGGTTAAGAGGACCCTGAAGTAAAGCTGCGTAATTCTTCCACTGTGACAAAGTGTTTATGATACTGGGTCACAAATAGTATGTGAGAAACTTATTTCTGTAATATACAGAAATCATTCTATGAATT
The DNA here is from genome assembly GCA_013396935.1 of Baryphthengus martii. Classification (NCBI taxonomy): domain Eukaryota; kingdom Metazoa; phylum Chordata; class Aves; order Coraciiformes; family Momotidae; genus Baryphthengus; species Baryphthengus martii. The sequence goes on along the minus strand of VWZK01018381.1, from coordinate 58,039 downwards.
TTCACGTTTTTGCTGGCAATACAGTTTGTTGCTATTCTCAGCCTTCCTGGCCTACTGAGGGTATGGTTTTGAGGCTTGATTGAATGCCTTGTGGTGCTCTCTGGGGTGATGATTTTCAGTTGCTGTGTTTGTACTTTTCCTGGTTGAGGAATTAGTACTTCCATCTGTCCAAAAGGAGCTCAGGGGAGATGGTACAGAATTCCTCAACTCTGATGGTAGTTGTGATGTGAAGGAGTTGCCGTATGGTTTGCACAAACACGGAGACAGCATCTGTGCTCAAGTAACACCTTTCAGCACTGCAGTGGAACTCCAGTAATGCATCTCTGCTGAACTAAGAGGAGAGCCTTTCATATGTAATGTAGAATTTTACTGCTACGTGGCTTGGAAGAAAAATCTCTGCACTAAAATTCAGATGCTGTGTATTATAAGATCACATAGAAGTATCACTCTTTAATAAAGCAATTGAGAAAAGCAAGAGTACTTTGGTGGGCCTGGCACTGAATTGTGGTGCCAAAAGAGCACCAGGATTGTAATAACAAGTCTGAGAGGTTCCTTTGGTTTTGTGGAGCAGTAGATTAAGAATTGGGATGGGCTTTTCCTAACAGTGTGCTCTCTAGTCTTTTTTTTTTTTTTAAAACAACTATATATATGAGGTAGTGACATCATTTTCCGTTATCAAAGGGTATTAAAATACCATTTCAGAGTGAATAAGTATGGGTTTTTTCAAATGACAACATTAAAATTGAAAATGTGAATTTTATTTTGAAATAGCTTCTTCCCTGAGTGGGAACAAAGACTCTATCTACAGCCTTGCAATGAATCAAATGGGAACAGTTATTGTATCGGGATCCACTGAAAAGGTAAGCAAAAACTCTGGTGAGGCTCATTCCACTTGTGTTGAAAGTTTAGTGTAAAGAGACAACTTTATTCATTTTCAGTGTCGTGTCTGTAGCAACTTTTGGGTTTTTAATGGTGAGGGTAGACACTTCTTTATGGAGTATAAGTATAGGATACAAATACCTACCTCAGTGAGGAGATGGGTATATATTCATATAGCTTTAATACACAGACAGTTGGATCGTCTTGTGTAACCCTTTCTGTATCAGAGATCATTACATTTCACCACAAGAGCTCTGATTTTGGGGGCACATTACTCAAATGATTGTGAAAACTGAAGCAGTTGCCACAGGTAAGAAAGAAGTGGTGCCAGCAATTGGTGAGACTGCTGCAGGAGGTGCAAAATAAAGTGAGCTAATGAAGTTCAAGTGTTCCCAAGAGATACTCCATGTTCTTTGTTGTAAAGGAAGGTGAAATACCTTAAAATCCCCTGCAGGTTGGCTTTTTTACCTTGTCTAACCAAGTCCATATAAAAGTGAAAATAGGATATGCCAGTGAAGCATCTGAGAGGATTCTCAGAACCTCTGGGGTTTTTTTACCCACATCACACTATCCTGGTTCCAGTCACTTTCGTTCTTTAATTTCTTAAGACAGAAAAAGTCAGAAGAAATGAAATTAATATCAAGTGAAGAAAATGACGGCTGATTATTAGAGGTGCATAAGATCTAGTTATGTCTGTCTTGTTCTAATGAAGTATGTTTTTGGTGATGGATACCTACATGTTGGGAATAAAGGTCAGTTTATTTGGAAAGGCTTAACTTTCTGTAGAGATAACGCATTGGTGGGAAGAACAGTGTTAATGCTGGTTATCCAATTTCTGTTTACATAGGTTCTAAGGGTGTGGGATCCAAGAACTTGTGCAAAACTAATGAAACTTAAAGGACACACGGACAATGTCAAAGCTTTGTTGTTGAACAGAGATGGCACCCAGGTATGTGCTTTAGCTTGAGACAAAGGCTTTTTGCAGAATGCAGAAATATCTTTAGTCTTTTTCAATTTAATTCGGTTATACCATAGATTACAGAACATAGCTTCACAACTATTTTATAGATATTTAGTGAGGCTGGTGAATAAAAGCTCTGTTTTGTTACAGCTCCATCTAGGTATGGGGTGGGGAGGGTGTGATTTACATAAAATATCTGGAAATTATGACTAGATTTGCTAAATGCCAGTCTTCATTTAGCACTATCTTAATGGAAAACTATAACCCTAAGAATTAGGGAAGCACTTTATGTAAACAATTATTTTAAAAGACTTAAATACCTGCTTGATTTAATGATGATGGTTGTTGCTCAGTGTCTTTCAGGCAGCTCTGATGGGACGATCCGCCTGTGGTCCCTTGGGCAGCAGAGATGTATAGCCACATATCGAGTCCATGATGAAGGGGTTTGGGCTCTGCAGGTCAATGAAGCCTTCACTCATGTGTATTCAGGAGGAAGAGACAGAAAGATTTATTGTACAGATTTACGAAATCCTGATATCCGTGTGCTTATCTGTGAAGAAAAGGCCCCAGTTCTTAAGGTAACTGAGTTTACTTCAGAGAATCACAGAACGATTGAGATTAAAAGGGGCCTCTGGAAGTCATTTAGCCCACCCCTCCTTGCTCAGAGCCATCTAGAGCTGATTGCCTAGGATCATATCCAGACAGCTTTTAAATGTCTCCAAGGATGGAGACTTTGCAACCTCTCTGGACAACCACTGGTGCCAGTGCTCGGTCACCTTCACAGCAGGAAAGTGTAGTCGTATTGCTTGTTGTCTAAGGAAATAGTGGCTTGAGGTGTAAGTTGACAGAAGAATGCATAGCGGGTAACAAGCGTTTACTATGCCACATCCTCAGTATATTGGCTTTGTCTCCTAAGTTACATCTGAAACTTAATTGTCTGAAGCAGATAAAATACCTGGCAGCTACTTAAAATCTGCAGACGCACATATTACTGAAATTGATTATGCTTCAGACATGGAAGGTTATTTTTTAGCAAACTCTAGTACAGTTTAATGAAACTTACATTGGCATTGCCAAGGCTTTCGACAGAAATGGATATTTCTTAGGAGCGATATATACGCACAGGACTGTGATAGAATATGTTACATACTCTTGGGAACCAGGAGTGAAATACATTGTGGGTTTTTTGAACACCTAAACATGATCATAGAATGGCTTGAGTTGGAAGGGACCTTGAAGAACATCTAGTTCCAACCCCCCTGCCATGGGCAGGGACACCTCCCACCAGACCAGGTTGCTCAGAGCCTCATCCCCAGCCTTATCTTAAACAATTCCAGGAATGAGACATCCACAGCTTCTCTGGGCAGCTGATTCCAGTGTCTCACCAGCCTCAGAGTAAAGAACTTCTTCCTAAAGTCTAACCTAAATCTCCCCTGCTCTAGTTTAAAACCATTGCCCCTTGTCCTACCACCACATACCCTTATAAAATGATATAAAGTGATGTTTTCTTAAATGAAAAAAAGGCTGCACACAGAAATCTGACTCTTCTGTAGAGACTGCTTTTTGGGTGGTTGCTTTTTTTGCTGTCTGTAAGTCTAGGTGATGTGCCCTTGGAATATGTAGATGTATGAAGAGTGAGCAGTTGAAACAGATGCCAGTATATAAGCAGTCTGGCTTCTGTTGTGAGTGAACTCTGGCTTCGTACGTTCAGATAAAATCCTAGATATATTTAGTTTTGAAAAAGTCAGAATCTGAGAAACTTCAGTTCAAAATGGAAAGTAAAAGCTGTGGGCAGCTGTAAGCAGATCAGAAAGGATCTCTAATATCTTAGGTACAGTGATTTATTACTGTCCAAGAATGTAACAACAGAGCCAAGTGTATAAATTTCTGCTTTTTAATTAGTGTGGAATGTCTTAACATTCTTTTTTTTTAACCATGTGAAGTATCTGAATGCAAATTAATTCAGAAAATATTGTACTTATCAAACAGTCCATTAGGCAAGATTGCATCATGCTAGAAGCATCTTTAAATACTGTGTGTTTAGACACATTGCAACTACTGTTGTCCCTGTCCAGAATTTATTTGTTGACTGTTTGAAACAATTTCTCTGGAATTTCAAAAATTTCAGCTTAGGTATTTTTCACTTAAACTTTGGATTTCTTTAGTAAACTGAAAGTAGTGCTGTTTCTGAGATACATCCAAGTATGGGAGCAGGCCTACACAGAGCAAATATTAACTGAACAAAGGAAAATTAAGCATGCCTAAAAATATCTGTGGTTTCATTATTTAGATGGAACTTGATAGATCAGCTGATCCTCCTCCAGCACTTTGGGTTGCAACAACTAAATCCTCTGTGAATAAATGGGTAAGTGATCTGTTTTACGCTCTGAATTCCGTTATGTAGTCAAGGGATTTGCAGTCTTGGTTTAGGAACTGTCGGAATGTTGCTTGCAGTTTGACTGCAACTTGCTGTGATCTGTAAGCTTTCTTTAAACAAATCATAAAATGCTAATATTGAAATTAATCAGAAGACCTTAAGCTTTGAAGTATTTTGCTATCTATTCATGGTACTTTTAGAAATTATCTTAGTTGGAACTGGACAGTTAATATGTAAATAGCAGCGTGAACTGGCAGTTGTTATTCACAGATAAAAGCAAAGTTTATAGATTATTATGAATGAGTCATTATTTTGTTTGTTTCTTTAGACTTTGAAGGGAATTCATAATTTTAGAGCATCTGGAGATTATGATAATGATTGTACCAATCCTATACCACCCCTGTGTACACAGCCTGACCAAGTTATAAAAGGTAAACAAAAAAAACCATTATGACTAGCAGAAATAGTAGATCTTTAAGACTGGCTCAAATTTTTAGGTACTTAATAGTATGATTTCAAGCAAAACTAAGACAATGTGCTTATCATCTATTTAGCGCTAGTTCCAGTTAAAATAGTGTTTAAACCTTGGTGATATCCAAGTCTTACGTAAAATAGTGAAACCAAGGAACAATCATGTATGTCATGTATACAGTTTAATTTAATGTAATATTAGGGGGAAAAGAATCACCTTAATTCTTGTTTGTTTGCTAGGGGGTGCTAGTATTATTCAGTGCCACATTCTTAACGACAAGAGACACATATTAACCAAAGACACAAACAATAACGTGGCGTACTGGGATGTCTTGAAGGTAAGTATATAATTTTGCATTAAGCACCTAGTGTTGGATGATTAGGTATTTTATACCTTTTTTATATATGTTTTTTAGTGTGAGAGAGTCCTGTGGTAGAAAGTAAGTCATCTTTCTATCCCAAGCCATAAAGCAAAGATTGGTTTTTGAATGAGGAAGGGGCATTTCTGAGCCTTTTTACATCTTTGTCTGATGTGAAGCTGACATCTTCACTCACCTGGATTCAATGAAATACTGACATCTTCATTCACCTGAAATTCATAGAATCATTCAGGTTGGAAAAGACCCTTGAGATCATCGGGTCCAACCATTAACCCTACTCTACAGAGCTCACCCCTAAACCATCTCCCTCAACACCAACAACTAAACAACCTTTAAACACACCCAGGAAGGGTGACTCAACCACCTCCCTGGGCAGCCTATTCCAATGTCTGACTACTCCTTCTGTGAAAAATTTTTTCCTAATGTCCAGTCTAAACCTACCCTGTTGCAAGTTTGAAGTCATTCCCTCTTGTTCTATCACTAATTACCTGTGAGAAGAGGCCAGCACCAACCTCTCTACAATGTCCTTTCAGGTAGTTGTAGAGAGTGAGGAGGTCTCCCCTTACCCCCCTCTTCTTCAAACTAAACAGCCCCAGCTCCTTCAATCGCCCATTGTAAGATCTGTTCTTCAGGCCCTTCACCAGCTTCATTGCCTCCTCTGCACTTGCTCCAGCACCTTGATACCTCTCTTGTATTGAGGTGCCCAAAACTGGACACAATACATGAAGTGTGCCCTCACCAGTGCTGAGTACAGGGAGATAATCACCTCCCTACTCCTGCTGGTCATGCTATTTCTAATTCAGACCCTTGAATTCTCTCCTGCAAAAAATGTTTGTTTTAACTGGGTTTTGTTTCACAGAGGGCTCATAGAGTCCCATGGGCACGTCTGCCCCATGCAGTATGGACTCGTGTAAGAAAGCTTAGCCTGCACAAGGGAAACCTACGCTACAACTCACCGACCCCAAATGAGAGTGCTCACCAGCACCCTGTCGGTTATTCTGGGAACGTGAACTTGCCATGAGCCTTATTAGTTGTCAAGATAGCAAGCAGGAAGGCAGGATTGGAAGGAAAGTTAGCAGAAGGAAGTGTGGCTGCTGCCTAGTGTTACTTGCCTTTTTGTGAAGAGAGGGACTTAGTGTGGCATTTCTCTGTCTTGCCTTGCTCACTGATTGGTTAGGGGAAAGAGTGAAGAGAGGAAGAACTGGAACCCCACACGGTGAACAATTTCTTCTCTTGCAAAATCCTCTTTGAAATTCTAAATCTTTCCTTCATCTTGAACTGTGAAGAGCTCCACCCGAGATTTGGTAATGAAGCAAAGCACTCTCAGCTAACTTACCATATTACTGACTGAAGTGAGGGAGGAAGAAAGGAATTAAGTTGGGAAATAGAGATTTGTACTAAAAAGTGATCGAGATGACTCTTGTGGAAAAATGAATAGCTTTTCTTTCTTTCAGTTTACGGTTGGTAAATGAGTACTGTTACATCTCAGGAGCAAAGTCAAATCCTAATGTTAGTTTTACCTTCAATTCAATTTTTTTTTCTCTTTTGTTAGTAATGATTTCAGAAGCATCTCTTCAATATGTTTAAACACATACTCACTTTAGAGATGGGGTTATTTGCCAGGTCAAAGTGTTTATTATCTTACATGTAGGATCCCTTCTGGGTCATCTACAGCTGAGACTCTTTATTGAGGATGCTGGAAGTGAAGAGGGAGGTTTTCTTACCTGTAGCTACATCCTTCATTGTTTGCTTCCTGTAACTTTTCCTGGATTTTTAGGAAGTAGGTCTTGCAAGGTTACAATCCTTAGACTTTGCTTAAACCATGTATTTCAGGTGTCAGGATGACTCTGCAAGTGAATTACAAGAACTTGAGCGTTAACACACTTACTTGAGGCACTTTAAAAAGGAAAAAAAAAGAAAACAGATTAAAACAGGGAGAAAGAATCTGCACACAAATTCACTCTCTGCTGTTCCCATTGCAGTAGTTGAGCTAAATTTGTTGCTAGGTTTGCAACAAATATTGGTGTTTGGTGAAGATTTGTACTGAAATATTGGGACTGTTGGGGAGAAGAATGCTACAGGACAGCTGTCAACTCAGTGATAGGGAAAATGTCTATTAATGTGAAGTAATACTTCAATAGCTCTCCACTGGTTTGATGCCACTACCTCAGGAATAAATAATAAATGAAAATTACTTACTACATGAAATATTGTTTCATTTTTTTTTCTCAAAAAATCAATCTTTAACTCGTGTTTCTGGAGTACAGTATTCATGGCGAAATCATAACTCATAATCAATCCAAGTGTATATGAAAGTCAAGTCAAAGACTTGAGATGTTAATATGACTCAATACTCAGGCTTTTAAGAACTTCTGTATTTCTTTTGGCGTACAGGCATGCAAAGTTGAAGACCTTGGGAAAGTAGATTTTGAAGAAGAAATTAAGAAGAGATTTAAAATGGTGTATGTGCCAAACTGGTTCTCAGTAGATTTGAAAACTGGGGTGAGATAAAATTCCTAAAGCTTTTGTTTTAATGTCATGCATAATCTCTTTTTCATATACTGTTTGTTCACAGAGGCTTTAGTGTGTTACCAGTTTTGAAGAGCAATCATTGTTCATCTGATGGGTTAAATTTATTTTGAAATAAACCGGCAAATTTTACCTCAGTTCTTGATAATCTGAATAACAGAACTTTTTATTTATTTTTTTTTCTCGTGGTATGTTCAGTTTAAATTCACCAATACCAATTATGAATTATTGCAGTTTGGTAAACACAGTGTGCTGTCATGCATTTAGAAATTCTTTGTTTTGTATTCCCAGCTAAGTACGAACAAAATGAATGTATAGACTTGTTTAATACAAAACAACTACTGCATTCTTCTCCCTGGTGGTCTCTTTCCAACAGATGTTGACAATTACTTTGGATGAAAGTGACTGCTTTGCAGCCTGGGTTTCAGCAAAGGATGCTGGATTTAGCAGCCCAGATGGTTCTGATCCAAAATGTAAGTTTTAAATAATATTAGTGTTCTATTGAGACAAAATAACCCCAAAAAACCTAGAATATTTACATTTCAGAGTATTCCAGTGCCACATACGTCAGCAGCTGCTTGGATTTTAGGGCTTATTTTCTTGAGACTAAATTCTGGAGAGAATTCTCCCATGAGATTGTTTGCTTTTTTTCTGAAACATTTCAGTCATGTTCAGGTTTCCTACTTAACTTGATTTTGAACCTTTAAGAAGGAAAAAGTAATATTCCTAAGCTTGGAACTATTGCCTAATCTAGAGAATGTTATAGCATCTGAGTGATCCAACAGTAGTGATTCTAAAATCAGATTTTGCCTGCAAGATTGTAATGTGTAGCTCCAAGATTGTGATAGCAGATTCCTGTGTCCATAAATTGTTTTGGGAACAGAAGTACTCAAATTTTTGGGCAAGTTTTCAGCTGTGATTCAAATGTGATTCTGATGCCAACAGTTTTTGCGTAACTGAAGTTCTACCTTGTCACGTCTTGACAGTAAACCTTGGAGGGCTTCTGCTACAAGCACTTCTGGAGTATTGGCCTAGAACACATATCAATCCAATGGATGAAGAAGAAAATGAAATAAATCATGGTTAGTATTTCAGTATTTTCCTTTTTTAGGATTTGTTCATACGTTCTGTTTGTTTAGATTTTGGTTTCTTTACTTGAGCTGGTGTCTTACGCCTGTCCCTTGTATATACTACACCAAAATTTACTGAGTAGCTGCTTTCTTCTGAAAGTATCAGCAAAAATCTTAAGAAACCTAGTCTGTTAAATAAAAAAAAAAGTGAAGAGATGATTCTGAAGTTACAGAAACATGCTGCCTTGATGAAAAACAATTACTGGCAAAACTAAGGCTTGACTTGGAAAAGAAACAGCCTAGATAATGACAGCAAAGAGCAATAGTTCAGTTATTCAACATTAGCCAGTGTTCTCTTGACATAATTCCAATTTGTTTCTAGGAAATATGAACAATATAAAATAAAAGAGATTTATTGGGGAAAAAATGTGTATTAAATGGCTATTGGGAAAATACATGGAGTAGGTCTATACAAAACCATCTTAGAGTGGTGTTTTAAGGTAATAATGCTAAGTCTAATGGGCATCAGATAAAAAGCACAGCTACGTAAAATGTAAGATAGTGGCTGAGTTTGACAGAATAAAGGAGACTGTATAACTCCTAAACTTGTGGATTATTCTGAAATTAATTCAGCCCAGATGAGACTTGACTGAAGTCTTCTCTTTGACAATTAAGAAATTACTTTCTACAGATAATGCATTACAGAAAACTGTGAATTCAGCAATATCTTGCCATTTTGTGACAAGAGTTAGCTACTTTCTTCATTCAAAAGTGAGCTCCAGAGGGGAGTTACAGCATTTGGCTGGCTTTTCTGGATAACGTTGCTGATTCTCGTACTTTTGTGTATTGACAGTCTGCAGCTTCAGAGCCAGGCATTGTCTGAGAAGTATAACTCAGGCTTTTGTAGCGTTGGAACGCTGATGCTGCACTACTTGTTTCTGTGAATAGTTGTGGGTCAGTGGAATGTTTCAGATATTCACTGCAGATTCAGTCTTTGTTTTCCCTTTTAAAAGTAACACTTAAGACACTGACACTGAACAGTGATTTAAGAAGATAAAGTGTACCTGTTGGACACTGAAATTTATGTCAGAACAAGAACTTAAATGTACATATATATGTTTATATGCGTAGTATTGTTCCTCTCCATTGTTAACAGAACCGTTATGAAGAAATCTTTCAAACTGGAGGATTTTCCACTTGCTCTAATTTCAGTATCATATTCATCCCTACTAATAAAGAACAATTTTTCTTTTTTGATTTCTTTGCTTGGTTCGATTTTTGACCTTTCTTTCACTACATGTGTTGCTGGTCAGAAGGCTCAGGAATTACTCGTCTCATGAGACTATGCCATTTACATTTCTTATGTTGCTTGAATTCAACATCATGTTCAAATACAGTAATTAACTGCTGCAGTGTGATTGAGCTGATCTTTCTCAAGTGAAAGGCAGGCACCTAAATACTTGCATGTTGTGTTTCAAGATACCTGACTAGAAGCTGCACAGTTCAGGAGGTACATAAATAATGCTGATTTTTCTTTAATCTTATCCATCTGATGTGGAATTAGGTTCGTCAGTGTTTGAAGACCGTACTGCTATAACGTGCTAAAAATAAATTGAATTTAGAATGCAGTACCTTCAAGGAAATATTAGTCCGAGCTTGATTAGTACACTATTTTGACATCTGACAAATCCAGGTAGAAGAGCAAAGCTAACATCCTTCAGAGTTCTGTACTGTCAGTGTAGAGGGGAAAAACAGCCTTGCCTCAGCAGAATCTCTTTAGTTGATTTCTCATACTGGTATTGTTCAGTTTGACAGATTCTCAAAACTCTGTTAAGGAACTGGAGAAAAGTAGTAATCAGGTTTTGGCTCATGAGCTCTATTCCCTGTTTCTCAAAGGTCTTTGAAATAGGGCTTCTATAAACCTGTATTGATCTAGTGAATCTGCAGTATTTCTTTTTATATACTTTTTATGTGTTGGAAATGGAGATCATCTTGGTTTTTCTGAAAATTATGATTTTGCTTATTTATGAAATACATTAGCTGTAGGTGGAAAATACACTTTTTGGTTTATGTGTACCCCATGTTAAGGCCTAGTGCAGTCTCATTCTTGTGTGTGGTTTTTTTCCATCAGTGAATGGTGAGCAGGAGAACAGAGTCCAGAAAGGAAATGGATACTTTCAAGTGCCACCACACACACCAGTTATTTTTGGTGAGGCTGGAGGACGTACTTTGTTCAGGTATGAAAACTGAAGAGTGTCAGTTTGGTGACTGAACAATCACTTCCTTTGTGCAAACAGAAATGTTCTCAAAATGTAATAGTTGCATCTGTTCTGTACTGTACACTCTCCTGTGGGTCTGTTTTGCTGATCTTTGAGCATTACTGACTCAGACAGGGGATCCTACTCACTAGACAGTAGGTTTCTGTTCCCAAAATTATAGTTAATGACCCATTAGAAGGTCCTGAGCTCTGGCAGGTAGGAGCACAGGTCCCATATTATAATGTGTATGTACCGATTACCCTTCTGTTTCTTTACATTTTATGTTGAAAAGCCTGACTGTGATATATGGTACATCAGAGACAGTTTAATAGTGTTGCAAAACAAATGCCAAGCTTTCGAATACCGTGAAGCGTTCAGTATCTACTGACGTAGTGCATTATAAATTTGAGGGGTGAGGGATGTTTGATTCGTTGGTTTTGTTCCCCAGGCTGAATAGGCCTCTAAACTTTAACTTTTGGTAAAACAGGGTAACCTTTTTCAGCTTTGAAAACTGTTGTGTTTTTTTTTTCTGTAGTATCCATATATCTACATTGTAACTGATGCTTAATAGTGGCATCCATTCTGTACTGGTGGATCTTACCTCTTACACAGCTTGTTCTCAAGGGAACACTGGAAAGACACCGTTGGAGCAAGCCATGCTTATTGGACCTAAAAGGTGGCTTGAAGGACTCTCTGACAAGATAATTAGGTTTTATAAAGTAATATGTGGCTTTATTTCAGCATTGTACGTGCACACTTCTTAAGATTGGTTTCTTTTTGGTGAGAGTTTAGCAGACACTTTACATGTAAAGCTCATTTTTTTCCAAAGCAGAAAAGAGTTGCTTTATACAAGATGTCTTTCCCCTTCTCCTCGCATTTTTGTACTTCAATGCAAAACATCCACAATCCATGAGCAAAATAGTTGTTTTTTTTAATTTCTCTGTGCCGTAGCCATTAGTCTTCTGAGATGCTTCTCCTTGTTTCGGCTCTAGGGATCTGTCTTCTTCCTGTAGCTGCTTTTTCTGGTCTTTACAGAAAATGTGTGATCACTTCCCCAATAAGTTTGATGTGAAGGTCCAGCTAACCAGCTTCAAGCTCCCTGCCCATTAAAAGGGCAAGTCCTCTCGTGAAAGCTTTCTAATGCACGTTGCAATAATTGTTTTCATTCAGAAAGGTGATTTTTCTACCTCTTAGGTTATTATGTCGGGATTCTGGTGGTGAAACAGAATCTATGCTTCTTAATGAAACTGTGCCACAATGGGTGATTGACATCACTGTGGATGTAAGTATCACATGGATAGTGTTTGCTTTTTTTGTTGTTTGGTTTGTTGGGCTTTTTTTAAGGTGAACTACATTTTTATTTTTTTTTTTGACTGTACACGATCCGAAATTGCATTTTGAATTTTTCCTCTGTGTTTAAATTAAGTGGTCTCAATGTCTGTATTCAGGATGCTTTGAGATTCATTATGTCCAGTTCAGGTATTTTTGCTCACTTTCTTTTGACAGAAAATCTTAGAAAAGAATTTCAAAGCACTGTTCGTAATTGGAGTGTGGAGCTCAGGAACAGAGAATACGCTTTATATTGCTGCAGCTTTTTGACACTGGCTAATTTGCTTGGCAATAAATGATAATTTATATTCAAAAGCTAGATGATATCCGCATCATCTAAATTGAAGCATCTGAGGAGTATGAGTAATTTAGGAGTTGGCTGTGATGGTGATGTTCATTAAGGATCTGTCTTGGTTGTTGATAATTAGGAGCCGAATATACTTCACATACCAGCTGGTGGAAATAGGAGCTGATAACAGTTCATCCTAAATTAACATTTGTCAAATTTTATTTCCTTCTAGAAAAATATGCCCAAATTCAATAAGATTCCCTTCTACCTCCAACCTCATTCATCATCAGGAGCTAAAACTCTAAAAAAGTAAGTAAGGTGTATCTGACTCTCAGAACTGCAGAAGGAGAATGGCAAGCTCAAAAAAACCCACAAACCCATAAAAACTACTCCAGTTTGCCAGGGAATCATATTGTGCCTGATGCATCTGCAGAAGTTTCTAGTCATTTAAGCAGCATCTCTCTGAAGCATTGAATTGTATCAGCATGTTTGAAGGAACCGTAGGTTTCTTTCAGATTCAGTGAGCAGTTGCTCAAATTTATACTAAGAAATGTCCAAGAACTAACTCCTGAAAGCAAATTTTCTGTCTTTTGTGGCATTTAATCAGAAAACAGAGAAACTTAGATATTCAGAGCTGCAGTTTTATATTGTGTTTCCTATTGCTAACAGTGATGAATAATATCTTTTTCAGAAGAAAAGGTGCAGACCCTGACAGTGGGGAATGGGAGAAACTGCCAATCACACGAGCTCTAACTGGGAGCTGTATAGGTTAGAAATCAATGCAGCTCCTCAGATGTGAAATCAGTGTCAGATGTTATGCCTGCCATTTATATGCAACACTTTTTGGTATTTTCCACAAAACCCTAGTTCCTTTTTAAGTCTTACTGAATTCTTCACATCAGAGTCAGTTTGTGAACTTCCTGAGGGTTCCCTCAATCCTCTTGTCCAGATCATTGCTAAAGATATTAAACACACTGGCCCCAGTACTGAGCCCTGGGGGACACCACTGATAATTTACTATTAAATGTGTATTATAGAGCTTATCTGTGTAGTTGCATAGTTTGCTACGCATTAAGACATTGTGAAGGTAAGAAATACAGTTTCTCAAGTTTTTTTTCCTGCCAAACTTTGCTTACCTTATCTAGAGACCGACTGTCAGCAAGTGATATGCTTCAGGTGAGAAAAGTGATGGAGCATGTGTATGAGAAAATCATTAACTTGGATAATGAGTCTCAGACAACCAGCTCTTCCAATAACGAAAAAGCAGGAGAACAAGAGAAGGAGGAGGACATCGCTGTGCTAGCAGAGGAGAAGATTGAACTTCTGTGCCAGGACCAGGTCAGTTACTTGGGCCTTTTAACCTCTAAACAAAACCAATGTCAAGCAATGAATCACTTGTGATTTTCTGAATACTGAGCTTGAGGTTGCTCTGTATCTGTGCTATAGATTATCTGTTAATTTTAAAATTAAGTAAAAGTTGTGACATCAGATAGCTGTAAGTAGCTGCATCAGAGAATTTATGTAGTATGCCTGTTTAATTTGGTCTGACTAGTAGCCTTTCTAGGATTACTTGCTCATACTCCACAAATGAACTGAACTCAATTCCACAAGCTTCCCATTTCTAACATTTTTTGAATGTTTTAAACTCTGCTAAAAATGTAGAATTCAAAATTTGTCCAAAATCGTGGATTTTTCCAGTCAGCGTAATAAGTGCACGAAGATTAATTACTGTGGAGGTGGTTGTACTATGAAGTTATATGTTACATTGCTAAAATCTTTCAGCAATTCAGCAGGTTTACTAGATAGTTGGAAAAATCTGAGCCTTTGCAGGGTTCATCTCTGATGCCAGGTCACCAGAATGTTTATCTTTGAATTTCTGACAATCTGGCAGATTTGTGGAATAAAAGATGACTTTTTACTGTTCAGGTTTTGGACCCGAATATGGACCTTCGAACTGTAAAGCACTTCATTTGGAAGAGTGGTGGTGACCTGACGCTCCATTATCGCCAGAAATCAACGTGAAGGGAGTGGTGGACCCAAATGGTTCCTTATTTACTTGACCATACTGTACTGGTTCCGAGAGTAGTACTATAGAAGCCCACTGAACCCCTAAGGTAGATGAGACTTCTAATGACTCAGTATGGACCGAAAGTATACATTTAATTGAAGTGACTAATAGATCTGTAATATAGAGGAAAAAAAAAAAATCTATATGACTTAAACTAAAGTCTGTCCTAGTCTCAGCCAATGAGATGGGAAGTCCCTGAGTGGTTCGTGTTGTGTGAGGTGTACAGAGAATGGATGATAATCCAGTGCAGACTTTTGCTTCCTCCTTTTTTTTTTTTTTCGCTTTTGTTTTTCCAGAACATAATATCCTCATCTGCTTGATATGAAACAGTTTGGGCCATATTAGTTGCTGTGTTCACAATATAACTCAGAACTGCTCACGAGGTATTTTTAGTACATTCCATTCGTCATGTTCCTACGGTGATTTCTCACAGGTTACTCGAACGTTGCTACCACCGAAAGAAATTGGGAAAAGAAAACCATCAGAAAATAGGCATTGCATACTTGAAAGAGTCAACCCATTTGATTGCAACTGAAGGGTTAACAGGAGAATTGTTTTAACATTGCAGCGCAGCTGTTGCTTTAGAGAGCTGTTGAGGTGCAGAATAAGAACACTAGATAAATATTGTAGCAGGGTCGGTTCCGTGATGCTGTGCATCATAACAGAGTGAACGTGCTTTGCAGCAATTAAAGAGATTGTTGTTGTTTTAAATATATATAACTACTTCCTGCACTGTCCTGGGTGTTCTAAAGACACACTGGTCTAATTTTTGGTAACTGTGCTCCAAAACTGTGTGAGTTTTTGTTAAAACTTCAGACCATTCTGAAAATAACTTCCTATGTTTAATGTTAAACTTTAGAAACTTCTCAGCAGATTTCATATTCATGGTATAAAAATACTTATTTTTTCTTTTCCAAAGTTTTATATGCTCTTTTGTTATAGATTTATGCAGATCTTCTTTTCACTGTTATTTCTAAAAAAAAAAAAAAAAATCTGTGACTGTCATAGACTCATAGTAGTCTTTTATAGAATTTAACTTATTGGGGGGAGGGGTAAAGGCATTTCAGCTTTTCGTGAGAAAATGTGGGGCTGTCCCAGCAAACCATTTGTAGCCAGAACAAATTACAAATCCTCATAAAGAAATGATGTAAAAATGACTCTTGTCTGAAGCAGAAGCACAAGTGCCTTCAAAGGGCAGTATATCATTTGAGTTTCTTCAGGAGACATACGCTCTTGCCCTTCCTGTATCTTGCTATCAAGATTTAGGTCGAGGCCTAAAGAAAGTCCCAATAAATTATATTACTGGGCTTGTATTGGTCAAACAAAAAGTAAAATATTTTTCATTGTATTTTATTTCAAAAAATTAGTCAAATCACTACCTTCTGCACTCTTAACCTAGCTAAACAAACTCATTGTGTAAACAAAACCCATGGCTCAGAACTAAGCGTGTCTTTTTCCCTGTCTTTCTAGCGTCTGCGTCAGTTGTTAGTCCCCAGTTCCATGTGTGCTCGGTTTGACACAAGTGTGCTAGAACTGCACATTTTCAGTGATATTTGTGAATTAAATGGTTAACCAGAACTGTAACTTTTATTGCTAAATTGTTCTGACTTGTATTTATTATTAGCAAGGGTCTACACTTGTTCCAATAGGCACTCTTTGGGTTTGGGTTGTTGTGTTTTTTCTGATTGTCTTGCTGTCCCGTTGTATACATTGGAATTGCTCCCGGTAATTTTGTTTGAAATCAGCCAAGGTTGTAATTTTTCTTCTTTTTGTTTTTTCCTTTCTAACCATCCCAAAACAGAGTTTCAGGAAAGATTGACAGAAGAGTCTGCAATGCCAGAAGGGTAAATGATGTTTCACAGTTGTATAGAATAAAAGGCTTTAGTTAAAATATTTTCCAGTTGTTTTGTGTATTGGATCAATTACGCAGGTTCGGAGCTTGGACCTTTGCCCCTTCGTGGTTGTACTACAGAGGACTTCAGAGTCCTTTAGAAGCCTCATGTAATAGAATGGCTGAAGGAAGGGTAGTGCCCTAACAAAATCCCTTGAAGATGATCTTATATCCATTCACATAAGAATTTAGCAGGCTTTCAAGCCTTCAAATACAAGCTCTGCGATTGGGTTGAGGTGAGCAGTGTGGTCCAATAATGCTGCTTGTGTGGGCAGGTCTTGCTTTTGTACTCTGCAAATATTTTGTGCTAACTCCAATGGAGTATGTGAGAAAAGACAGTCCTGCTACAAGTGACTCGTGCCAGTTGGTACAGAGTTGTCCAGGCATGGAAAGGTTATAGCCCTGGAAGAGACACGTGGGAACCCAAGTCTGGGTTTACAGAATCATCATAGAATCGTTCAGATTGGAAAAGACCCTTGGGATCATCGAGTCCATAGGAGACCGTCTTGTCCAACCTCCCTGTTAAAGCAGGGTCACCTAGAGCAGGTTGCATGTGAACACATCCAGAAAGTCTCCAGAGAAGACTCCACAACCTCTCTGGGCAGCCTGTTCCAGGCTCTGTCACCCTCACAGGAAAGAAGTTTCTCCTCATGTTGAGGTGGAACTTCCTATGTTCTAACTCAAACCCATTATTTCTTGTTCTATTGCTGGGCACCACTGAAAAGAGTGTCCCCTTTCTCTTGACCCCCCACCCCTCAGATATTTATAGACATGAATAAGATCTCCTCTCAGCTGTCTCCTTTCAAGGCTAAACAGCCCCAGTTCACTCAGTCTCTCTTCATAGGAGAGACCTTCTAGTCCCTTAATCATCCTTGTAGCCTCCGTTGGACTCTCTCCAGTAGATTCCTGTCTTTCTTGAATTGTGGAGCCCAAAACTGGACACAGTATTTCAGGTGTGATCTCATCAGGGCAGAGTAAAGGGGGAGGAGAACCTCCCTAGACCCGCTGGACACACTTTTCTTAATGCACCCCAGGATCCCATTGGCCCTCTGAAGAGTCCAGGGTCACCCTCAAAGTGGGTGATTAGAATCTGATTAGAAACAGAGTGGGACATGCTTGATCTCTCTCTGAGGCTACTGTGACACTGTTCCAGCCAAACTTTTCATGGCACTGACTCCTTAATTACTTATTGTAGCTTAAAAATGAAACTTCAACCAAACAATTGCTTTGAAATTGCCTTTCCAGCAAAACCAAAGGCACAGCAGTGTTAAAGGAATGTTTGCTTAAGGCAAAAGCAAAGAGGGAGGATGTGGGGACATGAGTGGCAATGCCCAGGAAACAACAGATTAACAGTCAAATCAAATGCAGTGAGTAACCTGTAGCTGCTTTTACTTCCCAGCCAGAGGCAGCGGTGCCTGATTCTTTCATAACTGCTTGCAGGTGACAGTATTTGCCCAGTTACAGGGAAGATGGGGAAGGTGAGGGTGCTGAATTAAAGGCTGCTCCCTGGGAGGAGTTGGTGCTTTAATCCTTAGTGCTGGATGGAGTTAAATTCTGAACCCCCAAGCAGCTGGAAATGCATCCTTCAAGCCCATCAGTGCATGTGACTGGCATGATCTCTACTCGGTGTTTCAGGATTTCACAGTCACAGGTAAGAGTTCAGTCAGGTGTGGCAGCTTGGGTAAGAAACTTCTGAACGCAGCCTGGAGTAGCACAGCAGAAGATTCTGTCAATTGTCAAGCCAGCTGTGGAAGTTTAAGAGGGAAAACCAAGCCAGCACTGCCTGAGTTTGGTATGTCAACAATTTGTGCCAGTAGTTGTTCACCCTGAAGGTGTTCAATGCAGTCATTCACACAGTCTAGTTCAGCTGGAATTAGTTCAGCATCTGTCAGTAATGAGATTTACATGTGTATCTTGAGGCTGGTTATTTCCTTATCATCATTTTGGGGGTTGGGATCATTCCTAATACAGGCTTATTCTGTCTGAAGTTCCCAGGAATCCAAAAATGTACTTCAGAAGCGAGGAGTTGCTCCAACCACCTGAAGTCGCCCTGCTTGGGGCAAGGCTTGATCAAGTTGCTCCAGCCTTTGCTGAGCTGTGTCTGGAGGTCCCACCGCTGCCCAGAGCACCCAGGCTCATGAGGGTCAGCAGAGGCACAGCTCAGTGGAGATGAATTTTGCCTAATCCTTGATGTAATACTGGAGCTCCCAGTCGCCTCTATTGGATTTAATGTCTGCAGACTCATATCCTCAGGCTTGGTTGTTAGCACTGCAGAGGACCTCAGGTCTGGAAGCTTATCCTATTGGGTCTGGCCAAACCATGGTCTACTACATCCAAGCTCCAAAGTTAGTACAAAGCACTCCAAGGTGACATCCTCCTCTCCCTTTGTTTTGCCTTCCTTGTGATACTGCTGAAGTAATCGTAGAAGAGCTGTCACAGGGAGGTTTGGAGATGCCCTCAAAAGTTTACAGAATCGAACAAGATAAGACACAGCTCTCCTACTTAACAAGAACCAGCAGCTGTTTGGGACAGCACCTGAGCACTTGTACTTTGGGTTTGTTATTTTCAAACCCCAAACACAGAAGTTCAAACCATTTCACTCAGTATCTATCTCTGTTGTTTCAGACCAACATAAACCACTACCCTTAGCATTTCAGAACTGGTCTCTCCTCACAGATGCTTTCAGCAGTAGCACCTGGTCATTCCCTTCCTAGATTTTCTTCAAATAAAGGTGGCAGTAGCAGTGAGATAATCACAAATGCTCCAGGTTGGTCTGCAGCACATCCTCTGTATCCAAGGGGATGGCTCTCCAGCTGTCTACCCTGGAAGGCAAGGCAGGAGGCCTGTGTCTCCAGAAGAATTGGATCCTCTCTGAATCCAGCCACTCTCAACAGCTTCTGCCACTCTTCTTCGGTTTTAATTTGAAACTAATATATTCTAATCAGCTTTCTCCCTTCTGGACCCACAAGTAGAAGAGTGTTTTCTATTTCTCTTTGATTCAGCAGGGAGGTAGCTTCAGGTATCTCAAAAGGCAGTCTCCAAATTGTCAAGAGAAAAAGAATTTGATAGGGACGTTAAATTCTTCACCTCATTTAGCATTTAAATGATAGCTTAGTTCAGGAGACTATAACACACTACTGCTGAAGTCTTAATTCGCTCTTTAGTTTTTCAAATGGGTAAAATTGTTCACCTGGGTGTTGTGAAAAAAAGAATCAAGACCTCATAAACATAAACCAACCACCCCCCTCCCCTTCCGAGAGCCAATTAACACAAAGTAGCTGGACACAGACAGCCGTGAGAATTAACCCATTTATTATTGTGACATTTGGAAATTTAGTATGAGGAGTTTTGACATTCCCTGCTCTCAAATTTCTAAAGGGTGCTTATGGTACAGCATCACTTACATGAGCTACTACCTGCTTAAAACCAGTTTTAATAAAGGTGTAAGACTAGAAACAGTCCTAAATAAACAAAACCACAAACAGATCACCCAGATGGCTTCAGTCATCAGGCTCTGAGACCAAACAAACTTACCAGCACCTTAAATGACATTTATTTTTAGTGTTTGGCTGGTTGCCCTGCAGCAGTCAGCTGGGTGAAGAAAAGAGGAAATTTATTTTAGCAATATTTATTGTAGCAATTTAGGAAAAAAAACAAAAATCTGTTGACTCTTAAGAGACTATTTAGCACACTAGATTTCAAATCTCTTAATTCTACTACCTGCAGTTCAGGCTTGAGGCATTCTGTAAAGCCAAAGAGATTTTGACCATCCTGTTCAGGAGAGAAAAAAGCAAGCGTTTTAAGAAGAAATGAAGGAATGTAAGACAGATTTTATGTAAGGACGTACTCATCTAAAACCTCTCTCATGTTGCAGCTTCACCTCCATCCTTTTGCTGAAGCTGAGTTGTCAAGGGCAACCCCCCTCCTGCCCTGTTACTCGTTTCACTCACTGATCTCCACAGAGCACAGTGTAGAAACAGAGCAGGAGATAGGGCAGAGAAAAAGAAATGAGACAATACCACATTAAACAAGTAAACTCTGGTTTGTAGCTTAAATACAACCTAACCTCCTACCCGATGCTCTTCCTGCATGAAGGATTTTCAGCACACTAAACTGTACTGGCTCTAGTGAAGTTATTCCCACTCAGCAGCTTTAAAATTCCATGATAAATCACTGCCCTGAGGGGTACAAAAACACCCACATCGCTTTCATTGTTCATTTTGTGTTTGCTGTTACATTCAGAAGCTATTCGAAAACAAGTGCAAACAAACCAAAAAAAGCTACAAAAAGCAGTGGATGTCGCTGCGCTAACATGTTTCATCCCCAGCTCTTAAAACATACAATGATTTGTATAAAAATAGAAATAGAAAAACGTAAGTAAAGAAAAGCTATTTCTCTATCACAACAGATACCAAGACACATTCAACCCCAATGAAAAGCTCAATCACCCTGAAAACACATGGGCCTGACAAAATCATCTTTGACTTCAGTTTGGTTCAGCATCTTAATTCTTCCCCCTCTGCTGGTTTGGGTTTTTTTTTGGGTTTTGTTGTGTTTTGTTTTTTGGTTTTTTTAAACCCGAGATCACCACATGATCCACTGCAGAGCTGAAGTGAATGACAGGACCCACCAACACAATTTTGTCCTATCTTTATACTGCAGCTTCAAACCATATGGTACTTCCCTTCCTACAAAAGCAGTTGTAGAGCTGGTACACGAATAACTGTGACAGAGAAGGGACTCTGGAAAAAAAAAAAAACAACAAAAAAATAAGAGTTTGCAGAGCAGTAAGTAGGAATAGAGATATCTTAGGTAGGAAATGCCTTGAAAGTCACAAGAACTGTCTAATTGAGGTGAACCATTAGAAAAGTTTTCTAGCGAGTCAAAGCCATAAATATGTATTTTTTTTAATGCCATCAATCATACTGAGAAAATCATCATTCAGTGTCACTGTTCAGGCAGAGCGCCTTCGTAAATACATTCAGGAGCATTTGCAGGCAAATGTGAATTCAGGAACCTGATGTTTTGCCAGTCTCCAACTTGCTTCTGCATTCACTTCTCCATTACTTTGGTGATTTTGGACATTCAAAGTTTGAACACAGATCAATCCATTAAACCGTGATTGGAAAAGACAATAGGATACGTATTTCTTTTATAATATTGTCTACACTAACAAAATAGAATAACTGTAATTCTCTCAAGATCAGAAAAATATTCCCAGCTGTAGTTTTACAGCACATGGCAGTCTGTAAACAAAAGCAGCATCCATTTCACTCATGATCTTGTGCAGCTGCTGCTTCTTTCTGTTCACATGCTGCTTCATCACCTGGTTTCACCAGAGTTGTGGTTAACGAGCTCTCCATATTGTTGAAGAGCAGCTTTGTTTCTTGGTTATCGGGATCAGTTCCTAGTGTTGTTTTTACAGAAATTTCATTAGGAAGAGCAAAAGAAGGTAAAGGTGGAATTGAAGGCAGCAGGACGTCCAACTCAGGCTGCTTGACTGAGCCTTCAGAATACACGGTTACATCTTCAGGGTCCAAAGCTGTGGCATTTTCTGGAAAATAAAAATAGTTTGTAAAAAAAACCAAAACACACAAAAAACAACAAAACAGAACAAAAAAAACCAACACACCCAAAACTGTCAGGCTAAGAGAGAATGCCTCTGGTTATCATACGTCTAGAAAAAACAGCTAGAATGAGATACCTCACACAGACACACAATCAGCTGCACAACTGTCAAATACATGGGCTGTGTTAACTCAGTTCTCCCCAAATTGAGAAAGTCAGGTGATGGAAGCAAGTTTTTAAGAGACCACAAACCATTTGGTCTGCGGTGTTCCAATGCTTGAGATGTTTTATTTGGTGTTACAACTCTTAGCCAGCCCACCTTTTAAAAACAGAAGGCATCCACAGCCATAGAATGGTTTGGGTTGGAAGGTTGGAAAGGTCATCGAGTCCAACTGTCACCATTAAGATGACTGCAATTTTGTTTTGACTTTACTACGGTGAAGACAAGCCTGTGCTACAAAACTTCATTTACACTGATTTTAGAAATACCTACTTTTAAGTCAGTTTAATTTGGATCATCAACATTCTCATTTAAAGAGGACGACACACATTCTAGAATCTTATAAAAAGGCCTATTCGTTTTTGGCGACTTCGACACTCGATTTCTGCTACTTTTTTTGCCATCTCGTTTTAGCCAATCTCTTTTCTGATTTTCCTTAAAATTGGCTTATTTCCAAAAAGCATGGTGCTGTTGAGCAGTCATGAGCTGGTGTCATTCCAGAAATTAGGTCAGAGACCTAAAGGAAATCTTGAGTACACTTACCAAAATAAGCAGAGGCATCACTGTTCGACATCATTAACTTCTCAGTGCCTACTAATGCATCTGCTGCTGGCACGGTGGAGGAGGCAGACGAGGACACGCTGGACACTTTTGTTAAGTTAGCCAGTTCAGGAAGTGAAATACCAGACATATCTAGAAATCCTGAAGGAGAAAGCAAGTATTACAGTACTATTTTAGATGTAACACAAAATTCTAGATTCAAAAAGACATTATATCCAGACTGAAGTCAGTGAAGTCTCCTCCACACTAAACGCAAATAAATTTAACTTAGAGATTAGCCAACATCAGTGGAAAAACTTCTGCAGCATGTTAACCTCAGCCAGGCTCAGTACCCAAATTCTACAGCTCTGAAATCCACTGAAGCCAAAAACTTCAAGGAAAAGAGCCACCAATGCTCATAGTTCTGCATTTAAATCTCAATCTTGTTTAAGACATTATTAGTCTACTTAGATTTCCTCTAAAAAAATTGTTGAAAAAAAAGCACCTAAGAAAATATACCTGGATCCATAACTCTCTGGAGAGGGGGAGGAGGAGAAAGTGAGTTTTCTGGTGAATAACCACTCATTTCTTGATCTGTGGAATGCTCCAGGTCCATAACTATTTCAGAGTTGTCACTCTGAGAAGTCGGTGCCAGTAATGGAGTCTAGAATAACACAGTAAGAAGGAAAAATATCTTTTTTATATTGAAAGCTTCACCTGAAGACAACCTCCCTATGAAAGCATCCTGCCTCAGTCTCCTAAGTACAGCAACTCAGAGAGAACCCACGATGCTGAAACTGATCGTCAAGCCAGTGATTAGGACATGTTCCAATGTAATCTATTAAAGCCAGTATGTTCTCAGAGTCTATACATAATTCTTGTAGGTGTACTTTATTTCCTAGTGAGCATGGTATTCTTCTAATGTCATTCTCAAAGACTGCTACAGCTGTAGCACACAAGTCTTCAAAACAGGAAGAAATATCAGGCAAAAAATTTCTATCAGCCAACACTGGTGACCTGTCACCTGCTTAGCATCACCAGCTCTCACTTACCCTTCACCTAAAGAAAACTGTACAGCAAAATCAGATGCTGTACTCAAATACACTGTATTATGAATGTTCCAATAAGCAGAAAATTTGGAAGCTCCAGAGAACAAGCCAGAGGTGTGAAGTTATTGCTTACATACCTCTGTGTAACCATTGGTAGATGGTAGAGGAGTTCCAGCTTCTGCCAAGGGTGAAGGTGGTTTGCTTTCCGGCTTTTTCTTCGATAGAGACTGGGTTGGAATTCTGTGCAAATAGCCATATCCAATACCACAACCTAAGCTGCACAGGGAAAGTAAAACGAAACTTGAAAAAAAACAGTTGTTCTTAAAGCTATGAAGTGTTTTAAATTTTGACTCTTTAAAGAAGAGTCTGAGTCTTTCATCTACAGTAAGAAACACCAACTAGCAAGAATCATTTCACTTAGAGCACTCAAGGAACACTCTGCAACTGACACTTAGACACACATAGCTTAGCTTCCAGGTGATTATTTTTCTGTCTTTCCAAAATATACAACCTGACCTGATGTGGATTTTGCTCCTGCTTTAACTGAATGTTTGACAACAAGAATATAGTCAGCGAATCCGCTTCTGGGAGAGTCACCACAGATTTTGCTGTTGATTTCAATTCATACAGGATTAGATCCAGAACATGCCTCATACCTACTTCTAAGCCAGTTTTTTTTAAGGAAAGATGTACAGTTTTGTATGACAAGTATACAGAAAGAAGGCTTAACTTGAAAACAAGAAGCTGTAATCAACAGCAATACTACTTTCTACAGTGAGTGTATGACCTGTCATCAGCCAGTGACCGTCTGGAGATCAGTACCTTCCTTCTCCACCCCAAGCTCCATTGGGAGTCACAACTACCTCTCGAATGGAATCTGCTTCCGTGTTATAAACCATCAGCTTCAGCGGCTTCCCCTCATGGGATTCAATCAGCGAAAAGAAGTCCTCTGACTAAGAAAAAAAAAAAAAAGAAAAAAGTAGTAGTTATTAAAAGTGCATGACAAGGAGCTGGAAGCACATTAGCATTTTAAGTAGTTATTTCAATGTGCAGTATTAAAAACCCAGAGATAGACTAAAGCTTAGTGTAGTTTGGGCTTTAGGGGCAATTTTTTTTCTATTGTCACATTAAAAAAGATAAAGTTTCCTAAACCATAAAGCATCTATCAAACATCAGCCTCTCAAAATCCCCAAACACTGTTCCCATGCATTTGATGTACACACAGTTAGACTTATAAAAAACCCAAACCCTACAACATACATTTGGCAGGCAGGAAGACAATCACTGCTAGAAGGAACATGTGCCCTACCTCCTGAAGAATCTGATCAGATCCAACAACGTAGTCAGTGTACGGCTGGAGACCAGCTAGAGCTGCAGGAGATGCAGGTTCAACATCCTATGAAAGAAAGAGATGTGTCATCTGCACTCACAGCAGGACAAACCACCCCAAGCTCAAAAGGGAAAACTAACTCCAAAAACAACTGATGGGGGGAGAACATTTTGTTTATGGACATAACAGAAGGCCTTGAACAGTCTACATCTAGGTGTAACATCTTCTAAAACATGCTGAATAAGAAAGACCAAGATGCTATCAATTCACAATGAAGATGTTGAGAAGTTGCATTTATTTATACCAGAAACATAAGAAACAGTTTTTCCTATTCAGTTCTGCTGTTTCAGCTCTCCCTCTTTAGTTTTAAAATACCTTAATATTGATGTTACAAAAATCACCAAAAATT
Source organism: Baryphthengus martii (assembly GCA_013396935.1). Lineage (NCBI taxonomy): Eukaryota > Metazoa > Chordata > Aves > Coraciiformes > Momotidae > Baryphthengus > Baryphthengus martii. The sequence goes on along the minus strand of VWZK01018381.1, from coordinate 32,421 downwards.
TAACGCAGTTTAGCCAACACAGAGATATCAATTGAGCCAGAATATTTTTGCTTTTGCCATTGATTCTTCAACATAAGACAAAAAAAAAAAACCTTCTCCACATCACACACTATTTGGTCCAGATGGGATGGAGTTATTTTTCTTCAGAGTGACAGGCAACAGTCACCCACTTCTTGTTCAAGAAGCTCAGACAAACCTTCAAGGCCACATTCTCTTCTTCTGTGTGATTTCCACATTGTACTTCTACGTACAAGTTCCTTCTAAGCATTACTCTTTAAAAACAGGTTGTATAAACCAAAGAACTCTGTCTCACCAAAACATGCCACACGTGTTCATTGGCTCCCTGGAAACTGCAGAACCTCACGCTGGCTCCAAGAAGACCTTGTCCTCCCCACATGTTACTGGGGATCACCTCCACCTCTCTTATTTTCATTGTTTTGATATTATACACCTCCAGCTTCACTGCTTTTTCAGCATTTGCCTTCAGCAGATCTTTCAACATATTGTTTTCTTTATTCTGTAGAGCACAGAAAGAAATACAGCGATGAATGTTATTTCTAGTTGCATCTGCAACATATATATCATCCTTGTGGCAGAATTTGAATATGAAGAACCAAAACTATCAAAGTTCAGGCTCTGTCTTTCACAATCAGTCACAGTAGTTCAATTTTCTTAGAAAGATGTCAGTACTAACAGCTTAAGTCCCTTTATGTAAGTACTTACTACCCCTCTATTTCATCACTTATATTCCTGTTCTTCATAACTGCAATTAAATAATATCAACAATATTAGATCTGAACTGTGTAGCCTAACAATAAGCAGCGACATTTTACTTCATGCCTCTGATCCCAGTGCTTCTTCCTCATGCTTTATCAATTGTTAAAATAAGTTTGTTTAAACAAATGTGGAGCTCTTACCATTGACTCACCAGTTCAACATTCACCTTGTGGCAGAAAATAGGCATGACTGAGTAATATCATAAACACTGTGTTAATCTGTTAAGAAGTTGAGGTGACTAAAGGCACAAATAAGACTCTTTCCTCCAATTTGGATCCAGCCAGAGAAGAGATTTCAAACGCCACCAAGTTCCACTTTATCTTTTTAATGCCATATACCATGTCCAATATGAAAACTTTCTTTACTGTGACAGCTTTGGCTGCTACTTTCCATCATCACAATACCCACACTTCATCCAGGGGAAAAAAAAACAACACAACAAATGATTGGAGGCTTACAAGTCTAGTGTGTCCTATGGCAATGATGAAATCAAAGAAAGGTTCCAGACCTCCTTGTTGAGCTGGGGAGTTTTCTTGAACCTGCAAAACATCCATTTTGGCTTTATTACACATTGATCTCTAGCTACACTAAGTGATGGTGTTAATCTTTACACTTGAGTCAATATTTACTTTTGGGTTGAACTCAAGATAAGATACCAAATGCCAGACCTTGGGAAGCCGTCCACAACTGTGAGCTTATTTTTACACAACTAAGCACAACAGGTGTCCAAATTAAGCTGTAAAAAAATAGGTTTTGAAGCCCATACAGGACAAGAGTATTGTGATTCAGAGTGCACAGCATGGAATTATTAAATACTGAAAATTTTGGAGAAGAGCTTAGTTTTCAAAGTGTTGCTTCAGGATTTTCTTCCATCCTCCTAACAGCTTGAGCACATGAAGAGTCCTCAGGTATATCAATCACAGCTATTTTTTTTTTTTACATAAACACAATTTTTAGTTAGGTTCCCACACTTTACCGCACATTAGACTAGGAACGCTTACAAGAGTACACTACAAACACGTGGCCAACCACAAGCACTGGTCAAGAAGATTGCTGATACTTACAACAGATTTATAAGAACTAAGAGTTGCAGCATCTCAATTTCAATATAACCAAGTTATCGTAAAAGGAGTGTAATAAAGAAATAGAGAATACCTATCAAAATGCATTTACACCAGGATAAAACCCACCAAAAGCTACACAGAATTTGATGTATGCACTTCAAAGTACACTAACAAAACAACGTGATATTAAGGGCACCACTGCAAACATGCCAACAGTTTGCACTGCTTTTAACTTTAATTTTTGTTAACTCAGCAGTAGAGCCCTTAACCTGCAATATCTTTGACTCCTGAAAGCCACCCCATGACTTAAGTGCTAAGTTACAACCCACGCATCATCTAAACCAAGAAGCTCATCGTTACCAAAGTTAAAACTGCTATACCTTATATTTGGTCCTGTGTTACCAAACTGCTATATTTTATTTTACTTTTTTTTAAACAGATACATTTGTATCAATATTGAGACTTTTTCTGATATAACTGTCTATATAGTTATAAAACAGATACATTTGTNCTGAAAGCCACCCCATGACTTAAGTGCTAAGTTACAACCCACGCATCATCTAAACCAAGAAGCTCATCGTTACCAAAGTTAAAACTGCTATACCTTATATTTGGTCCTGTGTTACCAAACTGCTATATTTTATTTTACTTTTTTTTAAACAGATACATTTGTATCAATATTGAGACTTTTTCTGATATAACTGTCTATATAGTTATAAAACAGATACATTTGTATCAATATTGAGACTTTTTCTGATATAACTGTCTATATAGTTATAAAACATATTTGAGTAATAACACAGCTACCCCAGCAAAAGCTTTTAAAGCAAAATAAATAAATAAAAACATGTTTTATTTTTAAACAGTCAAGACTGCCCACTGTAACCACAACGGGAGTAGAAAGTACTAACTTTCATCACAACCCTAAACTGCATCAAAAGCTGCCAGCTTGTACTAAAACAAAGGTTAAAAAGTAGTTTGCTCTACGTGCAAATTTTAAATCATGTGCAAGAAGCCCTACAATGAAACTACTACATAACACAACGTCGAGGGTGAAAATGTACACAAAAAGTAGTACATGGAAGTTACTAAGGAGCTCATGATGTTGTTGTTCAGATGCCTAAATGCTAAATCCGACAAGAAGCTGTAAACTGCAAAACAACCTGCACTACTTGGTTTTCAAAATGTCACCGTATCAAAAGTTTCATGAATTCCCCGGAGAAAAGAAAATAAAATTAATAAATGACTGTTTCCTGCATACCAAAGTCACCCTCCAGTACAGAAAAACTGAGCAGTATTCTGCACTTAACATAAAACGAGGAGGCATTTCGTGACCAGCTGTCATTTCTGACGGAGTTCACTCAGTTCAGGAGACTGACAAAAGCAGTTACATAACACCACCGGTATCCTAAACACATCTTGCGATGTTAAAAAACACAAACCGCCGATGAAGTGGAAAGCAGCAGATGGCAACAGCTTTTCCACTCTGATTCCAGGGAGGAAGGGCACCAACTACATGAAATGATAATTTAGGCAAGAACTGTGACCAGCAATGCCTCTGCCCAGGTCTTTAAGCACCAAGACACGCATTTAAACAATGTTCGTGCAGACTATTTGCCACATAGAGGAGTTACAACGAATGTACATCTAGCTACAGCACCGTCAGATGTAGCCCCACAGGAAAACACCAGCTGGAACAGGAATTAACCCCCAGCCGGAAAGATCCGCAGAGATGAGTCAAATCTTCAAGTCCAGGGAATCTGGAGGGGTGCAAGGA
>VWZK01018381.1:0-28689 GCA_013396935.1 Baryphthengus martii | reverse complement strand
CGAGCCGCGGGGGGCGCCCGAGAGGGTCTCTGGGCGGGAAGCGGCGGAGCGGCCGCCGGCGGGAGCGCTGAGGGGAAGCGGAGGGAGGCGAGGGCAGAGCTGCGCTTGGTTGGGGCTGGGCTGGCCTCGCCTCACCTCAGGGACGCCGTAATCGCAGCCCTGAGCCGGGTTCCTCACCTCGGAGCGAGGCAGAGACCGAATGGCCGCTCCCGGGAGGAAAGGCGGAGAAAGACTTGGGGGTGCTGAGGGGTGAGAAGCTGGAGCTGAGCCAGCCCCCTGCGCTCGCAGCCCAGAAGCCACTGACGCCCTGCGCTCATCCCCAGCAGCGTGGGCAGCAGGGCCGGGGCGGGGATATTCTGCTCCTCTGCTCCCAGGACTCTGGGGAGACACACCCCCCCTGCAGGGCTGGGTCCAGCTCTGGAGTCCTCAGCACAGGACCTCTCCAACAGGGACCTGTTGGAGCGGTGCCAGAGGAGGCCACAGAACAGCTCAGAGGGCTGGAACACTGGAACAGTTGGGATTGTTCAGCCTGGAGAAGAGAAGCTCCAGGGAGACCTTAATTATGCCCTTTCAGCACTTAAAGGGGCCTAGAAGCAAAATGGGGACAGACTTTTTAGCAGGGCTGTTGCTACAGGACAAGGGGTGGTGGTTTTAAAGTAAAAGAGGGGAGATTTAGACTGGAGAGAAGGAAGAAATTTTTTACAGTGAGAGTGGTGAGGTGCTTGCCCAGATTGCCCAGAGAGGTGGTCCATGCCCCATCCCTGAAAACTTTCCAGGCCAGGCTGGACAGGGCTCTGAGCAACGTGTTCTAGTTGCAGATGTCCCTGCTCCCTGCAGGGGGGTTAGACTAGATGACCTTGAAAGATCAACCCAAACCAGTCTATGATTCTGTCATAGAAACATGTATGCACTGCAAATAGCTTGTGATAGAGCATGAAATGACACAATCTACTTTTTCAGATTGTGGCTCATAGTTCCTTCATGGGACTAATTCATGCACACAAAAGGTGTAGGTAAGGGTTTTGTTTCGTTTTTTTCCCCTGTGCTTTTTCATGTTGCTTGTCAGACGTTTCAACAGTCAGAGACTTGGCAGTGCCTTAGTCCAGTGTTTCATCCATTTATCCAGGTTAAATAAGGAGTTGTAGAACAAAAGAAGTCTAGAGGTGATTTGATAAACGTAGGTACGTTTTAACTAATATTTTGTCTAATTTGCTAAATAAAGTAACACCAAAACCAGTGCTGCTGTCACTAGAATTACTGAAAAAAATCTAGTTTGCCTTGGACCACTCTTGCAACACGTTGTTTACTTATACTTTAGCTCATGTGTATTCAGCCCCTAAGCAGTGCTTGCATATTCAGTTTGTCAACTTAACACAAAGCTCAGAGGCTTCAATAAATAGTTAAAGACAGCATTGCATAGCAAAATTTGCAGTGATCGCATTACAGTATTCTCAGGAAGAGAAATCAAGTCTTGTTTTCGTGTAGCTACCTTGCAGATGATGCTGCGCTACGCTGAAGGTTTATTTTGACTAATTACATGAGTGTTCCTAGAACATCGGCACAAGAGTATTCCAGATGCTAGTGGAGAACACTAACTAGTGTTCTTCTTCTTACCTTCTCTTAGAGGTAATAAATTTAAGGAATACAAAGAGCCTGGAAAACCCAGAGCACTGGCAGCTCACGCAGAAGTGACCTGAGGTTCGGACGCAGTTGGAGCTGAAGTCCTGTACAGAGTAAAGGAGATTTACATTCCAGATCAGTGGAGAATTGTGTATTGTTTTTTTTCAATGTGCATCTGTGCAAAAATAATTCACTTTTAAAAGCTATAATTTCTAAAGAAGAAAACCTCACTAATTTACTTTCCAATCTGTCAAATGCTGAACAGTTTTGATTTCAGTAATACAATCCACAAAGCTACCCACAAGTGTGTTTCAAGGATTAGGAAGCTTGTTTTGTTTGACTGGTTTTGTTGTTAGATGACTTTTCAGAGTTTGACACATCAGCTTGTTTTTGCTGGAATATTTATTTTTAGATTGTGAAGCTGTTTTAGAGCTGGAAAACGAAAGAAACAGGAAAAAATACAGGGAGTCGAATTATGTTATGCAGGAATGTGTTTTGTGGGTAATGGATAAAAATGGTGAAGGACTTGAGAGAATGCTGAAAGTGTTTCCTGGATCTAGAGAGGTAGTGTATAAATGGTGTTGCATCCATAACAAGACAGTAGTTCTCACTATTTTACAAGAAAAATGAAATTGCCAGACTTTTAGCCAAATAGAAGAAAAAATAAGTATGCAAAACCTAATGTATGCAGTACCAAAGATTATAATTATCTAGATTACATTTCTTGTTTACTGTAAAATCTGAGAAAATTCATTGATTTATTTCTTTTTACTGGATATTCCTGCATTAATACAAACCATTTTTTTTTTCATGTGAAAGAATGTTTCTTTTTTTTTTCTTTTTTTTTTTTTTCCCCCCTACAGTGGGAAAATAAAATAATGGTTGGGTAAAACTGTTGTATCAAATCTACTTAGATTTGGTTGTAACTTTGGAATGACTTTGATGTGATTATATACCAGAGGCAAGGAGTCTGGAATTCAAAGGCTTTCTGAACAGGTCTTACAGACTACTACACTAAGAGGCAAAATCCTGACATACTGAGGAGAGGTACAAGGAATTTAGGAAGAATTTCAGGCCTCTCCTTCCTGTATTACTTTCTGTGATTCTTCTTTCCTCATGAATAGTGTTCTACAGGAAGCAGTCTGCATTTAAAAGTTTCTGAAAATAAGCAAAGAGGACTGTCTGGTCACATCTCTGACTATACAAAGGCTACCTGCCTGCATATCGATGTCATCAAAACTGGCCACTTCATAACTGCTGGATGAAATTTGTTGTCAAGTTTCTTAGTGAATACTTTTTGAAATCTTAATTTTTCAGCTTTATCCTGTTCATTGTGTATTACACAGTGAAAATAGGATTGCGTTATTGTTAGTAAATGGCTGAGAGTTAGATTTCAGGCATTCTCCAAAATACTTTGTCAACAAAGGATTTTCCTTTTGTAAGAAAGTCAGTGCATGATAAAAAGCAGCTAATTGGTAGTGCAAGGTTAAAAACCTAACAATTGACCGGTCATTAGAAATATACTCTGATTGTTACAGGGCCTTAAGCCACTAGAAATAACACAGTGTTGTGGCATTTACACACAATGATATCTAAATGACGTCTTTCCTTTTGCAGATACTGAATTTTGAAAGAAATTTAATTTGTCATTCATGGTGCTGGAACTAAAACGATGTGATATGGAACCGACAGATTCTGCAGGGTGCTGGAAACTTTAAATGCTTATTTTTCAATCCTCTTTGTATGCTTAGCAATTACAGCTTGCTTTCAATATCCGTCTTTTCTAAAGGTTCCTATGTAAATGAAAGTTGATATGTGAAATGTGTGCTGACTGTTCTAAAATACTTTTAGATATGTGGATATAGTATAAAAAGCTGCAGCTGAGTTAGTCTTAGGTTCTTTTTTTCATCATCAGAGAAAAAGAGGCACTTCTGGGCTGTAGCTCTTAAAATTAAGGATTTCTCATCCTCATTGTACAAGTGATTGTTCAGGATGGCAGAATAATTGTGTCGTGTGAACAAACTGGCCTCTTTCAGATCTATTTTCTGTAGAACTCACCAGAAATTATAAAGGAATAAACATTCAAATTCAAAATTTCGAAGGAGGAAATGTTTTCAAATATTGACCATCTGAACTCAGTAAGCTTCAGAAGCAAGTTTGCAGTTCAGAGGAAATTCTGTGAGTCAGTTTGATCAGTTAAAAAAAAAACAAACTAAGAATGATCAAAAATGTTACTAGAAGATTAGTTCACTCGTCAGTACAAAATATTTGTATAATAATATGCCTGTAATAAATTTTAGGATGATCAAAGAAGCTGAGCCTAAAGAAGCAGCAATATTTTGGTTAAAATAATTGGGAATAGGAAGTAAGCATTAGTGATGACAGTCCTCAGGAATTTGTTATTCAAAACTAAGAGAAAGAACATTTAGTAGATCAAACTGCATTTTCTAAAGGAGGTTAATTTCATCGTGAATTTATGCAGATGATTTACAGGACCTTTATTATCCTGAAAAAAAAGCGGGTTTATCCATCTCTTAAAGATGCTGTACTTACTTCAAAAGATGCATTTTATTGCTTCATCTGTTGAAAAAAAAATGAACTTGACCTTGAGTTGGAAACAACTTGATGGTGATATTACTGTCCTTGGTGGAACAGTGCTTCTTAGGGTGCTGTTCAGGTCAACGTTAAGATGTCTGTGTAAAGCCTACAGTCCTACTTCTGCTTAAACACAAGTTTCCAGTGCCATCTGAGACACTTTAGAGTACTTGAGAAACCTGGAGAAGATTGTTAGTTGTTACACACAAATAACAGGATACTAGTGCCTTTCTGGGACAGCGTCTGAAAGCAAGGTGGGATACTCTGTGGCCTCTCAGATGGTACAGGACAGCTATGTGCAGTTAAATGGCTTGAGCCTTAGGTGTCAGAGCTCCTGTTGTAGTCAGTGAGGGTCTAGAAAGTTGGGAATTGTTCAGCACACCCAACACAGACATCTCCATCAAGTCAGATCAACAGCATTAGGGACCGTGCTGGCTAGAGGCTGGCTCACCAGTCTGCACTGGACAGCTACTACCTGGTGTGCTGGACATCAGCAGGGTGTTAAGGCCTGAGCCCTTTCCTCTTCTAGGTGTCTAGTCCAACGGATCCAGATCAGGGCCACCATCGGAGACTGGGCACAGACACGGCTGATACGCTGCTGTGCTGCAGCACAGACGCCAGCTGTTGGTAAAGCCTCAGCTCAAAAGCTGATCCCAGGGGAAGGGCTCCTCCTTCAAGTCCTCGCTTCAGATACTTTGGGAGCTCTCCAGTGGCACACGCTGGAGAGATGCCAATGTGCACGCAATTAGGTGTCAGAAAATTATCCAATTCACTGGCAAATATTAATAAATCTGTCAAGATCTTCAGTCATATTTGTTTATACCTCTTTGGAGACATGGACAGGATGCTCATGAACAGGAATTCTGAAAGCAGTTGTCTCCATAATGATGATAAGACAACATTTTCATATATACATCCTAAATAACAAATGGAAATTATCATCATCTTGTTAACAGTATCACTTCAGAACTTGTGAAGAACTGAATCTTGCAACGCTGAAGAAGCATAAATTAAGATATTTCTACATATAAAAGTTGCCAGGCAGAAGCGAGGGTTCAGTTGTATCCAGTTTTGTGGATTTTGTTGGACTAGTGTGTTTCAAGCTCCTTTTGTATTCACAAGAGGGAATTCCCATTTAATATATAAATAAAATATTGATGGTGACTGGTAAAGAGAGTTTTGGTGTTTCCAAACTTCTAGAGTGCACTTAAAATTAGTATAGCCGTAGAGCATAACGTGTGTTTAATGGTCTTATTTTTCTTATGCCTGAGATTTGCAGAGACTAAGCAATTTGTTCCTTTGTCTCCATCGCTGTACCGATGTGCCAGGGCTAGCACAACCGCTTGGGTTGGGAGTTGAAGGTGTTTCCCGTACAAACAAAGCTCTTGGAATTGTTGCAGCATTTAAGTTGCGCTGCTGGATGAGGGAGCAGGTTAATGTCATGTTAATGGCGTTGATGGCAGTCAAGCAGTGATGTCGTCATCAGCAAACTGGAATAACTTGAGTAGTGGTTGGACTAAGTTACCTCAAAGCTTCAGAAGTGATTGGGTTTCCCATAAACTGGTTGAGGTTGGAAGGGATGTCCGGAGGTCACCTGGTCCAAGCTCAATGCTCAAGCAGAGCTGCCTAGAGCTAGTTGCCCCAGGGCCATGGACAAACAGGCCCTATGTCAGACTGCCGGCACAGTGAGGATGTGTCAGATATTCTAGAGCACTTAAAATAGCTGTATAAGCCCATATTTAAGTGACTCAGTCACTCCCAAGAGGATGAGCTTATTAACTCTTTAGGCTTCAGACCCTTTGTCATCTTCGTAGCTCCTTAGTGAACTTATTCCAGTATATGAATGTTTTTCTTGCGCTAAGGAGCACGAAACTGGACACAGAACTCCAGGGATGCAGTTAAACAGCTGCAGAACAAGAGAAATACTTCCCTGGACCTGCTGGCTACACTCCAGCTAATTCAGCCCAGCACGTGGTAGACTTTGTTTGTTGCACGGGCTCACTGCTGACTCGTGTTCAATTTGTTGTTCACCAGGACTCCCAGATCCTTTCCTTCAGAGCTGCTTTCCAGGCAGTCATCCCCCAGCCTGCACAGTTCCATGTGGTTTTTCTATCCCAGAGGCAGGACTTTGCATTTGCCTCTGTTGAATATCAGGAGGTTTATACCAGCCCATTTCCAGCATGTCTACGTCTCCCTGTCTCCTCCAGCACATCAGTCACTCCCCTGGTTGGGGAATAGCTGCAAGTTGAATAGGAGAGCACTTGATCCCATCGGTAATAAAGCTATTGAACAGTAGTGACCTGAGGCATGCTGCTAGGAATTGGCCACAATTGACTTGACAGTCCACCTGTTCACCTTATTATTTAGTCTTCCAGTCTATATGTCACCAGTTTGGCTATAAGGTGGCTGTGTTAAAGGCCTTGCTATCGTCAAGATGATGTACGACACCCGCTGCTGTCCTCATCCACACAGCCACTCATCTTATCTTGGAAGGCAATTAGATTGGTCAGGTGCAGTTTTCTCCTGGTAAATCCATGCTGGGTGATCTCAATCACCTTCTTGTCCTTCAAGTGGCTGGAAATGACTTTATATTTGTGCCATAATCTTCCAACAACTGAGGTTAGTCTGACCAGCCTGTACTTCATCTTCAGTGTTGAAGATGATTGTGATAGTCTGTCTTTTCATCTCTCCTGGTTATTGTCTCAAAGATGATAGGGAAACTGATGAAATTGTTGCCATTGTTATTTGATTTTCATGAATCTCTTACACTGTTCATCGGTGCTACAGGCTTTTGAAATACAACAGAGAACACTGAAATGTGTCCCTTTGGAGCAGCTGGGATCAATTTCTTCTCAGAAGAAGCTGGCAGCACTGATTAATGACCAGCATTATCTGAGTCAGAAGGACTATGAATAAGCTACTGAAAGCTATAGAAATGCTTTAACATAGACTCCAGCAGATAATAAACTATTGTCTAAAATCTGTCGACCTCTCAGTCGTATCTATATTGAAGGTGTTCAAAATTGTTCAATTAGCATCCTCAAAAATATGGAAAAGGAAACATTTATTGTTTTTTTCAAAACCATAGAGTTACCACGAGTGAATTCTTAAATCATATTTCTGACATTTGAATAGAATAAGAGCCAAAAAGGAACATAGGCACAAAAAAGGAAATGCAGCCATGTTAGCCATTTTTGTACTAATTTATCCTCTCGATAAAATGTATCCAACTAAAAATACTTCAAAATCTGTGTGTAATGTAGTAAATCGTCAAAAGACAGTATCATACCACAAATGTAAAAATCAGGTCACAACAAAGAAAATTGCTCAGGTGTGGCTTTCTACTCGCAGTAAAAGCTGGTTCTTAAATCCCGTGAAGTATTGGTTTGGAAAAGCTCCCATTTGCATTTGTGAATGCTCAGGACCATTAACTGGTAGAAAAAAGCATTGAATTAGACGTGAGTTCCATCTACGCTTTCACTGAGGACTGATGATATGCAACATATCACAGGCTTTAGCGTCTGACGCCGCTTCATTTAAATCGAGCTGCTATTAACATTTTCCAGGATTACACTGATTTTTGAAGAGTGGCCACCTTATTATTATTCATATTTGACTTCCTCCATATTTCTTCTATTTGTTTATTCATGATAGAAATCATTTTGGCCCTGTCACTTCAGATAATTAATGATGCACAAGAAAAATCGGTAAAGAATATCCTTTGCTGACTGTTCGTAATTACTTGGATACTGCAATAGTTGTGCTAATGGGGAAATCTATCTTTGATTTAATTATAAAAGTAGATTGAAATTACATTGGAAATAATTGATCTACTCTGTTTCTGTCTTCCATGATAGAACTCAGTAGAGAGAAAATAAGAGGCTCTTGATACTTATTAAAATTGTTATCTAAATACTTAATTTTTAATTTAATTTAATTACTTCTTGTTTCTCAGATAATACTGAAGTTGGCGTATTTTAATTTGGTTGATTGATTGTCAAGATCTAGTTCTTAGGCTGCTTTTTTACTTTAGATCTTTTTGACATTTGGCTTTAAAATGAGAGGTTATAATTACAGTGTTTCTCATCTAATATGTGTCTGTGAATGATATCTCGAAATACAACTGAACAAAACTAATTTGGGCTGTATAATCAATCTGATAGTGAGAAGTTTTCCTTTTACTATATAAAGCAAAATACACAAGCTCAAACTGTTTGTAACTGGAATCTGTTTAAGTCTTTAGTGATCTCTTTATGACTTGAGTAGGTCTCTACAGATGTAAGTGGCTGGGATGTGTTTAATATATGGAGACAGAATAGAGAGCAGATCAGATCCAGTCAGTAGGCACAGATCTTCCAGCCTGCACTGGATTGGTTATTGCAGCACTGAATGAAAAACTTAATAAAATGCTCATTATAGAATCATAGAATTGTTGGGGTTGGAAGGGACCTTGAAGATCATTGAGTTCCAACCCCCCTGCCATGGGCAGGGACACCTCCCACTACAGCAGGTTGCCCAGAGCCCCATCCAACTTGGCGTTAAAAACTTCCAGGGACGAGGCTTCCACCACCTCTCTGGGCAGTCTTTTCTTTGCTTCTGAACATCGCTGTCTAACTAAATGATACAAATTAAAACTCCTTAAGACTTTGCAGTGCTGAAATGAGAAGATCCTGCTCTTTCTCCTGGTTTGCTTCTTGCCACATGCTCTCTCTCCTTCTTTACACAGGCTCTGAAAATCATCCAGTTCTATACCTGCCTGATTCAGCTTTCTGAAATGACAGAGAAATAGCCAGAAAAAATATGAATATATTTTCTCTGGCTTAGTGAATCAAATCATTTTACCACGTGAGAGGAAACATTCCAGAGCTCAAGGCAAGGGAGGACCTTGCTTCCAGGAAGAGGTTGATAACAAGTCACTTTTTTTTGTAGACTCAAGCTGTTAGAGCAGCTCAGCAGTGTCCTTGTTATAAATTGCCACTAGACTCCTGTTTGGTTTTTTTACCTGTTTTTTCTCCACAATGAATAACTTTTTCTTCTTAACTTTAAGCTACAAGCTTTGAAATTAAATTAACAAGCATGTTAAGGTACTTCTATCTGAATGTGTTCACTACCTTTTTTCCATGTTGAGTATGGACTGAAAGAGACAGAGTATAGGCTGTTTATCTTGTACTTTTTCCTCTTTACTTAAGCTCAAAATGAACTTTTCCAGTAAACACACTGGGTGAGATTCTGATGTCATTAATACTAAACTTTTCCATTGATTTTGGTGCAGTTAAGAGTACCAGTATTTATAAAGCTTCGTAGACTAAGTTTTCTAAAGGACATAGTTTATTTGCTTGAAGAAAATTGCACATGTAACTCTTAAGAGTTATAAAAACTGTGAATTTCAGTAAACTGCTTTCTAGCACAACAGTTACTTACAAAGCTGAAACAACAGCTTCAACTATGAACTGAACGTTCTGCAGAAACTGGAGGCTAGATCAAGCTTCCTTGCTGTTAAAAGTAAATAAATAGGTCAGTATTTCTCAAGACTTGCTCTTTCAGTTCTGTGTTGTGCATAAATAATTTGAATTATCAATATTTTGCTCCTTTCCCGAGATTTTCAATGCAGTCAAATCAGCATGGGGAAATAGCAGCATCAAACTACAACTGGCAGAACTCTGGTCCTGATCCAGCAAAATATTTAATTACATGCTTCCCCTGCACAAATATGTGTAGTTAATGTTTTTAATAGAGCTATATGAATGCTCAAAGCTAGTCATCAATCATTAAATACATTAAAGCAAGTAACATGTTTTGCTACTTAAAGGAGCCCTTTGACTTTACTTGGATTAGCAGTGTTTTGAATAATTAAGAGTTGAATCATCCAAATACTTCACACTGCGCTGAGGAAATGTTGTCGCATGGACAGCACCCAGGTGTAAAAGATTACTCCTGGAAATGTTGTCTTTGCCTGTAACACAGGAGGAGGTTTTCCTTTTGTATCTTCTGTACTCAATGTGCAGACAGTCCTGCATAACACTGGTTTGCAGCAGCCCGTGCTCCCCGTAGCAACTTTTATGCATGGTTTGGGAAGTCAGCATGGACAAGAGATCATGCTCCATAGGCATCATAGACCTCTCTAGAGTGTAAAAGAGTTTTGCCCTATGGACACAAACAGGGTCACTTGGGTTGGCTTTGTGGTGGGAAAGGTGTCCCATTTTGTTTGCTGGCAAAGACTCGGAACACAGAAATTCATTTTTACCTACACTGGTGAGAAACCTTGAGATGTCTCTGGTTTGAGATGGTCCTTCAAAGAGGAAGAATCCTGGACTCCAATTCCAGGACTGTTCATGCTCTGAAACAAATGTCATAGCCCCCTGGAGGGCTATGGGCCTCTGGTATTTAGCAGTAGGTGAGATGTTGTGTTTTGGATGGCAGCTCTAGACTTCAGCATCTCAAGCCAAGCTTCACAACTCGAGCTCCATGGAAATGCTGCGGTACCAAAAACTTACCAGCATTCTCATTGCCAGTAATGCCCACCTCCAATTTTTTCATTTCTTTTCCTTAATTCATAAATTAAGGTTTTTTCACCCTGCCAAGTGCTTTTACGTGAACAGCTTCCCAGTCCCAACACTCAAATTCACATATGTCCATTCACAGATGTCCTGTAGGTTCACCTCTTCCACAAACCATGTATGTGGAGCTCAGAGCAAAACACAGACAGTCCCTCAAGGGCTCTATGCCAGCAAAATGCCTGAAGTGGAGGAATTCTGAAAAGAGCTGTAATTCATCATCCTCAGTGTAGTTTTTCTGTCCTTTGGGTATTACAGCACAGCCCAACATCAAAGCCACGCAGCTGCAAAATGAGTGCGATACCGTGTGTGTCGCTGTACAGTACAGGTTATGGACAAACAATTCCTCAAGCTACGTGGTGTGGTGTCCAAAAGGAGAATAAACGAACAACAATGTTCTTGAACGAAATTGTATGTAGGGAACACATAAAGTCTTTGGAAAACTAAATTAGCGATAGAAAATGAGTGAGTTTTGCAGGTCTGACAAGGATGATGAGTGTAGTGAAAGTGAGTGGAGGCTGTTTGGCTAAGAGGCCACTTTCTGACCTCCTAGCCAAAACTATGTGGTAGCTAAAAATTAGATATGAGGTAAGGGGGGAAAAGTGTTCAGTGACTTAAAGAAGGTGTCAGTGCTGAAATACCACACTGAATTTTTAATGGCTTCCAGTAAAATGAAAAGGATTTGTTAAAGAGGAGTGTTGGGATGCCATGGAAAACGTCCTGGTCCTACCATACCTATTCCATGGACATGGATCCCATTATCATGCCTGGATGGGTGACCCTTGTTATCTTCTCCAGTTCACTTCCTTAACTCTTTCTTTTTTCATTTGACATTTGGTCTCTGTCTGCAGTTCAAGTTCAAGGTGAGCTTTGCTTTCTGCATTTTCATGGCCTGTGTGTCCCAAGTGGATTTCTCCTGATCATGGAAACAAGTGTCTTGAGTTTTCATCAGTAAGGGGCATTTCTTGTTTTCTTCCTCTCTGGACATGTAAAGCAGGGCTGTATTTTACATTTAACTGAAGAACTTAACACATCTGCTGTACTCTCAGATGCCTTAAACCATTAAAGGGATATAAATCATGATGTTCCACAAGTATAAAATGCTTAGGGGGCTGCAGTTAATGGGGATATAAGGAAGCAAAACATACTTCCTCCTGGAAGATAGTTATCCTGTACAAAAGCTTCTACATTTTATACTGAAGTGCTACATCAAGGCCACTGTCAAAGATGGGGTGCAGGTCTTGGCAATCTCACCTGGTGCCTCCCCTACCTACTGCCTGTCCTAGGCTGCAGAAAAGGACCTGGTGGTCCTGCTGGACACCACATCGTCCACATCTCCACAGAGAAGGCAAATGTTATCCTGGGCTGCATGAGGCAAAGCATGACCAGCAGGTCAAAGAAGGTGATCAGTGCCCTCTACTCAGCACAGGAGGGGCCACACATGGAGTATTGCATCTGGAGAAAGTCCAGCAAAGGGCCACAAAGATGATGAAGGGACTGGAGCACCTCTCCTATGAGGAAAGGCTGAGAGAGCTGGGGCAGATTAGCCTGGAGAAGAAAAGGCTTAGGGAGGATCTCCTTAGTGTGTATAAACACCTGAAAGGAAGGTGCAGAGAGGATGGACTCAGACTTTTATCAGTTATACCCAGTGACAGGGCCAGAGGCCGTGGGCACCAACTGCAATGCAGGAGGTTCCCTCTGAACATCGGGAAGCACTTTTCATAGAATCATAGAAAATACTTATAATTTTGTTTGGGTTTTTTTTTACAGAGAAGTTCTTTGTTGTGTTTCTGTTTCCATGATGCTTCTGGGTAGACATTGTCCATAGGACTTCCCTTCCCCAGCCAGAGATGGTTGGAACTCGACCAGTGGTTCAGAAGACTTTGAGGGGCTTATGGTGGGAGATGTGTGTTTGCTGGAGCCTGTCCATGGCCCATGGAAGCAGAGGGCTGTGCAAGGACCAGTCACAGAGAAGGGTCTGGCTGGGACCTCAGGGTCCCATACACAGGGCCTGAGGCCATGCCAGTGGCTGGTGTCACCATGCTCATTTGCATGTGGAAGCCCATTGGCTGTTTGCAGTATTTCCCAGAAGCCTTTGCTCTCTGACATATCATCATCAGGGCTCGTGTGTCACAGAGACCTGGGCTGGCCCTCGCCTGTACTCCTGGATCGGCCAGGATCTCTGGTTCCCAACCTTGGGGAGCTGGAGGAGCGTTTCCACGCTTTCCACATGTCCTGTGGCATTGCCAGTGCAGCGTCTGTTTCTCCAAGTGACCTTGGTAGCCATGCTGCGTAGGGAAAGGCAGAGGAGCAACCACCTCAAGCAAGTCTGCTTCCGACTCCCCACCAGGGACTGGCAGGAGGAGCGCGAGTGGGAGAGAAGAGAGGCTACTGCCGCCGCCGAGCTCTCGGCCCCAGCGGGTCCATTGACTGATTCCTTGTGTGTCTTGGTGGAGCACGGGCAGATTGGCAGGGATGGCCAACCCCCTCTCAGGCAGAATTGGTGGAGGAGACTTCTCTCTCATCTGTGTGAATGGAACAAGCCCTGTAGAATGAAGACAGCCCCCCTGGCACATACCATCCACCTGGAGGAGACAGCCCCCTGGGTGAAGGAAATGCCTTTTGCAAAGCCTGTTTCTTCTGTCTTCGATTCGTTTTGTTTGTGGTTTTAATTTTTGAATGTATCTAATTTCACCTCTAAGAAAAAAGACAAGAGTGCATTTTATTTGTAATGT
This sequence comes from Baryphthengus martii, assembly GCA_013396935.1. NCBI lineage: Eukaryota > Metazoa > Chordata > Aves > Coraciiformes > Momotidae > Baryphthengus > Baryphthengus martii. The sequence continues at coordinate 15,185 of VWZK01018381.1, read as the reverse complement.
AACATGAATAGAGAAATCTGTTTGCCTACTATGAAACCATTCTTGTGGTACCTGTTGTATTCATCTGTTTATTAAAGAAAAAAAAAAAAAAGAAAATTTTCAACCTAGAGCCTGGCCAAATAAATCTTTAAAATCAATCATGATGTGGGGAAGGTGGCAGCCAATCTGCTGAAAGCAGAGCTTTTCCAAATGCACTGCCAGGGAGGAGCTGTGAGAACGAAGTGGTGGGAATAACCCGTTTTGAAGGGAGTTATTTTGTGAAAATCAGTCTTCAGGAGAGTCTGATCTTATTTGTGATAATTCAGTCACTGTCATATTCTAAATAGGAATTTTAGAACAGCACTCTACTGTTGTTTTTAACTAGTTTTCAGGCCTAACTTTGGGCAACACTTCAGGCATCTGATCATTTTAAGCGATGGTTCTGAGTCTCTGGGTGCTGCCACCATAGTGGAGAAATGGCAGTAAAACCAGTGAGCGATGGGTTGGTAGTGGTGGACAGAAGAAAAGGACGACAGGCCAAGTAAGGACCAGCAACGTGGTAGTTGTGCCTCCTTCTCTAGAGCTTGGCCTGTGCCCTTTTCTGCTGTGAGGGTGACTGAGCACCAGTACAAGTTGCCCAAGGAGGTTGTGGTGTCTCCATCCTTGAAGATATTCAAAAGCTATCTGCACATAGTCCTGGGCAACCAGCTCTCAGTGGCCCTGCTTCAGCAAAGGAGTTGGACCAGATGACCTCCAACTTTCAACATCAACCATCTGGTATTATGGGATCTTTCCCTTTCCCCTGAGACAGCCCAGGTTTCTTCCAGCTGCAGAGTCCACCATGGCCACAGCCCATCTCCCTAACCTCCCGTTCTGCCACTGAGAGACAGCGTTTTGGGGCAGGCAGAGGAAAACTCATTCAACATGGAAGAGGAACCAGAAAAGGATCCTAAAAGAAAGGATCAGAGTGTCCAGCCAAGGTGGAACCACCCTCAGTGGTCATAGTTCTCCTTGTTTGCTATTGCTTTTTTTATCTATTTGACAAAGATCAGTTCATGTTACGTGGTGCAGCAAACACCTGGACAGACAGATAAATTTCTCTGCAAGGGAATGCAACATGTGCATCAACTATCGCTGCTCTGAAGTGAGCTGGAGTTCTTGAGCCTGGGCTTGTGCTGCGTTGGTTTTGACTTGATTTGAGAGCTAGGTTGGTTTTTTTCTGCTTCACGGCCCTGTGGGAACTACACAGTGTGGAGGTGTTTGTGTAACCTTGGGCTCTACTTTGAACAGTTTGCTGCTCCCCCTTTTTGTTCCACATAGAGAACATTTTTGAGTTACAAGTGTAGATAAATTCTGCTAATTGCAAATTTAGACACAGCTTCTTATCAGGTATTTTAGTATAAAAAGAACCTTTCTTGGGAAAAATGCTACCACTTTATTAAAGATGTTTCAGATTCTGGTTCTTCTTAGTTGCCTGGGTAAGTTGTATTTGAAGTAGTTGAGCTGGGAAATCAATCTCTCAACCAATCTAAATGATAAAGTTTAGAGTTTATCAATCAGATTTTTCTTTGCAGTTACTGTGCTAGAGCAAAATCGAATCTAGACACGATTAATTCTGGCTGGAAGAGTTGTTCTCTATTGCAGGAACAAGATCTCCATGAGAAAGACCTGGTAGTTCTCTGAGGAGGGTAGTTCTCTCTGAAACCTACACCCCGAAAGAAAGGAGATTTAGGTTGGTGCGCAATCACCTGGCAGTTAGTTAGGCTTGTAGGGAGTGTGGGAAACAAGTCAATTTATATGAGAGCTTTGTATCTTGAAGCCTGTTTATGGTATTTTTCAACCCTGGAGGCTTTAAAGAGAGCCTCCAGGGTGGAGAGCGGTCACAGTGTCACCACGTGCAAGTCTCCATCACTTGATCTTTCAGACTTGCTGATCTGGCTGCCCTGTGTAGCAGAAGCTTGTCGCTGGCAGTAACCCACGATGACTCACGCTCTTTAGGAATCCACATGACAACCTGCACTTCTTTTTTTTTTTTTTTTGTATGGGTAGGGGCAATCTCTGGAAGTCCCCTAAGGGATGCTCTTCAGACGGATATGCTGACAGGGCGAGTAATTGGAGGCCATGAGGCTGAACCGCACCGCTGGAAGTGGCAGGTAATGCTGATGTCTTATACTTGAAAAGTCTTATGCTTGAAAAACCACTGAGAAAATGACATCTTCTGCTGTCCAAAGCCACACACACCATTTCTGCAGAGGCACAACATGTCTTGGGAGTAAAATAGGTTGTTGTTTGATCCAGGTATCTCTTCAGATCGCCTATGCTGACTACCCAGGGTACTACAGTCACATTTGTGGCGGAACCCTTATCAGCGGCCGATGGGTCATGACTGCAGCCCATTGCCTCAGCATGTGAGTAGGATACAAAGTGTTAAAACTCCTGTTCTGCTCCTCATTCTTGCTGCGGACGGGAGCCAGACCCTTCTCATCCTCTGAGCTCCCCTCTGGTGCCGCTCCTTGCACAGCTGGACATCTCACTGCACACTTCATCAAGGGAACCGTTAAACTCTGTTTCCTTTAGCCTTGATTTTACATATTAATTGCTGACTTCCTGGGAGTGGAAATCAAGCTGATTGCTAGTTTGCATAAGAGGAGGTGTATTTGCATGCATGTGAGAATTTTGAATAGGTTGTGTCCTGAAAAACCTGTGCAGAGATGGAAAGATTGAACCAAAGGTTGTTTTAGAGCTCTCGGGCCATGTTGTACAATTTGCTCTGCAGAGTGTCGAACAGGCACCACCTGAACGGTACAGCGTGACACCGATGAGTGAACTCTCCTCTGTAATTACTCACGCCTTCCGTGAAGGTACTTACAATAAAGGGGAACAAGCTGATCCGTCACACTCAGTTTCAGACCGATGCAGAGATGTGAAATGAACGTTCTCGTTCAAGACCGTGCTCAGCACAGTTTGCTGATGCTGCACCTTCACTCGCTTCGGCAGCAAACTGTAGGCAGCATTTGCCTAATTCGTAAGACCATTTAGCTACAGTCCGTTGGAAATCCTTGAGTGGAAGGTGCTTTAGAAGTGATTAGATTGGTGGAAGGTCTCAGCGATGCAGGAATTACCCTGCAGAGCTAGCGCTGTGGAGTAGTTTTTACATTCCATTTCCATTTCATTTACATTCATCACATACTCTGTGATTCGTTTTCAGGCCAGAAGGATCAAGCTATCGAGTGGCTCTGGGTGAGCACAATCTCTTGGAGGAAGATGGCACCGAGTACTATATTGATGTGGATAGAGCCTTCATTCATGATGGCTGGAATCCCAATGCGATTAGCAATGGGTAATTATTTTGAATGTTGTCAAATGATCGAGTAGTACATAGCACCCTGTCCCAATAGCATTTAGGTGTCTATTCAGTCCGGTTTCCAGTGAGGCTGGATTCATGGGTAGCGCTGGAAGATGATGCAGTGAAGATTTCCCAAATGACCTCCTCTCTTGGAGGTGTTATTCAGTGCTTATGTGGATGGCCCCAGTCCTGGTTTTGCCCAAGAGAGGGGAAAGATGGGCCTTGGAGGTGGATCGAGGATGTACATCAGATTCAGGGGCTCACTAGCAGCCACACCACTGTTTCCATCTGATAAAGGGACGACAGCAAGGAAATTGTGAGGAACTGTCTTAAATCCCCTCTCAGAGGCGCTCTTGTCCACCCAAGGTCGACTGAAATTCACTCTGAGCTTAGGTGCCTTCAAAGGAGTAGGAGATTTTTGGGAGGTGTCAGCCCTTTATCAGTTTGTACCGTGGCCTCTTCTCTCTTAATTGCTCATATTTTCCTGTTGCCTGTGATAGCTGTAAGGATTACTGATATTATTGATTAGTGATTCTGTGATTAATTAATGATGTTTGCAAGGTGCTCATCTATCACCATGCCAGAGGCTAGAGACCTGCGCAAGTGATGGAATGTGAGTGAGGACATCTAGTTTAGGACTAATTCAGGATTTTCAGTAATGACTGTTTTACCTGTGTCCCATTTCAGCTATGACATTGCCCTGCTGCGCCTCGAGTCTTCTGCCTATGACAATGGTTTCGTTGAGATCGGAATGCTTCCGCCTGAAGGAGAAATTTTGCCCAATGACTATCCCTGCTATATTACAGGATGGGGACTGGTTAGTGGTAAGCAAGGGGAAGGGAGGAGTGTTGAGGGTCCCTTTTGGTTTCAGAGGGACCACCATGCAGGAAAGGCTGCACATGGCAGGGTGTGGGCTTCCTTCCTCAACCGCTGGAGCTTCTGGACCAAAATCTCACCTTTTCTCTGCTAGCGGGTGGCAGCAGTGCGGACAAACTACAGGAGGTGCTGCTGCCAGTGGTCGACCATGAGATCTGCTCCCAGGATGACTGGTGGGGTTCTCAAGCAAAAGCCACTATGGTCTGTGCAGGTGGAGACGGTGTGAGGGCCGGATGCAGTGTAAGATCTGTTATTATCAGGGGATTTTGAAGCTCCTCTCTTTCTCTTTCCTTCTTATCTGACTTTACTGTTCCATCAGTTGGGATCTCCTTTTGCCATTTCTCCACCTGCAATAGCTCTTCTGCAAATCCCGGCCCCTTTGCTGTTTTCTGCTGAATACCTTCTAAATCAGACAGCTCCACATTCCTCCACCGAGCAGCCAGCAGAGAGAAAACCTCCAAATCCCCAGGGTGCACCTCTCTCTTCTTCTGATTTGAAGGGGAGATTCCAGCGGCACATCCCATTGACCAGATCCTGGGGACGAGGCTGAGACTTTGACAGTCTCCTCTGCCCTCATCCAAAGGATGAAGTTGAGGAGAAGTCTTACCACTCCTCCAATGTTGCTGTTGTGTTGCACCCTGGGCCGGGTAGTGCTCCCCACTGCTTGTGACCCTTCTCCTCTCCAACTACTCTACCTACATGAGATTGCTGCAAGTTTTGGCTATGTCCAACTGCACTATCTGGCCCAGGTCAGGTGTAAAAGGGAGATGCTGTGAGATACTTTATCCCAGCGACTCCAGGTGGTCTCAGCATCAAGGAGGTTTGGCATGTGAAGGTAGTGAATGCCTGTTACTTCTGCCTGTATTCCCTTCACTTCACAGGTGGCTTCTGGTGAAAGAAACTATGCAGAGCCCCTAAAAATAATGGACAAATACATGACATATTTGATTATGTAAATATATGCATATAATATAGAAACATATGGAAATAAAGCGAACCATGTGTATATACATAGTACAGTTATAGGCGCAGTATAATCATAGATCTATGGATGTTTAGTGTATTTTTTGCTGTGATTTAATTATGTCAGAACCTCATCACAAAGCAGGTTATGGGCCAAGCAAGAGCCTTTATCTTCTTATCTGTTTCAACTCAAGTTGCTTTCTTTTTCACCACCTTAACTTTCTAGGATCCTTTGAATATACTTGTTCACAAAGAGCAAGGGGAGCAGCATTTCCCTTCTACCTGGTTCTTTGTATCTGGAGAATGTACTGATTTTTTTTAACAGAGATGCTGTGCAGGTGGACCTCATGTGGTGTAACGTGCCCTGGACCATTTGCTGACAGTCACTATTTGCAATGGTGGTGGGAAATTAGGGTTTCAGCCCTTCCTGGGGTGTGTATGTGTATATATAGGTATGTGTGTATGTATGTGTGTGTAGACTGAGATAATATATAGTGGGTTTGATCTTTGTGACATCTTGGGAGGTTCTGGGCTGCCTCTGCTCCCAGAGAGCAGTCAACTCTTTGCAAAATGTAGCCCAAATTTTTGTTTTCTTATTCAGGGCAGTGATTAACTGAGCAGCACTCTTTAATCCTATCCAGTCGTTCCTCAGTTGCTCAGATAATTTGTCTTATTATGTTCAGGGGGACTCTGGGGGCCCTCTCAACTGCTACAGAGACGATCGCTGGGAAGTCCACGGGATTGTCAGTTTTGGGCTAGTTCCTTATTGTAACACCTACAAGAAGCCAACAGTCTTCACACGTGTGTCAGCCTATGTGGACTGGATCTACAGCGTAAGTTGCTTCGTGCCTGCGAGGTAACCTGATGCATCGCCCATGGAGGGAAGGAAGTGCCACAGGAATCAGAGTCTTTCATTTAGTAAACCGTTAGGAGTGGAACTGGGAGATCTGGGGAGGTTTAAAATCAAGTTATTTGGTGCTACTTTTGGTGTAGTCAAAGAACTGTAAGGAAGGAGCTACTGCGTTGGAGCTGAAATGCTCTGCTGAGGACCATGGACCAAATTCACAGAGCTGGTCTCTGTGTCCAGAAAGTTACTATTGCCATTCAGCCAGACAAAGCTTTACTGTGGGGAACCGCTGAAGGAACTAACTGGGTGGTGAATGGGAAATGCAGCAAACACCTCTACAAGTGCGAGTCCTGCGGTGACGCACTGTGCACTCCCAGCTTTGCATTCGGGAATGAGCAATGAGCTCTTTGCTCCCTGAAATAATGTCTGGCACAAGGAGCCGCCATTTCCCAATCACAGGGGGTGGTTTTGTGGAATTACAGCTGTAAACTGTGAGGCCTGCTGGAAAGAAAAATGGGAGGAGGTATTTTAAGTCACTACAAGGAAAAGGGAGGCTACTGTGGTCCATAAACCTTTCTGGGTGGGAACAGGTTGTAGAGCAGTCCCCTGGCCCACCTGGGAGCAGGCCCTTTTCAGAGCACTTACATGGGATGGAGATGTATGTTATTCTGGCTCTCAACTCACCTCTTTTTTTTGTTTGTTTTCCAGACTGTAGAGGACAATGGGGGCTTCTAGAGAAGGATCAGCTGGTGCATGAATATGAGAAGAGCGAGAATGAAATATCTCTGCTCAATAACCCTCCTCTCATCGCTTCCACACCTCTCTGGGCTGTTAATAGCAAGATTCGGCGGTGTATAATAAAGTATCAGTGATTGCAACCAGTGACCTGTTGCTGTGTTTGCTCATCCGTAGGCACAAGCTCAGACCTGGTCAGCAGGGAAGGGGACTCCAAGTAAATACCACAGCCTGTAACAACATAAGCCAATGATGGTGTCCTTATCTTGGGGCTGGGCTGTGGGCAGCGAGCACAGCTCTCCAGGGCTGTCATTTTGGCACCAAACCCACCCTGCAGAAAATAACTGTGAGGGGTTTTTCTCCCTGGGGGATTCCTTAGGGATAATCCCAGCAGTGGTGAAGGTGGTCAATCGGTTCTTGAAGGTTGGTGGGAACAGAGAATACGTGGGGAATGCCACAACCTTCCCTCTCCCCTTGTTGCTGTGTATGAGATAAACATTTATGAATGAAAGATATTGATTCAGCCTTTTTTCCATTTCCCTATGTGCCCTCTCTCCTAAAGCCTGCAAACACCTAAGGCATAGCCGTATTTTTGCAGAATCCTCCTTTTTTTGTGGGGGGAGAATGCCCATTCTCTCCAAAAGCCACTAGAGGGCATTGGCAAACCGAAGGAATATGCGATAAGGTTTATCACCAACTGCTAAAGTTTTGTGGGCCAGGAATGATAGAATGTCATGTAGACAGCCTTGCACTCTGTCCTTTGTGTCTTCTGGCAGACACACAGATAAGCGATGACACACAGGAGCTGCGTTTCGCCGCCATTACCCGGAGATCCCGTTTGCAAACAGATAAATCTTCCTTATTACGGCAAATGCAAATGCAACCAGCAGCGCTCTCTTTCAGGCTTGTAAAGCAGTGGACTCCCAGCTGTATTTTTAGCTCTCTGCTTTATTGGACTATTCTTGGCAGTGTGTCCTGAGTACTCTAGTTTGGCAATTCTCCTCTTCTGACAAGTTAAAAAAAAATAACCCCTGAATTTCTTCTTTTCTGCCCCTTGATATGATGGAATGTTTCTTACTTCTTTTAGGACAGAATGTGGGACTTCTGCTGCTGTATCAAGTTCAAATATTTGACTTCTCCTGAAGGAGCCTGGATCTGATAGGCTAAGCGATGGAGTAATGTCACTTACAAGAGCATTTAGCCAAGTGACAGGAGTGCACTGGCATCTGAGATCTTGGCCTGGCTATATTCAAGCTTTTCCCTTTCAGTTTCAGAAGGAATTAAAAAGACAGAGGTCAAGGGCTTTGGAAAATGAGATTTTTAAAGGGAGCCCCTCAAATCACTTCCCAAAATTACTCAGATGCTGAGAAGTGAAGTGCTGAGAGTGCCTGGTGGTTTCACAGTGCCTGATGCCTGGGCTGAGGGTCTAACTCTGTGCTCAGTTCATGGTCCATGGGGGGATTTGGGGATGTCACGTGGGATCCCAGAGTCTCATCAGCCTCCATCGCTGGCCTGGGCTGAACCATCAGGGATGTTGCTGCTCCCTGGGCCAAAAGCACTCCAGGGACTTCATTAGCAATTTAATGAGTATGGCTGTGCCTTGCCAGAGTCCAGAATGCCACAGCCACCCCCGTTCATCCCCTGACATGACAGCAATGACAGGCTGTCCCTGCTTCTGCCCACAGCCATGAAACTGCCCCTGGCCTCCATGGGACAGCCATAGCTACCGGGTCCTTGAAATCTCTTGTCACAAGCTGCTCTGAAAGCCAGACTGGACATTGCTGCTTTAATTTCTTCCCCTGTGTGAGCAAGACTTGGATCTGTTCCTGCAAGAGCCGGGAGGAGAAACATCAGGCTGCACCCACAGGAGCAGGAGAATCAGGTGCTGGAGACGTACAGCTCTAATTCAGGGTCATTATCACGTCCCCGGTGCCAAGAGGAGCTTTTCTTTCCGCCTCTCGATGACAGGAACAGCTTGTGCTGCTCAGCCATGATTTATTGCGTAGGATAAGGGGAAGGCAGTAGCCTGGCAGCACATGAACAGGGTTCGTGTACTTCTCCTGCACCTCATTTGCTTCTCACTATCCAAGAGCTTTACTGGACTTACCTGCTCCCCGGCACTGCCAGGCAAAGCTGTGATCCTAGGAGCACACCTCAGGAAGCTATGGAAAATATAGTGCTTCATGCAGGTTTTACTGCATGAAGATCCTAGGTGTCACAAGAATATAACATCCAGTGGGATTGGGAAAACATGGCTGGGCATGGAATTCTAATGCTCATACATAATGTTCCTATCCTTTTTCTCCAAAGATGAGTGACATGGATGCAGCTGAACGAGGGAACAATCTAGATTTTGGAAACCTGGTGTTCCTGGTGTCTTCATGGGGAACTGGGAAATGAGACAACTACGACAACAAGAGACATCTCCTGGTGCAGGTCTCACCAGGTGTAGGGTGCTCCAGAAAGGTGTAGGACTTTGAGTCTTTTGGGGAGGTAAGGCGGTAGATGCTGCGAAACACAGCTTAGGGGTGTAGGGATCAAATAAATACAGTGGTTGGTGCCATTAGGGATGTCTGAGGACATCCTATCCCATCCTGCTTCGTCAAAGAGGCACAGCTCCCCTGAGGTCCCTTGTCATCTCCGCCAACCCCATGGGAGTGTCTTCATAACCTTGAGCATCTCAACTGGCCCAAAACACAACAGAGCTGGGGAACTTTAAAGTCATGCGGAGATAAGCTCAGCAATGGGGTCTTCAATCACACCACAGCTGAACAGAGATGTTCTGGTTATAGACATCTCCTCACCCAAATCCTACCCTGGGACTACTATATTTTATTACAATAACCTCCAAAATCTGTAGTCAAAATTGTATGAATTCTTCACCCAATTGTTCCCTTGCTCACTTGCAGACAGAAGTGATGGGAATTTGGGAGTATGACTACAAGAGCTCCTTTGCCTTCTGACAGCTATTCAGCCTTAATTACTGGAAAGCACTTTGGGATGCTTTGAATATGAGAAGCACTTAAGGACCATTAAGTCCTCATCTCTATTTACTCCAAATTAGTAGCCGAATATTTATTTCCAGGGAAGTGTAATAGATACTAGGTTCCTATGCGGGGGTATCTCAGTAGAGCAGGTTTATTTTGGAGGGAGATACTTCTATGTTACTCACCCAGGTGTCCGGGTTCTCCTGTAGTGTTTGAGCGTGGCGTGTGGCTCATGTGGTCCCCAGTGAATCAGGGCCTCAGGCCATCTCAAGCCTTTCAGCCTCCTTGGCTGGGCTGACCTGAAAGTCTTCACAGCTTCTGCACTTGTGCTGAAAAATTGCAGTTCCCCTGGTCACAGGTGTTGCCTCTTTGGCGAGTTTCATGCACCTATTGATGTGATGGAGTCAGGGCATGTCCAGCCACAGGCATTTTGGTCCCTCACTCAGCTTCCCTGGCCAAAATGTAGGTGCATCCATGGGGTTTTATTGAGAATTTACCTTGTGGAGAGATATCCTCCAGCTGTAGATGACTGTGCCAGGCTAGGCGTGGGAACACAACCAAGCCCCAGGACATCCTCACCTCTCCTCCAGACCTGAATGGACCTTGTGAGCCTTATTGTTTCTTTTTAATCTGATGTGTCAATGAGATAGATAGTGTCTCTTGTCCAACAGAGGACAAGTGTCATCCAAGAGCCGTTTGGCCAACTGAGAGGCTGTGAGAAGGAGGCAGCTGCCCAGTAGATGGCAATGCTGCCGTTCACTCAGCAACAGGCCTAGAGGTATAAAACAAGCTGGTGGAAATATGTCGATTAAGTTGAAAACTCTGAATGCTCGTAGCTGTGAAGGCAAAACCTTAGTTTTATTAGCAGCTTATCTGGTCTCACTTTAGCCAGCTCTAGAAATCCAGGAATTTTTTCTGGTTTATGCAGGGGAAAAAGCCAAGCCAGAATACTTGCATTTATTCAGCGTTTTTAGCATCACTCATTTCGCCAGATGCTGAGTGCTCACAGCTCTTCCAGAGATGGTCACCACAGAAGGGCCCTCACACGATGCAGAAATCAAATTGCTTTTATTCTGGTGTGTAATTTGTCTTTGGTTTGTTGGAGAGTGCGCTTCCTTACAGTGTGATGAGGGTTTCTGTGATGTTAAACATCACTATCCCAAAGAATAACCACTTCCCCCCCCCGCCCCATCCTGATAGACTGAAACTGGTAGACGAAATGGGCCACAGGAACGTGTCAGCAATGGCCAATTCTGGACTGCCTTTTTTATGGGAAAGTCAAGCTGATCTCTAGGTTTGAGTTAAAACCTTGGCGCCTGCAAACTTCTGCTCAATTCCATGGAAAATGCACGTGCATGGATGGGGAAAGTGCCTGTTACAGTGACAGAGGTCTTGAAGCCATCAGTGATGCAGAGACATCATCTGGGAGGCTTTTATTGCCTTTGCAGAAGTCCTGGGACCTTACCCCCTGCAGTGTCACCCTGCTTGGCCGCGCAGTGCAAACTTGCCTTTTCCTTCTACCAACCAGACAAGTGATGAAAAAAGTTATTTTTTTTCCAACACTTCTGCCTCCAAAGCAGACACAAGCCTTTCCCGTGCAGAATCTGGCCCTGTGGAAATGCCCCCTGTTGCTGCAGAGCCAGCACCCCTGCCTTCACCTTACCCTGGAGCTCCTGGATTGGTCTTTTTTTTTCCCTGCCAGAGGTAAAGTCCATCCTACCCTACGTCATTTTATAGTCGTTCCTACCGAGAAAAGTCCTTGGGTGTTTCGTTCCCGTGTGGCGCCAGGTCTGGCGGAGCCTCGCCTCACGTCACAGCCCGTCCCCGTCCCCGATGGCCGTGGGTCGGTCAAATGACTCATCTCTTCTCCGGAGGCGGCTCCGCCAGCCGGAGGGTCATGCTTTCTAGTCTGGTGGCTGCACAGAACGCATGGTTCAACTCTTGTAGGCACCTAAAAATGAAACGAAAGTACGCGATGAGTAATTCTGTGCCTCTGGGTGTAACAAGCAAGGTGTACGGGGTGGCCGTATGAAGGAAAAAAAAGGAAATAAATGAAGATAAAGAGGGCAATGAAGCTCTAAGCAAGGTGGGGAGTGCATGCACGGGCTTCATTGGGGTCAATGAATCACCAATTCCCAGAGATGGGAAGGAACACCACCAACTTGCTCTCAAATGGGGAGTGAATCCCAGCTCTGTGTCACCAGGTTGGGGCACTTTACTCCTGCTATGTGCAGAAAGTCAGCTGGCCTCAGCCCTGCCAGGGCCAGGGGGCAAACTGAAGTTTACACCTCATTTCACCCCTTTTAAGATGCATTCCTAGAAAAGCAGAGTGGCCTTAATGCCAGCGACTTGGGGAGAGATGATCCACAACCAGCCGGGGAGACTCCTTCAGGGCTCAGGGCTTCTCCTGTGAACTCTTGGTAGAAAGAAGATGTGATCAACTCTACTATGGAGTTCTATTGCTGGAGTACTGCCTTCAGCTTTGGGACCCCCAGTATAAGAAGGATATGGACCTGTTAGAGCAAGTTCAGAGGAAGGCCATGGAGATGATGAGAGGACTGGAACACCTCCCCTATGAGGACAGGCTGAGAGAGTTGGGATTGTTCAGCCTGGAGAAGAGAAGGCTCCAGGGAGACCTTGTTGCGGCCTTTCACTACTTAAAGGGGGCCTACAGGAAAGATGGGGAGGAAGGGCATGTAGTGATAGGACAAGGGGTAATGGCTTTAAATCGAAAGAAGGTAGATTTAGATAAGGTGTAAGGAAGGAATTCTTCACCGTGAGGGTGGCGAGACACTGGAACAGGTTGCCCAGAGAAATTGTGGATGCGCCATCCCTGGAAGTGTTCAAGGCTGGGCTGAATGAGACTCTGAGCAACATGTTCAAATGCAAGACGTCCCTGCCCATGGCAGGGCGGTTGGAACTAGACGACCTTGAAAGGTCCCTTCCAACCCAAATCATTCTATGATGATTCTGTGATTCTCCGTGAAGACGCCAGTGTTTGGAGGCTCGTTTATGGGATGCAGCACCTCAGGGCTGTTTCGGCACTGTTCTGTGGGGGATTGTGGGTCCCCCAGCCACAATGCCCCTTGCTGGGGCATGGCACAAAGTCATGAGGCAAAAACCTACCGGTGCAGCAGCTGGAGCCAGATACTGGGGCTTTTCCCCTTCCAGTCACAAAATAATTAATCTGAGAGGGAATTACAGGCACAAACCCCATGAAAGAGAAAAAAAAAGAAACAACAAAGACAACCAAACACATCTTTCTGGGTGGGGAAACTGGGGATGGTCTTCACCTCACATTGCAGAAAAGCCATGGACAGGCCTTTTTTCAGTATTGCTGCTTTTACGGCTGAGCAAATAATTTGTAACAAATAGTTTATTCAATTAATTGAGCTTCTCTGCTCCAGGGGCAGATGGCAACCGTTAGAAATGGATTCCCAATGGAAAATCAGACAATGGCATTCTTGGGCCAATTTCCCTCGCTTTCAGGTCAATGCCAGCAGTTATGATTTATGTCTGTGCTGTCAGACACAAGCCCATGGGATAGGTGTGCATTTCTCCATCCAGGTTTCTGGGATTTCTTCAGCTTTTCCTTTGCACCATGGGCTGCCTCACATCCTCACCCCCTTCTCATTTCCCTGCTGTCACCAGGACCCAGCATATTTTCTCTGCTTTTCCCCGGAGGCACAGAATGATGGTGATACTTCTTCTGGCTGCCTCCTTCCAGGTCTCATGGGTGCTGTGGGGCAGTGAGAAATGATTTGTGGCCCACCAGGGAAAGAGGTTTCCAGAGATCCCCAAGATTTTCCCAAGATTTCTCTTGTATGCTCCTTGGTGATGGGGATGCTGCCACCATCGCTATCTTTTCCATTGTCCCATGGAGAAGGGCAGCCACCACCCACAAGCCAAGAAAGCCAGGGAAATAAGACAGCCAGAGCCCAGCCCCATGCACTGATTTTTACCTTTTTTAGGGAAAAAAAATAAAGAAATAAAAGGCATTATGTCACACAGGTGACACTGGTGGAGAAGGAATCAACTCGAGCAGGACAATTGCCACCACAGGACAATGCACTGGGGACATTGCCATGGTATGGCTGAGCGGCTGGAGACACCTCAGGAACCTCAGGAGACGCTCTCTATTACACAGGTCTTGCTCTGCCAGCCAAGAGGTTGCACCACATTTTTTCCCTCAAATTAATTAAGCGAATTGCTGAAAAGGTCCCTTCTAGTCCCAGCTCTGGGAGAAACTGCTCTTGGCAGCCCAGACTTCTTCCTGGCCGAAACACACTGGTTTAGCTTAAAATTTGAAAGCAGGGTCTGCAAGGAAACCCATCTCTGAATGAACTCAGAGTATCTCCAGCGGCCCCAAGGGATTCTCCCATGTTAGCTCCAAGAGCTTTGGAAGTGTTCCGCACTATGTTTCAGTGTTGAGGTGTCAATGAGGGTGTGATGGATCAGGGGACACCTTAGAGGCTACTTAGGAAGCCCCCTTCTTTGCCTACCCAGCACATGGCGTGCTCTGCAGGGATGCATGAGCCGCCTCAGCTTCATGTGTCCTCCAGGGAAGATGTCCCCTTCACTCCAGGGACTGATGCTGGTTTCCCATTATGGAAGTGGCCCCATGCTGGTGCTCAGCCCCTCCAGGTGCCTTTCCTCAGCACAAGGCCATGGAGATTCTCTTCCCTGGGCTTTTTTTTTTGGGGGGGAGGAGTGGCGTGACAAAAGCAACAGGGGACACCAGACTGGGACAAGGGCTGCTCCTGTCCTGCTCCCATCTCCACACTTGAGTTGGGAACCTCAGGGCACCCCTTAGCTTCAAAAGGGAGCAAAAAAAAAGCCAAAAACAAATGAAAATGGGACTACAGCCATCATCCACATTTCTGAGCCACGGTAAAGGATAAAGAGGGCGAAGGCACCGCCGTATTCAAACAAAATTCTTTTATTGAAAGTGTAATGGAAATTTCTTCATATTGCTTTGATGAAATGAGAGACAGCAGCTGTAGACAAATAGGCTTTTTTATAAACAAATGCAAATGGATAAGGTAAAAATAAAGCATTTTTTCTTTAACTTGTACCTTTAAGCAACATAATCACAATATATACACAAAGAAAGCTAAAATAAAGCTATGTTGAAACCAAAGCGTTTCAATCAATACATTAGATAATTACAGATTGTGTCAATAAATACCCAGTTTTTAAACTGTTTAACAGGCAACTTTTTACACAGATACCGAGAAGAAAAAAAAAATTATATATTTACAATTCAGTGCCCTAGGGAAAAAAAAAAAAAGATAAAAAAAATCTTTTTTTTGTAAATTTTTTTGGCACTAGCACAAATAAAAAGAATAAATTATAGAAAAAANAAAAAAAAAAAAAAATCCACGAAGGCAGGAGCCCATCCCCGTCATTCATTAAAAAAAAACAAGTGTGTGTATATATATATATATATAAA